>OX371224.1:24850578-25450578 GCA_947310385.1 Nephrotoma appendiculata
TCACAATGATAGCCTTGTGACTTGAGATGGTGCCTTGTCATGGTGCAAAATCCATGAGTTTTCTTCCAAATACATTATTGCACCGCGATAATCAAATAAAACGATATTACCTTGACTTTTGATCGGCTTTGACCGAAGCTTGTTGACTGATTTACATGCCAAACTAATAAGCCCATGTCTCACCACCAGGAGGCTGTTCGTAAACTTTACATTGTTAACATTGTTACAACTGTCATTGTTAGTATGACGTATGTGCTTAACAATGATTTTGTTACAAATGTCAATGATTTTACAGATGATTGACGATGACAAAAAAATATAATAAAACGCAAAACATAAAACTGAGAAAACTAATTTCTATTCTCCTCAATATGAAAATAATACCAGATATCCGTAAACTTAGAGTATTAAAATTATAATTTTTAAATAATACTCAATTATACGCATAATACTTTTATCAAACACATTGACCACATAAAAAAGTTTATTAAAAATTATTTTGTTCTGATATTGATGTGAAAAAATATTTTTTTCGCTTAATTGTAGCATAATTAGTACTTTGACAGCTGGAAAGGCAGTCTCGAGTAGGGTTGAGAATGACATTTGTAACAATGTTAAAACGAGTTTACGAACGACAAAAAGCACGTGCTCGTTGTTACAATGATAGTTTCAGAACGATTTAGAACTGTTATTGTTAACAATATCATAACAATGTAGAGTTTACGAACAGCCTCCAGTTATAATTCGTTTTATGAATGTGGGGTCGGAATTGACTCGTTCCAGCATGTCTTCAGCGACCTCTTCAGAGACCGCTATTGAGTTTTTGAAGAAAACAATCGTGTACAATGGTACGAATTGATTCGAGAGAGACAGAAAGTTTAGCGGCTATCTCTCTCAAACATAAGTGACGACTTTTCGTCAGCATTTTCTTATATTATTGATGTTAACTTCAGTTGAGGCCGACCAGAGAGCGAGGCAAATCTTTCACCACATATGCACGTGTTTTTCATGTACCACTCATATGCACGTGTTTTTGATAAAATCGATTCAATGCAAACCTTCTGTAATATTTTCAGTTATTCGGCACACGAAAGTTCATTTGCAAGAAAAGACAAATTCTTTGTTCGATATTTTTATCCATTATAAAGATCACAAAACATACGTGAGATGAACTGACAAAATATAGCACTATAAACAAATTAAATGACAGATCGGGCACAAACTGTACGTCTAGAGAGAGGACCGTTGTGCCAACCTAGCATCAAAAAAAAAATACAATCCCTTTAAGCGGGCTTTCTAAATGACGAATTCCCGTTACTTTTATGACAGAATGTAAGTATTAAGATAATTAAATTGATTAGATTCATAAATTGTTTTGCATTTGTAAATTTAATTTGGATTGAACTTTCGATTATTGTTTGTGTTATCAGAACGTGTAAACTAAATTATATTTATAAATTAAAACAACTGCTGTAGAATTAGGGGTGTCTATAAATAAGGCAAAAATATTACGAAAACAAATTTTTGTTTCTATATTTTACCAATTTTCGGCAACTATAAAACACATTTACAAAACACAGATCCAAAATTAGAATGTATACTGAAATCTCCGAAATTGTACAAATAGTTAAGATTTAAATTACTAGGCAAAGTATATCGCAAAAGCTGTTTGCTGACAGCATTTATATTTAATATATTTTAACAATTTAATGGCTGTACTCCACGATGTTAAATATTTTTTCAGTAGAAAGATGTACTAAAATTAGCGTGTGTGGCCGTAAATATTGGATACAATACTAATCTAAGGATTTAGTATGGCAACATTCTAGCTCCCTTGAAGACAAACAGTATATAACGGGAAGTGTTTGTTATTTTATGGCTGGGATCATTATTATAATGAAGCAAAGATGTATTTGTATGCAAAGGAATCGAGAAATGCAAATTGTAAACCATATTAATCTTAATCCAATATCCAACTAAGTTCCTATATCGAAATAAATTAAAGTGCCGAAATATGTTGTTTTAATTTCTGTTGGTTACGATGATAATATCGCTTTCAAACCCGTCGGACGATGATACTTTTACGGAACAACCATATTATCCGAACCAATTACGAGGCACCCTTTCAAGTATTCTATAAACCTTGCCACTGCCTTACTCCGAGGAGGATCTGTGAAATGTTATAAAAAGTGTGGTAAAAGAAGCCTTATCATCAATGGTCAACCATCACCTATAGCGTTCCAAAATGACTATCGCAAAATACAAGACAATCACATAAACTACATGACCGCGAGGAGAATTTCCACTCGGCTCTGCACACAAAACAACGAGAATGGTACGAAAGGATAGATATCGCAACTTAAAAGCAATAGTTCTACACATGTTGCCATCTTCGTAGCAACACCATTCGCAACGAAGCTGCACCCCCATCGCTTAGCGAATAATTATCTTTCTTGCACCAGCCCGACATCAACACTGAAATGTTTCCATCACCCAAGTATAACAAAATGGAACTCATTTTGACAGTTCCAACTTTTGTTACAATTTTGAGATATTTCAAGGAAGACATGGAACTCTTATAATATCCAGTTCTTGAGTTACGGGTTTTTGTTCCACAGTTCATAGTAAAACTTGTAATAAAATGAAACTTACCGAGGAACTTAGTTCCATCAATTATTCCATAAAAATCGAATAAGTTGGAAGTAGCAATACTTGGCATCTATCCCATCGTATGATGAAGTGTGCAATGTGATGTTAAAAATGATACAAAACAAACTTCTTGGTGAAGATGAAATTTCATGATAAATCTTAAAAAACTGGCGTCGGTTAAAATGTATTACCGAACTTGTATTACTTTGTACTTCGAGACGTAAGTTAAGGCGGTGATATATATACAGATTTTGCCTTAAAGGCAAAAAAATTTACCTTATACAAAATTAAGAAATGTTCAATTTAAAATTTTTGCTTATAAGGCGATTCAAGATGGCCGACTTTCAACCAATCAGCGCGCATAATTTTTATGCCTTAAAGGCAAAATCTGTACATGTATCACCGCCTTTATTTTATTAGAATTCGGAAAGTAGACATGAATTAAAATGTACGACTACTGAGTTGTTGCTTCGTAATGTTTTCTTTTTGACATTGGCGCAACATTTCATTAAGGCATTTGGCGCCTGATGTCTTTCGATTATCAGTTTCTTCTTGTTCGGATGGATGACGTTGAACGGGATTTAAATTTTTTCGGTTATCGTGTCTGGCACGAAAATAGAAACAAGGAAAATTGAGGTACTGTCAAATTTTTTGTGTTGTTTGGTCAAAACAAGCCAAAAAATTTACATATAAAATAGAAACATCGCATGAGGAAAATTGAGGTATTGTCAAATTTTATGTGTTCACCAACTGGCGTGTTTGTTACAAGTCATTTTGTAACAAATTTCCCCTCTAAAATAATTGTAGCGAAAAAAACGTATAAACTCGCTTTGAAAGATTAGAGCTTCTGTATAGTTGAAAGATTAGAGCTTCTGCATAATAACGGAGTAGTTTAGAAGTATACGGAACAACGATATTACAAGAAAACCACACAACTTTTATGATGGATTTTTTGGTTATACATAGATTCCTATTAAATCTAAATTATAGAAAGAATAGACAAAAAATAGCTATCGCGAACTCTACTCGATTGTTTTAAAAAAACGCAGCAAATAGACATATTAATATAACTGTTATAACTAACTTATATTCTCAACAGACACAAACTCGTTATTTGCAAATTCGAGATTAAGTAGTTATCCTTTTCAGTTTGTTAGCATACTATTTTAAATACAGGATTCTGCGTTTCATAACTTGGTAATCGCAATTTAGTTCTAAAAATTCAATCACCCAATCCACACTAGGACTTTTGAGTCTGGTCTTATTCTTCTCCCGCCCTCCCCCCCCCCCCCCTTTATAAAAAATCATCATTTTATAAAATTGGAAAAATGAAAACCGGTTTTATTGGTAAAGGGGGAAAAAGGACAAAAGAATAAGTCCTAGTGTGGATTGGATGAATAACAGGGCGTTCCCAATAGAATTCCTTTGGGATCCGCTCGAAACGCGATATTTCGAAACGAGATATGAGAAAAGGAGATATGGTACAAAACGCGATACGGTACAAAACGCGATATTTCCAAACGTGATATGATACAGAATATGCGTTACGAAGCGGCTGGAGCGCAGTGACCCGCCTGATACCGATCCTATATACTATCGCTCCTATCGATTTTTAAATTCCTATAAACTGAAATTAAATTTCCCCTTCACCCGTCTGTTATAACCCGATCCTAAACTCCCGTTTTGTACCACATCGCGTTTTGTAATATCGCTTTTTGTACCATATCGCGTTTTGTACCATATCGCATTTTCTACTGTATCGCGTTTTGAAATATCGCGTTTTGATAATTCGTGTTTTAAAATATCGTGTTTCAAATGGGTCCCAATTCCTTTTACTCTTTCCTTACAGAGAAGTATGAAAAAAAAATTAAGAAAACAAAATTTTTTTTTCTCACGTATTTTTTTCATACTTTTCTGTAAGGAAAAAGTAAAAGGAATTCTATTGGATATGCGTTAACTATGAAATGTAAAAAAGAGACAACGAATGTGTAGTGTACCATG
The DNA here is from genome assembly GCA_947310385.1 of Nephrotoma appendiculata. Classification (NCBI taxonomy): domain Eukaryota; kingdom Metazoa; phylum Arthropoda; class Insecta; order Diptera; family Tipulidae; genus Nephrotoma; species Nephrotoma appendiculata. Next base: position 24,855,229 of record OX371224.1, read on the forward strand.
GTAGTTATAACTATAAATTATATTTATATCACTTGTCATGCATGCCCACACAATTGTATAGGTACGGACAAAAAATGATGTCAAAAATTTATTTTTTTTGTATGTATTTTGAACCAACATACACATTTGTGCATTCCTATTATTAATAATAGTAAAATAATTAATATGTTATCAAAAACAAATAATTAATATGTTATATAATTTATGTTATCAAATTATAATTTTTTTCAAAAATAATCCCGATTTAACCCGATTTTAAGATCCGTTAAAATCGGGAAGACATTACAACCAGTCATTTTAAACACACACATTTGTGTGGGTTGGACTTATATTGAACCAAAAAATAATTCGCTGGTAAAAAACGGGATGTGGATTAGAGTTGGCATTTCGATTGTAAATTTTATAAAAATACCGCACTGTTTAAAAATAGGATTTATAACCTAGGTACGTATTCCGTTTCGCCCCATAGAATTAGATTAAATTAAATGGAATGCATGACAGCCGCTGTCAAGTGAGTCAAATTCGGAGGCTAAAAGAGAAAGCATATAAATCAACGGGTCGTATTTAGAATTTGTTCGATTGAAATTAAAAACTACACAAATTCACAATTATTTCCAATATTCCAATATAGTACGGATTTTTTTTTTTTTTCAATTGTACTTATAGTATTCCAAAATAAAAGGTTATTATGAAAAGAAAAGCACGTAAAATATGTATGTAGCAATAAGAAAAATGCGACACTGTAATATAACATCTGTTTACAAAAAAGAAAAAGTCCAACAACAACAACCTAATTTATTTAATTAATTTTTTTTGATTTCTTAATTAAAATATGGATAATTTTAGCACAAATCACTTTCCTTTTAACATAATTTTCATTTTATTTTATATAAACACTTATAGATGGTAAGAAATTTTTTTTCGAATTATTCGATGCGCATTTTGGCAACATTTTACAAGACACTTCATTTCAATGTTCAAAGTTTTCAATGTTTATTAACAAACGATGCACTAATACACGATTCACTAACTGTTTTATAATATGTTAATTAATAATATCACGATTTTAATTAATAATTTCACGAACACAAAATTTAGCACGCCACTTTCTACAACAACAAAAACTTGTTCGGTTAGCTTTTTCTATGACATATGAGACCGCCACATGCATTTTTTATATAACCGCTCTGACGTGTCTCAAATGAAATAGCAAATTTAACAACTCTACAGTAATTTTTCCCCCCTACATTATGAATATCCGCAAAATTGGGTTCGAATCCCTGATTACGAAAAGACTTGATTTGAAATTATTTTTTTTAATTCATAAAACCGTGAACTATAAATATAAATTATTTATCTAGTAAATCGGGATGCACATAATTCGGTGAAAGTGCTCTTCCGCGATGATTGAAAGTATAGAACGATGGAATATTAGATAAAGTTTCCCATGATTTTCCCTGTAAATCAACAGCCGACCGAATTTCTTTAAATTCTCCAACCACTTGGAGGATACTGTAAATTATTATGAATAAACTGGCAACCGCTTGTAATATAATCTATAAAAATAATGTTTACATTAATACATTTGCTTTTAAATTAATGAAACCTATTTACATCAATCGGCAAAGCAGAAAATTCTTGGTCTGTAATTCTCAAATATGCTCGATCTGGAAAACCCAAATCGAAATGTTATATATTATATAAAATGTAACGAATAACCTACGTTGTGCTGCAGAGTATGCTGCATGGATTAAGGATACAAATCCTACAAATAGTAACAATTTATTTATAAACTTTACAGACATTTTACACAAGTTAGGAAATTCTACGTATACGAACAAAAATATGTCTAGTTTTTGACTGTCAAGTCAATTGGTTGAATTAATTTTTGACATCATTATTTTAGTACAAATATTCCGATGCAACCCTGACTTTCATTTAGTACTCTGTTGCTGTTCAGTTGGTATGTTGGTATGCCAATTTTGACATGTCGATATAAATTTCACGAAAATAGTATTTTTTTTAATTAAATAATAATACTTAATTAAAATATGATTGAATAATCATTCTAGACTGAAAATTGTTTATTTTAAACGTATTTATTATATTTTTGTATTTAAGATGTATTTGTGTTTTTGTAAAAGGTGAATTTTTCAGAAGGAAATTTTACGCAACATACTAATTAATTATGTTAATTACTCTTAATTTTCTAGTTTGAGTAAAGTTTTAAAATATAATAACAATAATTATAAAGTGATAGTGATCCGGAATATAAGTAATTCTGAAATCGCAACAGCACTGAGGCCTTTTTATTTCGCTGTGCATCCAGATTTATTTGGACGGTATCCCGAACAGAGAGTAAACCAAACCACACAGGTATGTAATTATAACGGCTCTCAAACTAATTAGTATCGATTCTAGGCTGTGAATGAAGATTCCTTGAAGCAGCTAAGTGCTTTTCTGGAATCACTTTATATGAAAACCTCGCATACAGCAATACCAAAAAATCTTCCATTTTACGTTCGAAGTTCTGAAGTTGGAACTAAAGGCGTTATCAGATTAGTTAATGTTCCATTAGATAAGACTAGAGATCCCAAGTGGGTATTGAAGGTCATTTTAGAGGCTGCTAGTCTTCCTACCGAACACATAGAAAAAATAAAATCTGATTACACGTTGCAAAAACAAAATAATTCATCGGATTCATCGGGAACCCAATCGACTTACACATATGAAGGACAAGGTGAAAGTTTTGATGAGTCCATAATATATGGCCGGGTAAAGACTAAACAGGAAGAGCTTCGTCTAAAGTATGTATAACCATAAATACGTTAATAAACTAATTATGTTCAATGGCCCTTACAGAAGCTGGATTGAAATTAACACAACATCAGCATTACTGCGAAAGGAAACACTGCAAGAGCTAAAAGAAGATGTCATTAAACTCGAGGTAGATCGCTTTTGTTGATATTTTTATATATAATATATCTTTAGTTTCATTTAACACACTCATTAAATATTTTCTTAAATCAAATCATTTTAAGTTTATTTTTATTCGTTTTTAATCTCAAATTTGTATAAAGGTTGAGTTTATTATTATTGGACTCTAGGATTCGATTAAAGTGCAATTAAAGGTAAAAGAGTTGCGCTATGAATGTGGCTGGAATGTAGAACATTACCGCGGATGTCTTAAAAGTCTTGAAAGTCTGTTGCAACTGCATAAAGACGTGACCAAAGGGTTAGAAGGTAAATTGATCTGATTGGAAAAGTTTGAATTTTAATGTGATTGCTTTATTTTAGGAAGGGTTGTGGTATTTGCTCCTTTTACCGGAGTCAGTTTGGATGGCCATATAATGCTATTCACTGGTGATGTCACTAGAAATTGGTTAGAACTGCTGAGAAACCTTCCCAAGCAAGATGCCCATTTAAAGAAAATTCCTGCATACGAATATGCGTTAATGCAGGTATTACGAAATATTCGAATAAGAAGAAGAAAGTTCATGCCGAAGACTCATGCAAGCGAGTACACTAGTCATTTGAGGAAAGTGGTTACATCACTGCTCGATTACTTAAGTAAGACCCCATACCCAGAATCCTGGCCCGAATCATTGAACGACTACGAACTTGTCGTTGAATCGTAACTACCCTAAACAATTTTGTTTGTTAGATTTATAATACAATTTTGATTTCAGAGAGGCTGGCCCATTGATGATAAATCCTACCGGGCAAATAATTGTTCCTGCCTTATGTCCAGGTAGTATTTTAGTCGATTTCATAACAAATCATTTAGAAGAGGCTAAATCAAAATCGGAGGAGTTTAAGCGAACTAAATATGTAGAAATAGCTCTACACGATAAGGCCATGGCCGGATTAAAGTTATCATCGCTTAAAAAGGACGATTCCATTACACCAGCGACAATGATCGAGTGTTTAGAACGTCTTATCGAAAGTAAAATTGAACTAACCGATATCGATTTATTTATTACCAACTACTATTCCGTATTGGCTGATGGGACTATGTGTATTCCTTGGAATTGGAAATTGTAGTTTATTAAATTTTCAATGTATATTTAAAAACGATAAAATTGTGCCATTTGAATATTTATTACGGATACAAATAAAAATTCGTATGTTTGAATGAATGTACGTATGTAATGTAAAATTGTTTATATTTAGTAGTTTGTTCATTATTCACTAGATGGTACTAATACAAAATTTAATCAATTTGCTGTATGTTGGTTGTACTGAGATTTTGTTCCCAAAAATATTTCGCCATCTTGTAAAACATCGGTAACTTTTCCATTCATATTCATTTACGATTTGTAGCTGTTGGCTAATAGACAAGAAGAGTAAAATAAAAAAATTATAAAAAAGTATAAAAAAGCATCAGATTATAAAAGGTAATCTAAACTTTATATTATTCTTATAGTTCGATTTCATTATAATTTAAGTAAAGTATTAATAAATATGTAAACTAATAAACTTAATATTTTGATTGGAATATTAAAAACGATAGAAATGTGTCATTTTTGTGTAAGAGAATGTGTTTAGCCATTTTTAGTAATGTGCATTTTTTGATTTTTTTGAACTTTGTATAAAAAAATTTCTGTACAGTATAAAATATTTCAAATCAAAATATCGTATGAACTATGTGTATTGTTTTGGCTTATTTATAATACGTTTTCAAAGCAGTTCAAATCAGTTAAATGTATTTTTCATTATCAAAACTAGTTAAATTTCACATCAAAAATGGCTTTTGTTTCTCACTACTTAACAGTGCATAAAATACCCGAAGAAAAGTCGCCATAGTAGAAATTTTATTTTCTATGCTTTCCTTGTCCAATTTATGTGAAATTTTGATAACATTTGGCATTAATTTGCACAAAATTACAATTCAATTACATTTTTCTGTTCGTTTTGCAAACATTTCATCAAAATATCCCAATTCCGTAAATTATTTTTTTTTTGCTACGTCACATGTTTTTAAAAAATTATTTTGCTGATAACTTTCATATACATTTCGAAAATAAACATGTCGTCCGAGCGATGCGTTGTTGTATTTTTATGTACAGGGATTACCATACAACATTGTTTTTGATGCTAATTAAAATTAATTTAATTCAACGGATTTTTTTAACCTAATTAATCAAACTAATTTATTAATCTTATACATGTATTTTCAGGATTTATAAGCTCGTCCCAAAAATGAGTTATAAGTGAATAAAAAAGAAAATTAGATTTTAGTGATAAAAAACAAAAATAAATTAAAAATCTAGTGATAAAAGTGATTACTATATATAACTTTTAATTGTTTTAAATTAAAAAAAAAAAACTGTATTCCAAATTATAATAAATAAAATATCAACAAAAAAAAAACTTTTAAACAATAGTGTTGTGCTGTTTGTTTGCACAATATATATTTAATATATTATTTTTGAAATTATTATAATTCAAAATCAAATTTAAAGACTTTAGTATTTTTGGTGAAATATCCAAAAAGATTTATATCTACTATATTTAAATATTATAAATTATTAATAATATATTTTACTCCAATTAATAAGTAAAAATAATAATACATCAAAAGAAAAAAAACTTTATGATCTTAATTTTTATAATTAATTTATTTTTTATTTTACTATAATTTTTTTTTAAATATAAGTGAAAAAATTACAAAATCGTTGAGCGCAGCAAAAAGTCGCCTGCTAGTTTTTAAAATTCAGTGTTAGATAAATTAGATTAATAATAATACAATCATGATGACAGAAAGCATACCGTCTTCTAATAATCATATGAATAATCATGGAAACACAAAAAGGTAATTATCGAAGATTGTGGTCTACTGAGTAGGCAGATTTATATTCGACTAACTTTGATAACTTATCTATTTTTTTTAGTGATAATAAAGAAAATGACGATTTAGGTTGGAAATCAAAACTAAAACTGCCACCAAAGGACACTAGGATAAAAACGAGTGATGTAACAGATACACGGGGTAATGAATTTGAAGAGTTTTGTTTAAAACGGGAGTTATTAATGGGAATATTCGAGAAGGGATGGGAAAAACCATCGCCTATTCAAGAAGCTGCAATACCGATTGCACTTGGTGGAAAAGATATATTAGCCAGAGCAAAGAATGGCACCGGAAAAACTGGTGCATATTGTATTCCAGTATTAGAACAAGTCGACGCAAAGCGAGATGTTATTCAGGCATTGATAATTGTGCCTACACGAGAATTAGCTTTACAAACATCTCAAATTTGTATTGAACTAGCAAAACATATGGATATTAGAGTGATGGTCACAACAGGCGGAACAAATTTAAAGGAGGATATTATGCGAATTTATCAGAAAGGTGAGATAAATATGTATTTTTTACTTCAAAATTATTTTATTTGTTTCGAAATAGTTGTCAGTTCAAATATGGTATCTACTTATCGTACAATATCTACAATTTGTAACATTATTTTACCACGAGGAATGTAATTTATTGTGGAAGTAAATAGTAGTTCATTTTATAACAAACAAATCGTTATCGTTAACTAAAAAAATAATATAAACCACATTGGCAAATTACTGTCCGTTTCACATCAAATGCGATGAACGTTTTTTTTTTAATTATTTTGGTCTGAAAAAATTCTTTATATACAGTCAACAAATTTTGCTGTGGAATGGAATGAAAATTTTTAAAAATCTCGTTCGGAGCCTGGGGCTGGTTGAACTTTTCGTTATGACTTCTTCTTTCCTAACTGTCCTGGCGTAGAGAATGGCGAGAAGCTTATTTAGCTTAATAATAATAATTTTATTGAGTTTAATTTTTGTTTTTTTTTGGTTTGAACTCGTAATAACGCAAAAATATTTAACTTTTTAAAGACCGGTTCATAACTATGGATCAAAATCCCGGATTTTTCATCCCATCTTTTTAACCAATTTAAATCACGAAACTTATAAAAAAGACACGCCTCATTTCATATAAAAGGGCTAGAGGGGGGGGGGGGGGGGGGGGGTACAGTGAAAAAAATAATCGGATGAGGGATTTATCCATGGTTATGAACCGGACAATCATTTTTTATTCTGGTTTTTAACAATCATTTTTTCAAAACTCGTATTTTACAGTTTTTGGACCCGGTTGGTATAATTCGAAATTCTTGGCATTACGAATTTACACCAGTAAAATGAATGTTCAAAATTCATCAACGGTGAAACATTTAAAAAACAACATATAAAGCAACATCCCTATAAACACCTTTACTTATGGAAATTAATTAAAATAAGTAATACATGTTATAATTTATACCTTAAATTGTCAAATTTATATTGATTACTAGTATTATCGGCAGTAGGGTTAATACGCAAGACATTTATCCATATTCACAATATTATACTCTAGTACTTGTTTAAACGGAAAGGATAGCAAATTTGTAGGAACGTTGAAGCTTTCCGTAAGAACCTTGTAATTGTCGCTTTTGATTGAAAGATGATTCAACTAAAATTCGTAATCAGTTCACTATAAACGTAAGATATGAAAAGTATCGCATAAGAATAATTCTCGTTAGTTTGACGACGATTTCAATTGATTAGTCACGTGTGGCACGTATTACATGTGCTTTAAGGATGAAACACGCAAGATCAGCGCAGCATGTTTTTATCCACACTGACGATTGTATATGATCGTGCGGTTTGATCCATGTTATAACATCATATTTTCGATACTATCGAACTTTGTCTCTTTCCTAAACTGAAATGGACGACTGTTTCGTTTGTATATTATTTATTTCGTATTGGCGATTTTCAACGAATGTAGATAGTGTTGGTTTCTACGTCTGCAAGGGGGACGAGAATTGTCAAATCGATTGTTGTGACAGTTTTGATCACCCTTCCTTCATAGAAAACTGCGATTCACGTTTTATCTACCAGATGTCAGCTACTTTGTTGCAAATCGCGAATTGCGATCACAACCTACTAGCTAGAACAAATGTTGCAAGGTGTCTGTCTAATTTCGTCAATCGAAAATAAATTATTTAGTGATTGAAATAGAGTAGAAATATCACAATTTTTCAAACTAGCAGAAGTAAATGTTATAAAATTTGAAATAGGGTCACATTTTATTTCTAAAGAAGCGAGACATGAACTTCGATAACGGCGAAAAAGTAGAATATCTACTCAAATGCAGACAAAAAAAATTTAGTCTCACAAAAAATGAGATTATCTCAATTTTTGTTGATATTTTGTATCCAGCGGATGAGATCTACATTTTTAATGAGGTATCAGCCCGCTGATTTTATCCATTTTTTTTATGTTTTAAATTATTTGTTTGGCTTGACCATTGCTGATCACATCACCAAATTTTATTTTAAAACTTTCCACTTTGAGATATCGATAAAAAAGTATGACGTACTTTTAAACCGATGATTTTATTTATATAAATTTTTATTTTTAATTAATCTTTTTTGATATTGATTGCACTCTAGAAAACCACATGGTACCAACCACTTAGGTCCTTAATGATGTAGTTCCGGAAATGCAATCTATCCATTTTCTTGCAGAAAAATCTAAATTGGCTGTCAATTTTTATTAGGTTCATTCATTCCAACAATTTTTTCGACCAACCATCTCTTATAAATTGCATATGATATGGAAAAGTGACACAACTCAAAAATTTAAATTTTTCAGGAGAGCAAAAAGAAAAACACAAATTACGTTATTTAATACCAAATACCGCTATTTAATTCGCGCTCTCATTTTCGGTGAAGGAAAAACAAAAAATGATTTTATTGCAGGATATGAAATCTAATGTGGAATTTTATTTACTTTTTCAAATCAATGTGAAATTTATGGTTCAAATAGAACAAAAAATCAAAATTGATGTGGTTTTATGTATGTATTGGAGATAAAAAATAGGATTTTGAAGTTTAGAAATGACAAGTCAAAACGACATCAATTGTGCACTCCACTATACGAAATTATATGTATGTATATATTTTCGAACGAATAATCGTCATATATTTATTAATGAATGATTAAAATATATTTCAATTAAATAAAATTTAATTTATTAGTAATTTAACACACCAATTGATATTTCTACAAAAATTGACGTTTCATTTTGTATTGGTATTTCTCCATCAAAAAAAAATTTACGAAAAAATGTACATTTTTTAAAATTGATGTACATAAAAAAAAAATGATTTTTTCTGGCAAATAAAACCATAATTTTTGATGTACATATGTACATCAATTTTTTTTGCCGGATTTTGGTAAATAAAATTTCACATAACATTGCGCATCTTTCTACTGAATTAAAAAGTTTTTATTGAGTTGTGTCACTTTTTCATATCATGATCATGTGCGATATATAAAATTTTAACTCACTATATACATTGCCGCGAAATAAAATAATAAAGAAATTTTTATTTATTTCCTTCGCACATTTTGTTAGTTCGAGTCTCGTCGACGGTCAAACATTCCCCACTTCGAATCTATCATGGTACTTTTTATGAATTACATAATTTAAATTTCATACAACTGTTTTCGAGCAAACTCCCTAATATCCCTTTTCCTGTCTGCTATTACATTTGTGTGGTTATCGAAAAAGAATCAATCAAAACTTTATTTTTTGACCAACATACACATTTGTGCATTCCACTTAAATCATTTTCATTCGAAAACTAACACTTTAACTATAATAATAGTAAAATAATTAATATAATATGAATATCAAAAACAAATAATTAATTAATATGTTATATAATTTATGTTTCAAATTATGTTTTTTTTTTAAATTATTTCGATTTAACTAAGATCCGCTAAAAACTGGAAGACATTACAACCTGTCATACTCAATTTAAGTCCAATCCACACAAATGTGTGAGTAAAAAACCATAGTATCCCTTTCGAGTTCAAAAAAATTTTTTTTTTTGTTTAATTTAAGTTCACCATACACAAATGTGTATGTAAATTATGACAGGTTTCAATGTCTTCCGTATTTTAACGGATCTTAGTTAAAACGGAATTCTTTTTGAAAAAAGCATAGCAATTTGTTAACAAATTAATTATATAACATATAATTTATTTGTTCTTGATAACATATTAATTATTTTATCATTATTATAGTTACTGTTATTTTTCGGACGAAAACAAAATTAAGTAGTTTACACAAATGTGTACACTGGTCTTCAATTACCACCTAATTCTATGTTTGGCATCTTCGTTTGTCGTAATCGAAATTCACATACACAATTGTGTATGCGGGTCAGGAAAGGGGTATGTAATGGCGTTGTCGATAAAAAATTTCGCTTGATTTGAAGTAAAACCAACACAATTGAGTTTATGGTTATTGTGTTTTTTTCGGACGAAAATAAGTTTGAAAGAAATGCACAAATGTGTAAGTTGGTTGAAAACATGTACAAACATAAATTTTTGACATGGTACTTTTGCCTTAGCCGCACAATTGTGTTAGTAAAACACAAAAGGGTTAAACCAAATTTTTTTTTATCTGGCAAGAAAAGGGATATAAACAAATGTAAACGCAATTGGCGTATTTTCTTGACACGATTACAAGAACAATTCCATTTGGCTAAAGCAAAATTTGGTAAACTAAAGCAATTAAAAATTTTGCTTTAGTAGGATTGAGCAAAGCAGATTTTTCGTTATCGTCCATCCTTTAGATGTCAATGTATTTTCTACATTCGGAATTGCAATTCGGAATTTGCTTTTTATATTATGAATAATATATGAATGTTAAATAATTATTTTGGCAGTATACAATATAATGTTGTTTTGTTATTTGGCGGTAATGCTTGGTTCACGTATGCCATCAAAAAATGATTCGCGAATCAAGCCAATCTTTGAGCGTAATTATTTCGCATTATTACTCTTAATTTGTTATTTTTTTTTATTATGTTGGATGCTTCCGATCAAATTTTCCCAAAGTTAAAATTATTTCATCTCGGGCGGGGAAATTTGTATATGTTTTCACTGATTTAATTTTCCTTTGATTCGCGAATCATTTTTTGATCGCATACGTGAACCAAGCATAAATACGCCAAATATTTTGGTAGTCCGCAGTTCCGCACTATAACGACCTCTTGGCCCTTACGGCCTACGAATTAACATTTTTATACTAAAGGCGGATCAATGGAACATTCGTTCGTCCATTCATTCATTCAAACAATTTTTTCGACCAACCATCTTTTGTGAAAAATATGATTCGCCGAAAAATTGTTTGAATGAATGAATGAACAAACGCAACATTGAATCCGCCTTAAAGAAGCCTTTAAGGCCGACTCCGTGCCGCGTTCGTTTGTTCATTCATATTACTCCAAAATGACGTTCTGCATTTTTTCACAAGAGATGGTTGATCGAAAAAATTGAATGAATTAACGCAACACTGATGCCTTCAAACATCATCTATAGATCGTGATAATTGTACTTGTTAGTGCCCGCATATGTCGCTACTCTAAATTTCCAATATGTATTAAATTTTTTATATGGAATTTAGTAGAAAATAGCTGTAACAAAATTGAAATAATATGGATGAAAATTAAAACTAGCGATAGTTCAAACTAACCGTAGGTATTAATTTAGAAAAGATATGTAAATTTTTATGATAAAATAACCATTGGAGTATTCTATCGGGTAAAAAAAATTACCATACTAAACGATTTAACCGATAATAGGTCTACAGCCTTAATCGAAACTTGTGGAAAAATCCACAGACACAAAATAGAAAGAATAAATTACCTAGTTGACAACTATTTCGTAAAAAATAATTATGATGAATTTATTTACGGATTCCCCTACATTTAATTATAAATGAGAACTGTAATCTGACATTTTTAACCAAATAGCATAAGATTTTTTGTTAAAGGACTATTTTATTTACATGCTCATTTTATTTTGTTTTAGTGCAAGTGATTATCGCCACTCCAGGTCGTATATTGGATCTTATGGACAAGGAAGTTGCAAACATGTCTAATTGTAAAATATTGGTTCTCGATGAAGCAGATAAATTATTATCACACGATTTTAAAGGCATGCTGGACCATGTCATTTTAAAATTACCAAAGGAACGTCAAATTTTATTATTCTCAGCGACATTCCCGTTAAGCGTGAAAAATTTTATGGAAAAACATTTACGAGAACCATACGAAATAAATTTAATGGAGGAATTAACGTTAAAAGGCGTTACACAATATTATGCGTTTGTACAGGAACGACAAAAAGTCCATTGTTTGAATACGCTATTTTCAAAATTGCAAATCAATCAATCCATTATATTTTGCAATTCGACGCAACGTGTCGAACTTCTTGCTAAAAAGATAACCGAATTAGGGTATTGCTGTTACTATATACATGCAAAAATGGCACAGGCACACAGAAATCGGGTGTTCCATGATTTCAGACAAGGTTTATGCAGAAATTTAGTGTGCTCCGATTTATTTACCCGAGGTATTGATGTACAGGCTGTGAATGTTGTTATTAATTTTGATTTTCCCAAAATGGCGGAAACTTATTTACATCGAATTGGTCGTTCGGGTAGATTTGGACATTTAGGTAAGTCGCAAGTACCTACAAATTTTATAAACAATCTTATATTAATTATGGTGATGAATTTATTTACGGATTCCCCTACATTTAATTATAAATGAGAACAGTAATCTGATATTTTATACATCTTTTAAAATATTGACTGACAAAATACAATTTATTAATTAAATTTTTATGTTCTTCCAGGTATTGCAATTAATTTAATTACTTATGAAGATAGATTTGATCTTCATCGCATTGAAAAGGAATTGGGAACCGAAATCAAACCCATACCAAAAGTAATTGATCCATCGTTATACGTTGCAAAATTAGACGATTCCCCTCTTGGGTTAGCCCTAAGCCTAAGTACTAGTAATGAAGAGGGTAACATCAGTAAGTAATTAAACTTAAACGTGTTTTTATTATATTAAAAATCCAAAAATAAAATTAAAAATTTAAAACTAAATAATAATACAACAAAATATATATATATATATCCAGATGAGGCAAATCAAATAAAAAAAGCATAAACTTTTTTATCAAAAATGAGAAAACTGTATAAAATAGACTGATAATATGGGAAAATAATAAAAATACTATAAATTAAAATCACAAGAAAAATTACAAAAAATATTTGCCTCAGTTATTTTTTATAGTGAAGAAGAACAACAACAATTTCTTGAATTAAGCAAAAAAACGCAAACCTAAATTATAATAAGATGTAGATACAAAACTGGAAAAGTGTTTTGTGTGAATTTTTATTGAACGTATAAAATTAATTAAAAATTAAGTTAAAATTGTCGGGAGTTTAAATTATGTATAAAAAAACCTTTTTTATTATTTTGAAATTTAAAGAAAAGCATTGAAATAAATAAATAAAAAAGTTGAATTAAAAACATATATGTAATGTAAAGAAAAATGTGAGATATTGATCCCTTTTTTTGTAAATAGAATTTGAAAAACAGTAAAATAGAAAAGGAAAAATTAAAATTATAAAAAACTGTAAACAAATAGTTTGTATGATTGACTGATTGATTTACGAGCGAATGGATCTATGAATGCATGTTCGATTTATTTGTGTACTTGAATTATAAATATATATTATATATGAACGGAAAGCTGATTAATATTAATTAAATTATATAAATTAAATAAAAAAATTAAATGGGCAGCAAAAATTTTTAACAAAATGCTTCAAATTGAGATTAACACTAAAAAATATTTGGCCAGATCAGTATATAGAGTGTATCATAAAATTTAGTTAATTTAGATGAACGATAAAATTAAGACAAGTGTTTCTGGGCTGATTATAGAAATTATAAATTAGTCATATGTACCTGAAATCGTCAACATATTTTAATTTGTCTAATTTGATTGGTTTCGTTCGCGCAACCCGAATATTCGAGCATTATTTAGAAACACTTAACAACAGGATAAAGTAGACAATTTTGATGATATGTAACTGTATTTTAATTAAAAATGGGGCCCATTTAAAAGAGAGAGTTACCTCTGTGATATATTTTTAATTTTTGGACAAATTAAATTTTAGCCAATCCCAGTGTCCAATAAGAGTGTATGATGATTCTGTCGAATTCAGAACCGAATATAAAAAACAACTGTGTTAGCGCATATTATATAAATTATTTAACCTAAATTTAGTAGGTAAACTTATGGAGCTCGTCGCGTTTATTGTTCGGCTATAATAATTCTTGATAGGCATGCATTATTATCAAAATTCGGTGTAGATCTAGATATTTTTTAAGGCCATTTTAATTTTTATACCCTGTCCGATTAGATTTTTGCTGTCAATTTAATTTTTTTTACTCGCTGGTCTGGTTAATTTTATTTTCTTTTTTTTTTATTTACCTAATTTTATTAACAATTTAGAAAAACATTAATTCTCTTATCTCAAAAAAAAAATGTTATGAAAAGATTAAAATTTAATCTTTAATTTGATATATGTGGTCCCTTTCTGTGGGACTCAATACTAAAAATAAAATTTTATTTCCATTTTTTTTTTATTAATATTTATATCAACATAAATATGTTAAAATAAATTATAAACGTTTCGAATTACAAAAATATATTATCGTATCTTTAAATAATTTATGTATGTATAAATTAATGCAGCCAGCACAATTTTTTCTTTTGGGCGAACCAATTTAATAAACTGAAAACCATATGTTAACATGAAAAAATTAAAATAGTATTGTAACGTCTTAATTGCATTTTTAAACAACATAACATAAACAGTAAAAAAAAAATTTACATTTAAAATTAATTTTGTATATAATTTTGGTTTCGTTCACAACTTTTTTTTAAAAATGCAATTTCGATCTATTATATTTTTTTTGTAAAATATATTTTTTTATAAAAAATTCTTTAAAACAATATAAACATCGTTTTCTTTAGGGTCATCAAACAATAATATTAACTTAAAAATCGAAAATATAGATGATCAGATTATCGAATTATTTCCAAATATATTAACTTTTAATTATATATTTCATAAATTTTATTGTATTTAACAACAAAAGCATGAATCTCCTCTTTAAAATGGATGATTTATATAATTAAGCATTGTTCGATCGATCTTGTTTAATAAATATTTGGAAATTCTGGAATTGTAAAATATGTATGTAGAAAAAATGAGTCACGTGAAATTTATAAAAAATCTGTAAAACTTGTGATCTCGAACTATCAATTGTATAAATATTTATGTTAGTTTCAATTTGTTCATTTTATTTTGAAATCATATTTTTTTTGTTGAATTTACAAATTTTTATTATTATATCATAATATCAGGGTAATAAAAGATTGATTAGAAATTTTATTAAGTTTTCATCAATTTTCACTCCAAACACATTTTTGCAATTTCTGTAAAAAATAAACAAAAATCTAAAATGAAAAATGTGATATAATGACAAAACCGTAACTATTATAATTATATTATTATTATTTACTTACTATATTTGTAATAAGTACACATTCTGAAGTACCTGTGTATTTAGTAAAATTATTTATATTATAAATTTAATTGAAGTTAAAAGGAAACAAAAAATAAAATCGAAAACACCACCTAAAAAATTAATATTATGAAATATTACTTAAGTATGAAATTACTTAAAATAGTAATTAATGGAGATTCAAGCAAATCAAAGTCTCAAAGTCTTTAATATTTTATTTTTTTTTGGGGTTCGTATGTAGCAATGCTTTGATTTGTTTTAATATAAGCTGAGCTTTACAAACCTAAAAACCCCAGTTTTAAATGTTAAAAATAATTTAAATATAAATTACTTAAGTTATGTTATAATTTACAAATAGCTCAGCTTAGAAACTTTTTTGTTTTGATATAATTGCTACATGACAAAAATAGATCTTAAATTCAATAATTCTAAATCGACCAATCATTAATTATTGAATTTAAATCTAAAATTTTAAATTTTAATGGATTTATTTCCTTTACCATTAGAATTATTAAATACTGTTTTTTTTTGTTAGTAAATTATCGATTTAGAAAAATTCCATTTTATACAAATTTTTATAAAGGAAAAACAATTTTTAAAAAAATTGGTCACAAACAAAAACCTAAAATTTATTATGCCATTACCAAAATTATTATTATTGAATTTTGCTTGCCTGATTGAATTTTGTAAAAGAGAAAAATGTTCGAATTTTTTAAATCAGAAGTAAATTCAATACATTTTGATTGATTCTTTTATATTTGAGTAAGGCTCTGTTCCAAACAATTTGTTGTAAGTAGAATGAAAAAATATTGTATGTGGTATTTATGTGAAAAAATTAAAAACCGTTAAAGATCTAAAGAATAAATCATTTTGGCATAAAATATTTGTTTTTTTTTTGTTTTGTAAATTTATTTCAGCCGCTCCACTATTTTGATACGGATAAACTAAAAAAAATCGTAGGTATCATTGAATGTTGCGCTGTATCATTTTAAAAATAGATTTAATTCATTTTTTCATTAGTTCTTATTCTATAAATAGCCTATATTTTTATTTTTGTTTGGTTTAGGTTAGATTTGTATGTTTTCAAAATTTCTGATGAGTAAAGCATATTAGCTTTTTAGTCTGTTCAAAATTGAAGTAAGTATGAAATATTAAATCGATTCAACATCTTGAGGGTGTCAGTATACACCCGAGACCTGCAAATTATTATTTATTTCTCATAAAAGAACAATTAATCGTTTATGAGATAAACAATTATTTGAAAAAATCGTCATGTGCCGTTTATTTTGAAAGTGGTTAAGTCCATTTTACAAAAAAAAATAGTTAATGGTAACAATAATCACAATTATTAGAATTCCTTTTATATTTTATAAAATGTATTACACTATGTAATCTAACATGACATGTAATACACTTTGTAAAATACAAAAAGAATTATAAGAATTGTGATTATTGTTACCATTAACTATTTTTGTTTTTAAAATGGACTAAAATCACTTTCAAAATAAACGACTCATATATATAATATTGTAAATAAAATAAGATTAGAACAAAACAAGGCCGAAAAATAGAAAACGTTTAGGCCATTTTTACAGTTACTGGAAAGTTTGACAATAAAAACAACTTTAGCAACATAATTTTGTGTAATATTTGCGATTATGTTCGCTCTTTCCGGAAGTTCTTCTAGTTGCGCGAAAGTTTGATAGTTCGCATTATCATAGGTTGAAAATCTGAAAGGTATGTATCCATGTTGAATGGATCTTAAATTCGATCGTAATCGATAGAATGTGGTTTTGTGTAAAAAGAGATACTACAATTTTCGAACCGACTAATTATAATTTATTGCTATTAATCGTGAAAATATGGATTGTATGATTACTTCTAGAACCACATCTGAACTTCATTGAAATCCTCTTTGCAAAATTTAGTCCAAATTTTTCACTAAACGGCTGAAAAATATCTTAGTTCAAATTGCCCATCTCGTACATACTCAGAACTCACGTTGGTCATGATACTCGATATCATACCCGGATGAAACCTTATTCGCTTTCGAAAAATTCGATACGCTTCGAATAGTATTATTATGAAACAAAGCGAATCGTCCATTTGTTGTAGACTTATCAAATCAATTTTATATATTATGAAAATATATATGTTATTTCTAGTAAATTATTTTACAATTTACATTTTGCTAAATATATCTATTGATATTTAAAAACAATAATTATAATTGCCTTAATTAAAAAATATAAAAATACACGACCGGATTTATTTACACGATAGAAAAAATATTATTTTAAACATAGCATTTTGACGTCGATGAAAAAACACTATCGAAAAAATCATAATAGGCCCCCTGTTTCTGGGACGACTTCTCTTTGCCTTAAACAGCGACCTAGCATATCCCACACATGTTCAATGGGATTAAAGGCAAAGGGCAGTGCTGCGAGCGTGCCAAAAAGTTCGATAAATTCGCACCTCAACCAAATAATTATTGACAACGTTTGGGGTCAATTATGGGGTTATTTATCAAGTTGTGGAATTTTTTGACGGGCAGTGTACATCATTTGCCCTTTCAGAAGAAAATCTTACTGCCTTCGAATCGCCAGAAACATAGCAAACGCCACAATAACATGGGACAAACTAGAATAAGACCTTAAGCTTCGTGATAAGAAAAGGAGAATTTGAATTCTGGTTGAAATACTCTGAATTTTGCTGGAAAAACCATCTGTACATTCTTTGATTTATAATAAAGCATATTATAAAATCAATTCAACAAATTTGCCAATTCATTAGTATCGCATTTTACTGCAGTTTCCACTTTTCTGACAACTAACCAATTCTTCCTAAAGTTGACTCAATTACGCCTAATATGTTTTTCAGCTCCGAGATGGTTTCCAATATTCTAATATTCTTAACCGAAACAATGCAATTGGAACTCATGTTCCAAACATTGCTATAGTTGCCTTGGCTAGGCCACTTAGAAAACTATTTCACCAGCTTTCCTCAATTTAGAAAGCGATGAATATTCATCCGATTCGATAAAGGTGTTAAATCATCTCATATAAACTACCGACCAATTGCTTTATCTGTTTTGTCGAAAGTAATGGAATCTATCGTCAACTTCTATCTTACAAGCTATCTTGAGGCGCCTGCTCTACTTTCCGATTTTCAATACGAGTTTACGGTAACGAATTTGCGGACGACAGAACGCTGTCGGCTTCCATTGAGTTTATCAACCAAAGAGAAAGCAACGTTTGTCGAAAAGTTCACTAGGCGATATCACTTATACTTCACTCCATGGAGGACCTAAGATTTTACCAAGCTTACGTTAGACCTATTATGTATAGTTTAACCATTTTGTCTGGAGCTCCTAAATCCCTCAATTCTTAACTCTTTGGCAGTTCGCTTTTCTTGCGATACTTTAGAGCACAGATGTAATGTTGGTGCTCTAACTGTATTTTATATATTGTATTATCCCTTTTCCTGTCCAGTAGCACAATTGTGTGGGTACGGCAAAGGTACCATGTCGGGGATTTGTTTTTGTATGTTTTGAACCAACTTACACATTTGTGCATTCTTTCCAAAGTTGTTTTCGTCCGAAGGAGAACACTATGGGACGGTTGTGTTGGTTGTAGTTCAAATCAAGCGAAATTTTTTTATCAAAAACATCATTACATTTTTACTCACACATTTGTGTGGCAATTGTACTTAAATTAAGCCAATTTTTTTTTTTTGGGTTGAACAAGGGTTATCATTAATTGTCACCCACACAAATTATTCATGAACTCGGCTGCACTGAATAAGCCGGCAGTAAACTGCACTATCGACATTATACCAATTAAATTATACCTTTTCATATTATCGATAAAAGAAACGAGTGACGTTTCCATATTTTGACACATAAGTTGTGTTTGAGATTGCACATCAAAAAAAATATTTTTTTAGTGAATGTTTCTATTATAATTATAGTAAGAGAGCTAAAATAGCAAATCGTAAAGTGTGTTTGATACGTTCAGTGAAGTATGTATTATAAAATACCTAGTTTCGAATAATCATTTAACGAAATTAATAAGCGTTTTAATGATTTTAGTTATATTTTTCTAATTCTGACTATAGCACCATCTGTGAACCAAGATCTGAAGTGTGATAATTTAGACATTTTAATTAAAATCGAAGAACAGTGACCGTTACGATGGCCGATTATAATAATTACAATCAAAATGATTATTGGAATACCAATCAGGCGTATCCACAGCAACAGCAACAACCACCATATCCACATCAGCAGCATCAATATCCACATCAACAACATGCTTCATATAATTTTGATATGCCCGAATCATTTGGCGGGGAATTGTAAGAAAATCCTTTATGATATTAAACTTCTATCAATAACATTTTCGTATTCTTCCAGAAATTTTCAATCATTTGATGCAACTCAGCAAAATGTTCCGCCCAGTTATGCTCCAATTCCGCAAGCACCATATGTACAAAGTTCATTTCTAGATCCAACTGCAAGTATGGGGTACTCTGGTCAAATATTTACACCTCAACCACTACAGCAGGAAAATTTTGGTGGTGGTGGAGGTGTAGGAAATGAATTTGAAGATGAGCCGCCGTTATTAGAAGGTAAATTATTAAAGTATGTACCTACATATTAGTAAATTAATTTTATTTTGTGTTTTTTATTTTCAGAATTAGGGATCAATCCGCAGCAGATTTTCCAAAAGGTATCTATTACATTTTCAAAAATGACTAATTTACTATGTGGTAGCCATTTGAATAGTTCGATCTAATATATAATAGTTTTACGAATCTCATAAAAATGTATATGGCCGCGGTCTTAATTTCAGTGGCGTAAATACTGGGTGAATTTTTTAATAAATTCCAGGCTTTTATCTTGCAAACGGTGCAAGATAGAAGGAGATTACTTATAATGAAATTGTTCAGTGGTTGGGGATATTTAGTGGTGTTCTTTAATGATCTCGATACTATCGGAGATATCGTATTTTTTTTTAAACCAAACGTATACGTTTGTGTAACTTGATATTATTTTATTTTTTGTGCATACACATTTTTTTGTAAAGTGTATGGTTTCGTAGATGTATGAGCAAAAATTGATATCCATTATAACAAAAACAAATCTAAGTTTAACTACAACATACAAAAATTGTTTGCAGTTTGGATGACAACAATTCCGTATTTGTGATTATTAAACCATTCAAAATTCAACAAGTGCTTAAAAAGCATTCCTGTATCACAGTTTCTTCGAGTGGCAGCGAATATCAGGCACCAGTTCAAAAGAAACAGACTATTTCGCTGCACTTTCTCATCATTTCATAGGGAGGTCATGATTTATAAAAATGTAGCATGTGCGCTGGATCGATCAAAAATATGCAATTCAGGAGCTACTGTCGTAATTGCAACCACAATAAATGCATTCGGACATGATTTATTCAATTGCAGTTTCGAAAGAGATCATACGTCGCAGCCGACAGCGACGATGCAATTAGTAATAACATATTTAATTCTTTCAGCGCTGATTCTATTTAAAACTGTAAATTAGGGTGGCAAAATGTTAATAAAAAATTAACATAATTGTTGGGAGTTCCAATAATTACACATGGAACATGTAAAGTGTGACTTAATAGTTAAAATAATTGGAGATTACCTCTAAGAGTATTAGATCATTACGATTCAATACAACCGTCAGTAGTGATGATGTCCTAAGTGGAGTTTGCTGTCTTCTTAAAAAGGAATTGACAGAAATTTATTGTGGTTTACTTGCAGACATCATATACACTGACCAATAAAATGTTGTTGTTTTATTTTAAAATACGAATATCTTTGAAACCGTGGCACCAGATTCATCAAATAAAAACAAAATTCAAGATCAATAAAATGTCTTAGAAAATATGGACAGGTCTTGTTTTGTCGAAGAATAATGCATATCAAAGTTTTCAAATCTGAATACCACTTGAACCGCAATAGATCTACAGCAACAAAATTAAAGGTCATTCAAAGCCATTTGAGAAATAAAGGCATGGAACATTGATCGTTTTTGTTTGTCATTTTGTTTAACAATATAAGCTTTCTTGTTATTTGAGGTGAATAATAATGCCATAACTTTTTACCTGCTTCAAGAACTGATACAATTTTTATAGAGAAACATGTGGCTAACACAAAATACTTGTGTGAAAACAATTGTTTGTCATGTTCTAAATTTGAGGAAAATCACAACGAAATAGTTATAAACTGGCCACAGTAATTGAAAGATATATTTTGACAAATTATGAATATTACATGTTTTCCAATTTTAATTTGGCTATATGTTCACACATTAGCCATAGTATAAAAACTTATCTAATAATCCAAAATATTTATTTTAACAAAAGAGAGAATACACCGACAAAACGGCCTGAGATATAAAAACAAGCTATCTACCTACTACTTTGCTATCGAGGGTGACAACGATGTGAATGTAAAAAAGTGAAGCAAGTGTGGACTGGTACAGTTCTGTAATTTCAATTTATCATTTCACTTATAGGTTGAGCAAATCCAGCTAAAAATTTGTTTGAAACAATAATTTTATAGATTGTAGTGAGTTTACTATCAAATTTGGTTATAAGATGTAACTGTTTGGAATTAAAATAACCGGATGCAGATGATAGATAGATGATCCTTTTAGCCATTACATTGAAATTAGATTTTGGATAATATTGAGGAATTTCTAAGCTCAGTTCAAGAAAAACAAAACTCGGTTTGGCATTATATCGGAATTCTTAACTAAATTTTACGCAAAATTCTCGGATTTTTACTCGAAAACTATGAAGTTGTGTTTAATTCTATATTTAATTTTTTTGTTTTCTATTGTAATGGATTTTATTGTGATTGTTCCGTACTATCCCGTCTATTTGCATTTAGCATCAATCTGTGTGATAACAACTGTGATAATCGATATACTTATACACAAAATCAACTTCCCAACCACGCCATAGTTTTTCGTCCCTTAGCTCTGGACCGCGGATGTATTTTATATTTGTTTTACATTTTTGACTCATAGATGGAAATTCTGTAAGAATCACAACAATCAGTTTCGAACGAATGAGACTATTGGAATATTGTCTATATATATATATATAGAACAATACCATGTATTTGTAGTACTAGCGAATTACTGCTTAGCCTACGAAATCGATTCTTTCATATTCTCCATCTATATTTCATTCTCAGACCTAACTTCGTGCTTACGAATTTATATTTTATTTTGTTTTCTATTGTAATGGTTTTTGAGGAGAGTGTACTGAAAATAGACCAATGTTCGGATCAATCACAATATGTTGCGCCATCTTGATCATAGTTTCGATTTGAGGCCATAATTGATCAGCATGGTAACTCTGTAACTGTCGCCATTTATGGTAACGACGTCTCCAGCAGCGTTTTCGAAGAAAAATGGGCCAATTATGCCACCACTGCAAAATCCACGCCAAACAGTCATTCTTGGTGGGGATTGGAATCATCCAAGGTGTTTGTGCAGTATCCCCTCAGGCTGGGGCGACTAATGGCCAGTTGCTGCGATCGACGTCGAGTTGAGGCCGATGGATTCTATCCTATCCGCAATATTCTCAGGCGTGCGCACTGTTGGAGCTCGGGGACCACTTCTGTCATCCAATAACAAACCTTTCTCACGAACTTTTTCCACCAATTTCATTAAGACGCTCTTCAAGCAAAACCATGATCCTTTCGTAACGCGGAATATCAGACTGATGAGCTGTCAAAATTTCAAGGAAATCAAAGTTCAATGTGTTGCCATAGCCTATAATTTAAAAACAAATCAATAGATGGCCCACCCTATAGATACTCTCTTTTTAAGCAGAAAATACTGTTATTTGTAAACTCACAAGAAAATATACTTGCTTTTGCTTTACATTTAAATTTATAGTACATAATTACTCACAAAATGAAATTACTATTGATTTTTATATAGTGTGCTTTTATAGGTTGTATTCTTAAACATAGGGACCAATATTTAATTTTTAGTATTTCGATTAAATTGATTTGAATAACTAATGACAAACGAGCAGTCGATTCAGTAAAAATTATGTAGAAAACATTTAATATAGGGTGCGTCATCTTTTATGTCGGTATGTAAACATTGAATAACCGTGAAATTTGTCAATCGATTGACTTGGTTAGACATGGTTTTGAAACGTCAATTTAGTACATTTTTAACCATCAATCGCTTCACACCGAAACAATGCGTCGAAAAAGTGACGTGTACATAGAAAATAGTCGTTCAGTTATGTTAATTCAATGTGCATATCGTCGAAAATATTTCAGCCAGCAGGCATCGTCTAACAATACTATTCGTCGTTGGTGTCGAATTTTGTTGAGCACGGGACAGTGAGACATCGTCAACATACCATTCATCAACGATCAAGACGATCCAATGAACTGGTTGAAGCGATCAGAGATTGTGTTGCCCAGAACCCAAAAGTGCCATATTGTCGCCGCGTTCAGAATTTTGGCGTCAGTGGAACCACTGCGGCGCATTTTGAATAATGATTTGCCTTTGTTTCCGTATAAAGTGCAATAAAACAAGAATATTGCCGACACACCGTCCACGTCGCTTGGAATACGGCCAAACAGTAGCTCGAATGGTTGACACTGAACCTGATTTTTAGAAGCAAATTTCAATGAACAACGAGCTCTCTCTGGCGGCGTTAATAAGCAAAATTGCCACAATTGAGGAACGAAGAATCCACACGAGATCCATGAAACGCCATTGCATGACCAAAAAAGGATTGTCTGGGTCACCATCATTCGGCCATATTTTTTCAGAGAAAACGAAACAGTCAATTGAAATCGATATCGGTGTATATCGGCTCATTATGTCTGCCCGCAAATGCGTGAAAAAGGTATTGACGGTTACTGGTTTCAACAAGACGGTGCGACATTCCGCACTGCAAATCAAACAATTCAGTTTCTGCAACGAAAATTCCCTGGACGTCTGATGAAAACAGGCGACATTGACTGGCCTCCCAGATCTCCAGGTTTGATCCCTCCGGACTTCTTTTTGTGGGGTTATTTGAAAAGCAAAGCGTACGCCAGTAAGCCTCACACCATTGACGAGCTCTATTACATTCCGAAGCATTCCGAAATCATCGCTATACCGCCCACCCGAGATGCTAGAAAAGGTATTAGAAAACGCAGCGCAACGGGCTTATTTTGCTTTGGCCAATAGCACGGCCACTTAATTGATGTTGTATTCAAAAACTAGTCCAAATAAATTGCATAGGACCAATTTGAATAAAAATACCTCATATATAGAAATCGGTTGTTTTTTTTTCAAAGTATAATTCAAAGTTTACTTACCGGCATAAAAGATGGCGCACGCGTTATTTTTCATTTGCATGTTTTCTAGTTAAACCTTTAAATGACAAATTGTGATTTACAAACAAACAAATTCAAACGGAAATTAAAACCAGCATCTTTCCAAATCCATAGAAACTACGAATCATAAAAATAACTTTTTTTATTTTTCATTGTTCTTCTAAAATGTTTTCTAAAACAGCTTTAGTTCCGATTAACGCGCTATCTGGAACTTCATCGTCTAATGATTTAATTCGTGTGATGGTACCATTTTGCATTATGGATAAAGTAAAGAAAATAAAAATAGGTTTCAGGAGCTTCATATAATTTCTCTTTATTTTTTATTTACATACTTTCAACAATTTTGAAATTTTATTATTATTAAAAAATTGATTAATTTGTATATCAAAATTTATTATTATTTTTATTTTTTTAATTTTTTTTTATTTACTTAAAAATATTTATTGAATAATCAATATTTTGTATGATGAACGAACATGTACTCGTATATGATGAATATATTCATATATATAATAAATGTAAGTATCCTATGCATGAGTGTATAAGATGAAAATAAAAAATTAGAAAAATATTTTTCCAATCATCATTTTTCAATAACCCTAAGGGTATTAATAAAATATTCATATCTAAATTGAATCCTTAATTTTTTTTTTTGATTTAAAAAATATTATCTTATATATTTGTATATCTAGTCGTATCCAATAAATATGACTTCAGCGAAACCAAATAATAAATTAATTCGTGATAAAAATCATTTTAAATGAGTGAAATTACCTTAATCGTATTATACATATTTCTTGTTGATATTTGTTTATCGTTATGATGTTTAAATTTGATTTGAACATTTATTTAACGACATTTATAAAATATTTAATAAAACAGCGCATAAAATGTTTAAGATGTGAGTTCTAAGCTTCAATTATGGTTAAAATTATATTGCCAACCATAAAAAATTATAAATTTTGACGACACTAATTTTTAATGACATTCCAGCCATACTAGTAACGAGTATGCCATAAATATTTTTGAATATTGAATGACAGCTATTTATTGTTTGTTGTTTTTTTAGATAGCACGATACAAATTTAAATTTTTTTTAAGTTTGGACGCAAAATTTCGCTCCAATAATTTTTATTAAGTGACAATTCGTAATTAACGAAGCTTCGTTAAATTTTTTAATTTAAATTAATTCTTCCATGGGCGAAAGCGCTGAAACGGCATTTATCGCAAACATAATTTTTTTAAAGTTACGTTTATAATTTTTTTTAATTTTTGTATGGTTACCTCTTTACGTTGGCCTTAATAATTTACCCACCAACCAACTTCTAAAATTTGTCTGTATCAAAGAATTGTTTTGTTAAAGTTGTTGGTTTATTTTTTCCGTTAACTTAAATTTTAATTTTTAATTATCCCACTGGTAAAGTATTGTGTTTTGAAAGAACATACATAAAAAGGTTTTATAATTATTATAGAACATAATAATTTGTATTTAATAAAATTTAAAATCTAATTAAAATAAAATTTGATAAGGCCGTAGAGACTAATTATTTAGTATTTATTATTATTTTCCAATGAATTACGTTTTCTTATTATTTTTATTCGTCTTATATATAATTCGCATATAGGATTAAACAATCTCTTTTTTATCTTAAATTTAATGGAAAAGAATTAATTACGTATCAATGTACCCCTGTTGTTATATGTATGATAATTTGTTAGATATTAGTGTTGTGCGTTACTTGTCTCGCTAGTTACGTAACAGTTCGAATCGATTTTCCAAAATTGCAAATAAGAATAATCAGTCAGAGGTATTACATTTTTATTTCAATGATGGTTTGAGTGAAATGCTAATCTTAGGTTTTAGGTCACGCTGGGCACAGGTATCGGAGCTTAAGACAGGTATTAGGTATTCTGGATGTGGGTTTTGTTTTAAATTTACATTTTGACACTAATCCGTTTACAACCGATATTGTTAATCTAACCTTTTTATAATTGAAACTCCCAATATTGACAGATTTTCCTTTGTTTAATGCAGCCTTATTTTCGTATACATTCGTTCTTTAACTCTTTGCTTAATAAAAGAGTTTTTAAAATTAATTCTTGACGTCTTTAACGAAATTTCAATGAAATTTACAAATTTATTAAATTAGTATTATGTGTTAAATTTTACATTACGCAGTCCATGACATATGTATACGGTGAAAAATACACCAAATCAGATATTGGGGTTCAAGCCCGTTTTCTGAACCTGAGTTTACACGCATTTGAAAAATTGTGCTGCGTTGGTTATGTTACTATCATATTCGTTGGTGAGACTGGGTCTGGGCACCATTCTTTCAATAGCACCTCCTACTCCATCGCTTGGTTCCTTTTCATGAGCAGTTGCGTGAAAATACCACTCACGATCAACTTCAAAATTCTCTTTGTATTTCTGCAATGAGAAATCAGATTTTTCACCTTAGTTATAATAATTCAGCATCCTGGCAATCATTGGCAATGCATTTTTCAAATATTCGCGATGATTATCCAATCCTGGGCAGTTCTCGCATTGCATAAGGTAACATGTTCATGTTTGATCAGTACATAAAATGTAGTCCTGGTATCGCAACATTTTTTTCATTGGTGACAGTCTCCATCTTGGTTCCATACATAATTAATTTGACGTTTTGATGTATGTACAAACACGAACTATGTATATGCATTCCACTGCTTCTTGGTTGCACACAATTTTTAGGATGAAGCAGAGAGAATTTAGAACACTCAATTTATTTTATTCTTCAGCCTTATCTTGAAGCCTATATAGCACTCCTTAAACTTGTACAGTCCCTGTTCATTGAATTATGGACACTATTAGTATTTTGGAAATTCCTAATTTCTGCGATTGTTTTATATTTTAAAATGTTTCAAAGTGATAAAATGCATTTAGGATCACATCTGTTATTGTGTTATTGTTTTAAGATTATTTTACGAGATTAATAAAAGGTCGCAATAAAATTATTCTCTGTAAACAAAATCCCGCATCGGGACAATACAACGATATCTTAAGGTAATAAGGGGTGTTTTTTCAAGCCCGATAGAACTTGAAATTGTAAAAAATAACACAAAAAATTAAATTGTAATCAATTTTTTGTTTTATTCGAAAGATCAATAAATGGCATTAATATTTGAAAATGATTTCGGGCATAAGGGCACCGCGGCTGTTCTTGACGAAACGCATTCTGGACGTCCAATTTTAGGCCACCATTTTTTCGAGCACTGCTGGCTGTATGTCACGAATAACACGAACAATGCTGGCCTCCAAGGTGTCAATTGTTGCTGGTTTATCATTATAAACGAGTGACTTGAAACCAGTGATCAGTGAACCACAGGAAATAATCGAGAGGTGTCAAATCGCACGACCTTGGATTTGAAATCAACTTATCGCCAAATTTTGATTTTAATAAGTTGATGATTGCGGTTGCCGTATATCATGTAGCGCCATCCTGTTGAAACAACATCTCGTCCGGACCAATGTCATCCATATTTTCAAACAAAAAATCATTGATCATGGTGCTATAACGATCTCCTTTGATCGTAACGCGATCCCCGGCCTCATTTTTGAAGAAATAAGGTCCGATGATACCACCAGCGTGTAAACGCACATTTCTTCGACGTGTTGATGTTATTGCATCCTCTAGAGAGTATGTGGTACGAAATCTATCCACAGTTCGACGGATGGCTTGCTCAGATAAACGATTATTTGTGCCATAAAAATCACGAAGTTGTCTATTAGTTGCGTGAATCGACGACTGATTTTCAAAGTAAATTTTAATATGTTCGTAGCGTTGTTCAAGCGTGAGCCTATTCATGATGATTTGTCAGAGTATATTGAGATCCGTCAGAGTACATTTTTCATAAAAATTCAATTTTTTGTTTTATTTTTTACAATTTCAAGTTCTATCAGGCTTGGAAAAATACCCTTTATATAGTGAGTTAGATATTAGATTATACCCACTAGAGTTTGAAATCACACTGTTAACCATATTTGAGATTATTCAATCAAAAATACAAGCCATATATGAGATACAAAACAGAAAACTTTTTAAATTGAGATCTACTCATATTCAAAATACTATATATAACGAAACAGCGGCCTCCACACCTCCAGTTCTGTTTTATGAAAGGTTCCTAAATTTGTGAAATACAAATTTCACATATGATGATAAAACTTTACTAAACAGAAGCTTAAAACATTGTCCAAAAGCTAATATTAACCCACAACCAAGTGTAGAAAAGTTAGCGGTTGATCTAGAAATCGCACTTGGTAATGATGTGATACAAAAACATTGCGCTGACGTAGTCAGAAGATCAATCCACAGTAATACCTTATCATTACAAAAGCAGATAAAGGAAACACGATGGTTATACTACCATCAAGTGATTACAAGCAAAAGGTTAATGAATTATTTGATGCAGGAGAGTTTTGTACTCTTCGTAATGATCCCACACCTAGCTATCAACAAGCCCTTAGAAACATAATCAACAATACTGAATTATTTACTAACGTAAATTTATTTTCACTCATTAACATGAATGCGGTTCCTCCATTACTATATGGTTTGGAAAGTAGCACAATCAGAATATACCCATAAGATCGTTTGTCTCGCACCCACCAAAAAATTAATTTAATTTTTTTTTTAATAAGATCTAGAAGAGTGTGCCTTTCCAATAAAATCATTTTTATAAGCAGCATTATCTTCTGTCAAATAAACTTTTGGTTTTGTAACCTTTTTTTGTTTCTCAAATATTTTTGTTGCTGTTTAAGTGACGCCATCGGGGGAAAAATGTACTACACAAAGTTGGCCCACTATCAGAAAAATATGCAACACTAATGCAGATTTTAAATTGGTATTGAGACTAGGGAAAGTATAGAATACGCTACCAGTGGAAAAAACTGAAGCTTGCTTCAGATACACCCGAGACACTTTCTCCATTTTTAAATTGATAATTTTAATATTAATTGTAGATAAATTTATAGTTTTTACATTTTAATACAATATACAAATGATATTGAACTTTCCAATATCACTTTTCATAGATAATTCATAGAAAAGTTCGACTAAACTCTTTTTCGTAGTAATAAATTTTTCCGCGAGAGCACAGGGGTACAAGTCTCAATTACACACCGGGCTATCGCAATAGAATGTTTTTTATCAATTGTTTTCACAAAGTATGTAGTGTATTAAAAAATGCACTTAACAAAATTTCGCGTTCTAAAATAGATGCTTTGTCAGAAATAAAACAAAATGAATAAAATAAGTTTTGTTTATTAATTTTAAATATTATTATGCGGATTTCCTTCGTATTTTCTGGATTTTTCCCGGATTTCCACAACATTTCCCGGTTTTCTTTCGGATTTCCCCTAGATTTCCCGGTTTTTTGCCAGATTTCCCCCGGACTTCCCGAGTTTCTCCATAATTTTCCAGGGTTTCCTCCGGTTTTCTCTGGTTTCTTCCGGATTTCCCACAGATTTCTAGGATTTTCCTCGGATTGCTCCGGTTTTTTCTGGATTTCCCGGTTTTCTTCCGGATTTCCCGGATTCCGTGTTTAACCCGGTGGAAATCCAAATCCTGGGGAATCAGGGAAAAATCCGGGAAATCCGAGAAATTTGAGGGAAATCCGCATAATAATACATATTTAAAATTAATAAAGAAAAAATTATTTTATTCCTTTTTTTTATTTTCTTTCTAATAAAAACTACTTACATTGTGAAAAAGAAATTGATAAAAAACATTCTATTATGAATAACTCGGTGTGTGAAACCATTTTATATCTGCATTAGTGTCGCATATTTTTCTGATAGTGGGCCAACTTTCTGTAGTACATTTTTTTATCGCTGGCGTCACTTAAACATCAACAAAAAATTTTGAGAAACAAAAATAGGGTACAAAACCAAAGTTTTTATTTGACAGAAGATAATGCAGGTTATAAAAATGATTTTATTGGAAAGGCACACTCTTCTAGATCGTATTAAAAAAGAAAATTAAATTAATTTTTGGTGGGTGCGCTGCAATTTCACTAAAATACACTAATATCATTTTCTGTGACAGCAAAATATTGATCCCGGATCAATAATATGACGTCATTTTTGATCTAACATGGCTTCTTTGTTTACATTTTTTGTCTTTTTTTTTTTGATCCCGGATCAATCAAAAAATCCAAAAAATTTGTTGAATTTTTTGACGTTTACTCACACTGTTTTATAAGTGAAATTTTCTATAATGTTTTATAAGGGAATGTTCGAATTTATTGTATATTAATTATATTATCCTTATATAAATGATCGATTTGATTCGGTCAATTATAATTTGCGTTAATCTTTCCCTGAAGCAATAACCACCATGTATCGGGTCATGTATCAGCTATGCACATCTATTGCAACTAGGCTAGATTAACGGGATAATTTATTGGTTCCTGTGTATTTTGTTATTATTATTATTATATGTCGTTGTTCGTTTTCTGTTGTGCTTACGGCGATTTAACACCTTGGTTAGTAAGTATAGGGTTTTCTCGAACTTGTTATGTCTGCTTCAACTCACTACCCTTGGCTTGGGTAAACGGACTTAAAAGTCTAGTCCGGCGAGTACAGACGTGTATGTGGTAATATTATACTTACACTTAATGTTGAAATCTCTTCTTCACTTTACTTCAAAAGTTAACTTTATTTTTGTATTTAAAAATTTATTTAATCGAATAACGAGTTACAGTTCTGGATATTACTTTAATAATTTTAATAACTTTGACAATACAACTAATTTACAACTTGGTAACAACTCTCTGACGACAACTTTCAACTAACAACTGATTTAATGTAATAATTTCGCGGTTTATATAGTATTTGATTTTCGTTAATAATTAGTTTTAATTTTATAAAAGGCGGGACTGAAAGGTCCTTATTTTCTGTAATTCTAATTAAACTTATTTCTGATTGGCCCGATTTTGTGATCTCTATATTTTAATTGGGGCCTTTATTTATTACGAGACTATTTATTTTTTATGTGGCACTGATATCTTGCATATGGGTTTCTAGTGATCTCGTGGGTCTTTGTTTGCATTCAAATTTTTTGTAAATCATTTCATGTGTTTATTTTAAGTCAAAGTATGTATTTTACTTTTTTATTGTTACAGTATTTATGTTTTGGGATCTTTGTAATGGTTTTTATTGCTATCTTTCATTCTGTATAATTTAAAAGTTGTAATACCTTTTGTTTGTGTTTTTATGCATAATATTTGTTGTTGTGTCGAAAATATGTTCTTATCTGAATTGAATATTTATTTTTGCTATCTTATGTGCTATATACTTAATTATATAATTTATATGTAATCAATTTCTTATCTTTAATGATTTATGCTATTATTGTATTTTGTGTGACCTGGACGGTGCTTTAACGTTTTTTGTATACGGGACACTGTCCTGAAAACACAACATACGCCACCCTTTACGGAAAATTTTGCTGGGATTTTGAAGAAAGCCCAGGAAAATTTTAGGTATATGTATGTAACACATATGTAAATGATTTTTAAATTTTATTGTTAGTATGCTCTTTCTTTTTTTTTTTTTTTTAAATTGTTACACAGGAAATTTATTTTTTGTAGTTGGTTGAATGACCTTCTGTGATTTGTTGGGTGATGATTGTGATTTCTCTGAATTCTAGTGCCTTGCCTTCTTTGTTTATGGTGTCATTTTTGTGTTAAGGGTTTGGCCATTGCGTCCTTTTCATAAATTTATGGTCTTTGATGTATCATGTTTGTTTATGTTATGTATCTTGTGCTTATGACCCCTGTGTTGGCAGGATTTTCGTCTATGTATCTTGCCTTTTCCGTTGAATTTTTATTCTCTTGTTGCATAATATGTTGTTTACCTTCGGTTAGGATATATATGACGTTATTGTTTGTTTATTGTTGATGTTTGTTTTTATAGTGTATAGGTGTTATAATTATGACTGTATTATTTTTTGGCCACGATATTATTTCGATGTGTCGTATTATGGTGTTATGGTAT
Source organism: Nephrotoma appendiculata (assembly GCA_947310385.1). NCBI lineage: Eukaryota > Metazoa > Arthropoda > Insecta > Diptera > Tipulidae > Nephrotoma > Nephrotoma appendiculata. The sequence continues at coordinate 24,888,157 of OX371224.1, forward strand.
GGTATTATTTTTGGTTTTGTAATGTGTTAAAATTTGAAAATTATGGTTGTATTATGATATTATTTGATTTGTTACATGTATTGTATAATGGTTGTATTTATATTATGGTTTGTTATAATTGCATTTTGTGATATAATTTTTAATTGTTATATTTCGATATTATACGTGTTGTATTATGGTATTCTTTGTTACATTATAACTGTTGTATAACGGTTTCTTTTGATATGTCATATATGTTGTATTATGTATTATTTATAATGCTGAATTTTCATCTCATGGTTTACTGTTATTTTGGCTCGTTTTGGTACTCTGATTCTGTCCTTTGCTGATATGTTCTGCTCTTTTATTGCGTGTTAAGCTTCTGCCTTCTTGTGTTGTTGTTTCTTCTGTGTAACGTTTTGTAAAGATTTATGTTCTTAATACTAGTTTTTAGTTTTATTTCGTGTTACTTACGGGTCTCTTATATCTAATTTTGCAACTGTGCTTCTAAAATTTGATTGTTTATCGTAATACATATTTGAAAAAAAGAAAGAATTTTTTTTTGTGTTTCCTTATGGGAAATTTAGAATTTTGTATGTGATTTTAAAATTTTGAAAAATTTATTTATCTATAAAACTTATTCATTTATTATTGTGTTATGTTAATTGAATTTTCATTAATTTAGTTTGTATTTTTTTTTTTTTTTTTTATAATTTGTTAGCTGATTAGTTTGTTAATTAATATTTTCCTTCTTTCTTCTCACGTTTGTTAATAAATGGTTAATTTTTGTAGTGAGAAGGAAAAAGTTTGCTTTGCGTAAATCTGCAAGCGTAAAAAAAAAATTTGTTTTAATAATAATTAATTTTTTAGTTTCGGAATTTTGTTAGTTCTAGTGGCTTGAGAATATTAATGGAATTCGTTATTTGGTATTTAGTGTATTGGTTGTGGAGTAAAGGTTGTATTGGGTTTATTACCATTTTTTCCTAATTTTATAATTTGTGTACTGGTATGTTGGAATTGGGATGTACGCTGATGTAGAATTAATCATGCAATTTTTGTTAGAATGTTGGGATAATTTACTAGCTTTTAAATGTTCTGGATTGAAATTTAAGTTTTGAATGTGTTCCTCGTCTTTTGGATTACTCGTTGCTAGGTAATTATTTTGGTACAGTTTCTTAGTGATGCTCAAATGTTTCTTATTACGATTTAAGAAATTTAGTATTTTGTGGTGTACTATTTTGCATTTGAGTATTCCTTCTAACTTTGTCAATCTAAAAGAACTTTTGGTATTACTGTAGATTCTATGTATTTTGTTTCGTACTTTGTAATATAATAACATGAAAATCATACCAACTATATGTAAGATAATAATAATAATGTTTATGAAAATGTTATTTTCGTTCGTTGGACGACACTCACTTTGATTCGTGGACTTACTAACTAAATTTGGTGGGAGATTGTCTGGGCTCGTGTAATTTGATTTGTTTTTCATATAATTTTGATTCTTTGTTTGTTGAGTGTCGGGACTCGTTTGCTTACTAACTAAATTTGATAAGAGAGCGTCTGGGCTCGTATGATTTAATAATTGGTTGATTGATTTTTGAGTGTCTGGACTCTTTTGCTTATTAACTAATTTTGATGATGGAGCGTCTGGGCTCGTATAATTTGCCGATTTGTTTTCATGTATTTGATTTAATGGATCGTGAGTGTTTGAACTCGTTGACTTACTAACTATTGTACGATAGCCAATCTCACTCTGTCGGTTAGTTCGAGAAATCGTTTTTCTCGGTGAATTAACTTGAGGAATTGATATCATATGATTTTGGTGTGCGTCTGGGCACGGTGAATTGATTTTGTTAAAATTAATGTCTTGTTTTTGATTATAAGCGGCTGGGCTTGGTTTACTAATAGCTAATGTATGATGGTCAACCTCACTCTGTCGGTTAATTAAAGAAGTCGTTCTTCTCGGTGAATTAACCTGAGGGATTGATTCCATACGATTTTCGTGTGCGTCGGGGCACGTTGAATTGAGTTGATTTAAATTTTGTTTTTGGTTATACGCGGCTGGGCTTAGTGAATTTGATTTTTTAATAACTAATTTATGAGTATCCACCTCACTCTGTCGGTTAATTAAAGAAAGCGTTTTTCTCGGTAAATTAACTTGAGGGGTTGATCTCATATTGTTTTGGTGTGCGTCTGGGCACGTTGGATTTGATTCAGTTTTTATTATTGGTAAATATATTTGTGGTATTATACCCATTGGGAGAGCATATTCGTGTCCTTGTATGATTTGTGGTGTGTCGTTATCGTTATATTTTGGATCCAACTGCGGCGGCCCTCCTACTGCTGGCTGGATCCAGGGTCGTTTCCCTGCTGTCTGTACTCTTCGTGGTTTTCTATTGCGTGTGGGAATACAGTGTTGATTCGAACGTTCTTGAACATTTGTGTTAGGTCGTTTGTGTCATCGGGTGTGATTTGAGTATTTTGAACGTTGGGTTGATAGGGATCTTTGTCATATTTGGGTGGGAATATATTTTGGTAAGGGTTTTGTCTGTACTGTGTTTGTTGTTGAGTTGTCGTGTGTTGGTTGTAGTTTTGTTGCTGTTGTGATGAATTGATTTGGTCATTTTGTGGGTGATAGTGTTTGTAGTATGGCTTTGGTTGATTTGAGTTGTAGTTGTAGTACGTATCGTTCAGTTGATGTATTCGATTATAGTTTCGTTGAAATTGTGGATTATATGATTGTGTTAAATTTCTTTCTTGATTTATTCGCGTTCGACATACGTCTATTGTGTGCCCTATTCTTCTGCAATAACTACATGTGAGTTGGTTTGTTTGATATTGTGGTTGCCAATTTTCTCGTCTTCTGTTTGTTTGTTCTGTTGTATTTAGTAGCATGTTTTCGATAACTTCTGTATCGTCAATAATCTGGTTTATATCTTTGGCCTCATTTGTCGCTATTCTTTCTCTCAGGATTGTGTTATTTAGTCCTCTCTTAAAAGTTTGAATCATGTTGTTTTCAATGTGGTTTTGGTAACTTGCGTCCAATGCTTGTAAATTGTATTTTGTTCTAAAACCTTTTCTATATGTCTCTACTGCTTCTTTCAGTCTGTGGTCGTAATTTCTAACTGTTTCCCCATACAATTGTCGTATGCTTTTGAAATTGTTTTCTAAATCATCCAATGTTTGTGTTTTATGGTACATGCTGTTCAATAATGTTTTTAGGGAAGCGTAGTTTCCTATTTGAGCATTGCAAACACGCGTAAATGCTTCACCTGTTAATTTGAACTTTATTAGTCTGTCAAATATTAATTTTTCCTCTGGTGTTAATGGTTCGTACTGTACGTCTGCCATACTTATGAATCTCGTCAGTTCTTGAGCATTGCTGGTTCTATTTTCGCCACTAAATTCTGGTATAAAATCTTTTATAGTTTTTTGTATTTGTTGTTGGTCCATTTTGAGTGTTTGTTTGTCTTCCAATTTTACTTGCTTTTGATCGGAACCTTTGTTCTTGTCTGCGGTTTTATTTTTTTCTGTTTCTAGTTTCCTTTCTAACACTAATTTTGTTTAGCTACGTGTTCTGTTTTTTGGAATTGGGAGTTGCGACGATTCAGATTTACTTCGTGATCTTTTCTGAGTATTTTTGTTCATAGAATTTTTGTCTACTGTTAGAGATTGTTTAGGCTATTTTTCGAGTAGTTCGACACATATATGGGAGATATTTTTCTATTTGAGTGTGGTTTTGTGGGGCGTATAATGTTTAATTGGGTAAATTTTGGAATGAATTTATTTGTCTTAGGTGCACATTAATGTTAATAAATGCTAATTTGAGATTGTGATTTGAGAGTGTGATTTTGATTTAATTTCGAGCGGTTTGGGTGTGAATTTTATTAGACCTAAATTTTTACGATAGACTTATAAATTTGTGTTTTAAAGACTGGTACTTGATCTTTAGTTTTTTTTCTACCTTTTGTGAGGCTGATTTAAATGTTGAATTTGTTTTGGATGAGTGTTACTTAATATCTATTCGCTACAGGACGAATACTACAGCGCCAATGTTTTATAAGAGAATTTTCTATAATGTTTTATAAGGGAATGTTCGAATTTATTGTATATTAATTATATTATCCTTATATAAATGATCGGTTTGATTCGGTCAATTATAATTTGCGTTAATCTTTCCCTGAAGCAATAACCACCATGTATCGGGTCATGTATCGGCTATGCACATCTATTGCAACTAGGCTAGATTAACGGGATAATTTATTGGTTCCTGTGTATTTTGTTATTATTATTATTATTATATGTCGTTGTTCGTTTTCTGTTGTGCTTACGGCGATTTAACACCTTGGTTAGTAAGTATAGGGTTTTCTCGAACTTGTTATGTCTGCTTCAACTCACTACCCTTGGCTTGGGTAAACGGACTTAAAGGTCTAGTCCGGCGAGTACAGACGTGTATGTGATAATATTATACTTACACTTAATGTTGAAATCTCTTCTTCACTTTACTTTAAAAGTTAACTTTATTTTTGTGTTTAAAAATTTATTTAATCGAATAACGAGTTTACAGTTCTGGATATTACTTTAATAATTTTAATAACTTTGACAATACAACTAATTTACAACTTGGTAACAACTCTCTGACGACAACTCTCAACTAACAACTGATTTAATGTAATAATTTCGCGGTTTATATAGTATTTGATTTTCGTTAATAATTAGTTTTAATTTTATAAAAGGCGGGACTGAAAGGTCCTTATTTTCTGTAATTCTAATTAAACTTATTTCTGATTGGCCCGATTTTGTGATCTCTATATTTTAATTGGGGCCTTTATTTATTACGAGACTATTTATTTTTTATGTGGCACTGATATCTTGCATATGGGTTTCTAGTGATCTCGTGGGTCTTTGTTTGCATTCAAATTTTTTGTAAATCATTTCATGTGTTTATTTTAAGTCAAAGTATGTATTTTACTTTTTTATTGTTACAGTATTTATGTTTTGGGATCTTTGTAATGGTTTTTATTGCTATCTTTCATTCTGTATAATTTAAAAGTTGTAATACCTTTTGTTTGTGTTTTTATGCATAATATTTGTTGTTGTGTCGAAAATATGTTCTTATCTGAATTGAATATTTATTTTTGCTATCTTATGTGCTATATACTTAATTATATAATTTATATGTAATCAATTTCTTATCTTTAATGATTTATGCTATTATTGTATTTTGTGTGACCTGGACGGTGCTTTAACGTTTTTTGTATACGGGACACTGTCCTGAAAACACAACAACACAATATCACAATATGTGTGAGTAAACGTCAAAAAAATCCATCATTTTTTTTGAATTTTTAATGAATCCGGGATCAAAAAATAAAAAGACAAAAAATGTAAACAAAGAAGCCATGTTGGATTAAAAATGTCGTCATATTATTGATCCGGGATCAATATTATGCTGTCACAGAAAATGATATAAAAGTTGAATAACTTTTGCACCACCAACAATTCAAAAAAAACTTTACTTGGCTGTTTTTGATGGAAATGAGCTCCCCTATCACCCTGCTTCGTTTGATCCGCTAATTTTGGGAAACCCTGTATAAGCAAGAAGATGGATTGGCAATGGGATCTCCTTTGTCAACTTTATTATTTTCATGAACGATTTTGAAACTAAATTATTCTACAATAATAATAATAATTGTGCCAATATGTTGATGACATAATTTGTTTATGGTCAGGAACGAATCGCCAATTGTCCATATTTCTCAAGTATATAAATTCTATAGAAAACAATATAAAATTCACTCTGAAAATTGAATTTAATAAATCTATAAATTTTTTAGATTTACAAATATATAACAGTAATAATAAACACAATTTTAGACTGTATAGGAAACCGAAATTTAGTGATACTGTAATTCATTCAAGTTCCAACCACCAAACAAGTCAAAAATTAGCTACTTTCCATTCGATGATTCGTCGTATCTTGCCTATCCCGATGAGCCAAATTGATTTATAAAACCGAACTAATTACAATCAAACAAATAGCACTTAACAATGGATATGATGATCAAATGACAGATATAATTAATGAGAGGAAGTTCTGTAGATTAGCCTTTATTGGTGAATTTAATCGTAAATTGTCCCATAAATTGGACAAATAAAAATATCGGCCAGTTTTCTACTCTAATTTGAAAATCGGGGGGTTTTCTTGGTAATAGTAAACCTAAAGTTGATCTTGGCAAACAATAAAAAATTGTGGATACAATTAAAAGTAAAAGTATTTAAATTAATTATAATGTATACTAGCTGACCCGGCGAACTTTGTCTCGCCCCAAATTACTTCGTCCGAGCAAACACTTTTGATCTTCACAAAAATTGAAAAAAAAAAAAAAAAAAATAAATACTTTATTGAAATTTATGTCTCTTTTTCCTAAACTGAAATTGGCGACTGTTTCGTTTATAAATTATTTCTTTTCCAATACTATCACAACTTACTAGAATAAATGTGACAATATCTCTTTCTCTAATTTCGTTGAAGGATCGTAAACAAATTATTTGTTGATAGGAATCGAGTAGATATATCACAATTTTTTAATCTAGCTGGCTTGAAAATGATATTAAATAAATATGAAATACAGTATGTGATAAAATTAATCATCCAACTACAATATATTGATTTACTAAAAACTCTAGTTGTGTCAATATTTTCATATTTTTTCTCAACATATTATACCTCATTTTGATTGTTTAGAAGCGTACTATATTATTTTTAAATTGAAAGAATTTAGGGGATCCCCGTTTTTAGAAAACAATTTCTTTAATAAACCGATCCCAAATTTTAGTACGACAAAATAAACCGAACGCTTTGGTTGTAATATTTTTTAAGCATAAATCTTTATGTTTTATGATAAACTTGATCAATTGGTAATGTATAGATTTATTTTGGTGTACAAACATTTTAAAAAAATATGTTAATTAATTTATTAGATACGACAGTGCCTCAATTATCTATGGACCTCTGAGATCGAATTGTTGCGGATAGAAACACCTTATTATCGTACCAACAACTTGCTAACAAATTTACAGTAGCTAAATCTACTGTAAGGGAACTATGCGTGAAATTTGAGCAAACCGGCTCGTTGTTAAACCGTTCTGGTAGTGGCCGTAAACGGAAAACCTCTAAAAGAGTTGATGTGATGCTAGTAAGAGAGGATAAGAAAGCCCCAACAAAGTCTGCTAGAGAATTAAAGGAGCAATACAATTTGAATGTTTCAACTCGAACTATTCAACGTCGGCTAAAAGAAAGTGGATTGATCAATTGCTACCAACGACGTAAGCCTTCCATTATCAAAATCAACAAAAAGAAACGGCTGAGTTTTGTAGCTAAACACCAGAGGAAACAGAAAGAATATTCTCATTCAATTTTATGGTCTGACGAGTCCAAATTTGAACTATTTGGGTCAAAGAGGCGTAAAAGAGTTTGGCGCGATCGGGGTGAGGGATTCAAAGATAGATTTTTAAAGTAGACTGTGAAACACGGTATTATGGTATGGGGTGTTTCTCAGCTAACGGAGTCGGTGAGCTCGTATTGGTTGACGGGATAATGAAGACCCCCACAAAACCCAGATCTCAATCCGATTGAGAATTTGTGGTCGATCATCGATCATAATATCCCGACCATTAAAAGGACAAACAAAAGAGAATTTTTCAACTTAATTAAGGAGACATGGGAAAACATTGGGATAGAGGTCACAGCAAAGCTAGTTGATAGCATGCCAAATAGGTTGCAAGCAGTTAAAAACGCTAAACGAGGACCAACAAAATATTAATGCTTAAATCCTTTGAAATTAGTAGTTAGATTGTTTAGTGAAATGAATAAATCCATTGAAATTTTACATCGAACTGTTTATTTTGTCGCAGCAAAAATAGTCCAATTTATAAAATTAATTAATTTTTCAATTAAAATTTCACTTATTTTGTTATTTTTTTTATTGAATTTAAAAATGTTGAATGTACGTTTAACTCATAAATAAATAAGGCTGAAAAAGAAATCTGCTGAAATGTTATGCTAAAAATTGTTTTTTGATGAGCATCGTTCGGTTTATTTTGTCACATACTGTAGTATCCCATTTTATTCTAGAGAAGATAAACTTCGATAAATTATTGAAAATGTGATGTTACAAGATGCCACCCTAGCTGTGCACTAGGTTTGCAATGTACTCCTTAGGTGCCATTTCCCATTCTTCAGAGCTGATTGAAGATAACTAAGGTTTCTGGAACGACTTCCGTTTGCTTTAAACGACACCATAGCATATCCCACACGTGCTCAATTAGATTAATAAGGTCAGGGCTGCGAGCAGGCCAAACAATTCGACCAATTCTCACCTAATCTAAATAATTATTGACATTGCAACGTGGAGTCTGGCTTTGTCGTGCATTACTAATTCAAGTGTCCGGAATTTGTTGACGAGCAGTGTATTATGTACGATTACTTAGTAGTACTAGATATGGATATAATAAAGCATTTCCTTTCATAAATAGGCGTGTAGGAATAATGTTGCAATATTTTTATCTATTGTCCGGTTTCTTCGAAACACAAAGCATACGCATGTATATACATATTATGATAAATGTGTAAATTTATTACCTTCACAACACAACGCAGATGCTACACATACATAAATATGTGAGTGTGTTAGCTATCCGCACCATTACTTAGTTTTATTGTTATTCTTAGCTAATAACTGTAACTGAATTTATCTGGATTCCTTCGGCTGATATTTATCATGTATCATTTACAATTATTCCCGCAACGAACTTTTATAATTTTTTCTAAACATAGTATACATGATCAGAATATATTCTGCACGCAGAAAAGAAAACCCGAATAGTGCCGGTGGCTTTATAGTTTATTAATTTACGGATATTTATTTGCAAATGGATATTTATATGCGGCAATCGAGTAAAAACACAACAACAACAACAACGAGGTATATATAATAAAACAGGATTTATTCAATTTAACTCTCGCATATAAACTCGAATCTAAGAAAGACGGAGCAAGAGGAAACTCACACACGAATGAAGGCAAAATTAGGAAAATATAATAGAAAAATTGACATAAACGAATAAAACAAATAAATTTTCTTATAATTTTATATATTCGGTTTTGGTTTTTCCTTGTGTTAAAAAGCTGAAGATTAATAAAGAAACTGAATAAAAATCTATTTTTCACGTTTTTCGTGTATACGAATATGCCATAGAGTAAATAAGGAAATGGAGTATCGTACCACCCAAATAATGTTGAACTGAAACTTTTCATGTAGAGCGTATGGGGGCAACTGAACAAAAAAAAATGTTTTTTTTTATATTTTCTTATATCGTTTTCCGTTTTTAAGTTCAATTTAATCAACATTCCAAGCACAATAAGATGATCATATATAAATTTTCTTTCGTTTTTCATTTGAGATGTATTTTATTTATAACTGTCTATATTTATCTTTCACCCTATTTGTGTTTGTGCTGGCTGTTGTTGGCTTTAGTTTTAACACATTTTCCATATTATATTCGAGTAGTTTTTCAATTTAGGAAACTTATTATTTTCGTTTGTCTTAATTCAATTTTTTATTTCAGATTTTGATCAATCTTTCTTCATTATTCTTCATCCCCATCCCCCCAAAACATACCGCAGTTGAGGTTAAAACGAGTGTTGTTGGCTGTTACAAAATCGTATCTATATCTAGTAGTGAAGAACTCGGCAAATAGTTTTCGTTTAGGGATCCATTGGTCACTTTTTCAGTTCAACGATCTAAGCCCTTAAAATGTGTATATTTAACAGAGACATTAATTTTAATGGTTCGTTAAAACACGGAACGCGGTTCATACTTTGAGTAGTACTGCAGATAAGTATTATGTGTAGTACTGGACCAGTAAATTCATTAATAACAATAATAATTTAATTTGATTAATTGTAAGAAATTATTGTAAAAAAATGTAAGAAATTGGTAATCGTAATAAAATGAAACAAAGTGGGATGGAATAAGTGTAATAAGGGGGGATTTGATACGATTTTAGAGAACATATTGTATCTTATATAATCATTAATAATGTTGCCTTATCTTTTTGTGTGGTAGCCATTTTGGCGCATGTAGTATTTTCTTACATTTACGACGTATGAAAGATGAAATTGAAAATATGTTAAACTGTTAATAAGATTCTTTTGCATGTTAACCAGATGAGACCTAGATGAATATGCGGTTTTAGGCCAATTTATTTAGTTTAAATAAGATCTGTCATGATATTCTGTTTTACTTTTCTAAATAATAATTTATTATCTATTTTCAGACACTTTCTGTTCTCAACCCATTTCGTACAACCGATTCGACTATACTGCAGGATACAGATCTGGCTGGCCCACTAGTGTTTGTTCTAGCTCTTGGCGGTTTCTTATTGTTACGTGGCAAAGTAACGTTTTCGTACATTTATGGTATTGGCGTACTAGGTTGTTTAGCATTCTACGGACTCTTGTCGCTTATGTCAACACATAAACAAGTCACATTTGGCGCCGTTGTATCAGTTTTAGGATATTGTATACTACCAATGGTTGTGCTATCCGGTGTAACACTTATATTATCTCTACAGTAAGTTAATTATTAATGTAAGGCTATGAAAATTTATTATTATTTATATAAATTATTTAACAGGGGTTATTTTGGGACATTACTGAGTGGTCTGTGTATAATTTGGTGTGCAATTTCGGCATCAAAATTATTTGTTACGGCCTATGCAATGGATCATCAACAAATTTTAATAGCATATCCATGTGCCTTGTTATACGGTGTTTTTGCTTTAATTACAATTTTCTAATTAATATAAAATACTAAAAATTGGAACAGAATGTAAATTATATTTTATCACTATATACATAATAAATTGTAAAATGATTTATTTTTGTTTTTTTTATAAATAAATAACATAATGTTGGTTAATCAGATATTTTTAATTTGCTGTCAAGATCTTGACCCAAGATATTATTAATTTTATAAGAATCGAATTTAATAAAGAAATATTTTTTAAAATCCTTAAAATGTGTTTGATGTTTTAATTAGGCTTTTGTTATTGGGATACCCAGTAGAACGGTGAACTAAAAATTATATAACCTTTCAAGATGGCACGCAATGCAATTTAACAATGGACATGAAATGGGAGTTACTTATACCAGGCAGTCATACCTAAGTCGGGATAAGCTCTCATTTCAATCCCAAAGATGTAAGGCCTAGAACCGAATCCTCCTAATAATTTTGGAAAGTCTGATAGAAGCTCACAGTTCAGTTTAAAAAGTGATTAATATTTTATTAATATTAATAAAATAAATTAATTAATAATATTTTAGTAATTCTAAATGTGTAATTAAAACCGAAAAATTTAAAATGTAATAATTTTATTATAAGAAATTTTTAAAAAATAAAAATAAATTTTCTTTATTACTAATTCGATAATACAAGTTTCATAATAGGGTAAATCCGTGTCGAATCGAATATTTCCGTTAACGGAGAAATCCGAGACGGATAAATTTCATAATAGACCCCCTGGGCGGCTCTGATGAAAAATTCGATATCGGATGTGAAAACGGATTTTGCTATTATGAAAATTCGAAACGAATTTGGATTTTCCGAAAATCGAATGTCAACATCCGACTGCTATTTAGTTGACGAATTTCATTTTTTGTTATCGAATATGTGTGTTTCTTCAACTATTTCAATCAATATATTATTTTTACGAAATATAAAAGAAAAACTAAAAAAAGTAAATTAAATAATATTTAAAATGTAAATATAATATATTTAAATAAATGATATTCATATTTAAGTGATAATTAATTATTAATTTTGAATTTATTAGGATTACAACAACAACTGGAGAACAATGTGTCTTACTTGTATATTTATATACATGTATTTCTCACACAGAATATTATTGAAAATGAAATAGATTTCGTTTGACAAGTCATTAGTCATTTAAAAATAACAACAAACATAAAATTTAATAACTTCAAGTCAATTACAAAACGCATTATTGCTAACTTCATGCTTATAATTGACAAGTTCGACAAATCAATTTCGTAATAGGAAAATTCGCGGCGGATCAGAATTTTCGATATCGGAAAAAATCCGATATCGAATTATTTCATAATAGCCCCCTGACATCGCGACGGCGTTATAGCTGTGTGGTTGTGGGTGTTATTACAGGACACAGTTTTCTGGATAAAGAGGTAGGGCAGACTTGAAGTTTATTCATATGATTACTGTCATAGACCTGCAAAGATGGAGAGGCGAAAGAACTTTTATTCGATTTGCTTTTACTGTCTTCGTCAGTAATAATGAATTCGAGCCTTTACAGATCTTCTACGGTTTTGCTTCTGCGATAACACTGCATATATAAGCTGTTAAAAATTGGGTACTGCATGTTTTCTTTTCATTACTTCAAATGCCGTTTGATGGTCTATGTTCCATACGAATGGTCGACTTGGCTAATCGCTATAGTTCACAAACGGACCAAAAGATGCCGGATCATTTAATTTTCCCATATACAAATGTCCATTTTCTAAAAATGCTCTAATCGTCTTGAATATCATAGAACATCATTTTTACCTAAAGTTAAGAGAAACTATCCAAATCTAGGCCATTTTGAGAATATTTGTTATTATGAAAATTTTCAATGAATAGAATCTTCGTGCAAATCTTTTGTGAGCATTTTTCAGGTGGCAAAGGGATTTCCTGTGGAGATTTTACATTTTACAATTCCTTGAAATAAGTAGATTATTGTCATGAGGTGCTTAATTTATTTGCATCAAATTGAATTGCTATAATTCGAACATTTCGAGAACTTAGAGGGTGCAAGAGGTTGACGCCAAGTTCCAAAATATATGAGATACCAATCCTTCGGGAGATTAAAAAAACCGAGTTCCTTGATTGCGTTAGTTTTTGTAAAAAATTAGCATTTTTTGGAACAATACAGAGTTCAGCTAGGAATGGTGAATCTAAAACTAAATGTCATAAAAAATTCTGAGTTTGTGTGAATAATTAATAAATTCAAATTGCTTGTCATGCATCGGTTTGATCGCCCATTTTTAAAAAATCAATCTGGAGTGGTATTAGGTGGATTGGGGCTAAATATGGGCGATTTGACATAATAACCGGAAGAATGCAAGATAACTCACCAGTGCACAGGTCTGCGTAAATGAATTAGTTCCCTGATCACCTCGAAAGTGAACTCTTTGTGTGGCCGTTCTACAACTCTAACTTAAACCCCATTTAGTCTGTTTAGACGTGTATACACTACATGGTGTATCTTCCTCGTCTCTTACCTCTTTGCCTATAAACTAAAATTAATTATAGGCAAAGAGGTAAGAGTCGAGGAAAATACACCATGTAGTGCATACACGTCGAATTAGGCCCATTGAGAATAATTTATATAAATTTTGTTTAAACATTTATTTGCTACAGCGATCAACACTCAAAATGTTACCAATTTCACGCTGTTGTACCATCAAAACGGCTAATGACAGTGCGCTCATTTTTTGACAAGCGTCACCTTGTTATTTTGTTTACAAGCCTATCGTTTTACGTCACAGTTAAAAAAAGTTATCGAAATGGAATTCAACCATTAGCCTGTGAACAAGGTGCAATTTACCTGTGAACAAAATGTTTGTGTAACTGACCATTAAACGTTACCATGATACTGGTAGCATAAAAAAACGCCATGCACTGAAAGAAATAATTTGTGCTGATGATTAAGTAAAATTAATTAGTAAAATTAGCTTACATTTTATTATAATACAACATAACATAAACAAGCTGAATTTACAATTGCAAAGTCAATACAACCAAATTCAATGTTCAAAACTTAACTTTAAAATAGAAGTAAATTCAGCTTTCTTACTATACGGGAGGTGGACATCCAAAAACAGCAACATTGCCAGAAATAGTTCGAAAGACGAAGGCCAGAATTTAACGTAATCCACGACAAAGTGCTGTTCAGTTGGTGAAAAATCTCAATGTGTCTGCTCGTAACATGGGGTGCATATTAAAAAATTAACTACGATTGAAGCCAAACAAATTACCAAAAGTGAAGATTTAACCTGCACAAAAGGCAGTTCGTCTAGCAAGAGCGAAGGTGTTAAAACATTTGCATATTGATAGCAAGCTTGAGAATTTAGTCTTTTCTGATGAAAATTTTTTTATGGTTCAGCAATATGTAAACAAATAAAACGATCGTGTTTGGTTAGAGTTCAAATCAAAAGACAATGTAGACCAGCGAATTGTTCTGCGAAAGCAGGTGCCTGCATCAGTGATGGTTTGACTGAAGCTCACCACTCGTTTTCATTGAACAGGGCGTACAGATAAATCAACAAATCTACGGTAAAAAGATTTTAAACGATGCCACCCCATAAAGCCCGTGAAACCCAACGTTTTTTACAAGAAAAAGTTCCCAGTTTTATTTCTTCACAACAATGGCCACGGTATTCCCCCGGACTTAAACCCAATAAATTTTTCCATATGGTCCATTCTGGAGGCCAAAGTATTAACTAAAAAATATGAGACGGCCGATGCCTTAAAGATTGCCCTTCGCCGAGAGTGGGACAAAATACCATCAGACCACATCCATGCAGCGTGTGTAGCCTTCTCGGGCAGACTCGATGCTATTATCCGCACTAAAGGTGGCTAACTGGCTACATCGAACAATAACATATTTTTTGTTAAATTAGAAATGTTTTTACGATACAGAAGTTTTGAAATAAAAATTGACAAATTTACCGTTTTTGTAATTGGTAACACTTCGAGTGCTGACCCCTGTATATAAAGGTTTTATTCAGAAATGCAGTTATAATCTAGTCTTAAGAGGAGCCAAGCGACTCTTTGTTGCATGTTAACTAGATTTTTGTGGCCAAAAATTGGATGAAATTGATTGAGATTATCTGTTGGTTTCAACAAGACGGTGCCACATGTTACACAAATCTTGAAATTCACGACTTCTTGGCATAAAAGTTGATGATCGCGTGAACATCACGCGATTTGACACCGTTAGATTATTTGGGGTTTTTGAAAACTTATACTTTAGTGCATTGCTATACACAAACAATGCAAGATCGTAAGAACAACATTCGAGCTGAAATTGAGACCATTGAACTGCTTTTATAGGAACAAATCATCAAAAATTATGATGTTTGGATGCACTTAATGCAGGCTTGGCGCCGTGGTATAGTCACATGTACGATGTTGTATTCCATACATCCCGGAGATTAATAAATCCGCAAACCAACAATTCTTTTAATTTTAAATTAACCCAATTAACTATTAATTGGAATTTTTTTCCATTGGCCAATGGTATTTCCATTTAAAACAGTTCAAACTCGTGTTGCTGATTAATTTCATGCTAATACAGAATTTGAAACAAAAAGTCTCGTTTTCTCGCCAACAATATAGAGAGATCAAAACAAAATAAGAATTCTTAGTACACACACAAAAAAAAAATCATCTCTTTATATTCAACCGTAATTGTTCTAGAATCAAAGTAATAATAACATAATTAATCTTAATTTTAAAATTTTATCTACGTGCAAAACATTTTCGAAAAAAATGTCGCGTACAAAAAATAATTTTAAAACTTTTGAGTTTTTCAAAAAAATTTCAACAAGTTTTTAATTTCTTAAGCTTTTCGCCGCATTTTTATACGATGGAAAATAAAAATCATTTTCTTATCATACTCCTGGAATTTTAAGAATTTGAATTTAATTTTTGTCATGTTACGAGCACATACCAGAAAATAGCAACGTACAAACATTCGCACACATAAAAAATAAAATCAATAATAAATTAATCAACCAAAAAATAAATAATGAAAATTAAATATTCAATTATTCAATTGGAAAATTTTAAGAATTTTATTTCAAATTTTTAATTTTATTTATTTATTTTATTTTTTTTAATTAATTGATTTTGTATATGAACAACGTATACCCAATTTTTTCGGCTGCTGAAGCTTTTGGCTTATTTAAAAAAATTTAATTATTTGGATTAAATATGTGTTTTATAAATAAAATCTAGGTAGGCGGATGGCACACACACACGAGTATACCTGTCTTTAGTACCGTAATTTAATTTAAAAAGATAATATGTGCAACATGACGTGGGGAAATATTTGTATGGTAGATATAGGGTTCATCTGAAAAAACCGAAGCAGCGCTTCGTAAATGATAAAACAACCAATAAATTTAAGCCGCAGCCACACGAATGCAAATATCGACCAACGTTGGCGTATTTTATGTTTGGCAAATATTGGTAAAATGTGACAATTGACAAACTCTACTGCCTACACGATTTGTAGTATTTGTTTTTTCCTTTGATCTTTTTTGTAAAAGCGCCTATTGAGCGAATGTGCGCCAATGTTGGACAAATGTGACCTTGATTTAAATTTGCCATTTGTTTTGTGTCTACACGATTTGTTATTTGGACAAATACGCCAATGTTGGGGTATGCGGCTGTAAGATTAGATTTTGATTGTTTGGCAAGGCAATACTCGACGTTCAAATTGTTTTATTATTTTTTTGAAACTAACATCCGGTCGCACTTCGAAACAAATATAAAGACGGATCTGCATTTTAAGTTACGAAGGATGTATGAAATCGTTTGGTCGAGATTATAGAGTTTTAAACTCAAAACCTAAAGCTGATCAATATTGATGTGAATCACGACAGAAATCCCACTTTGGAAATTCCACGGTTTTCTTACTTTATCGAGTAGTATTTGTTTCTGCAATTTTGTGCGTCTAACGCTAAAATGTGTTCATAATGTATTTTGGGAGATAATGTGGGACTTCCGACGGGATTATCACACCAGAAATCATTAAATCATATGTTTTGCTTTAGTTTAATTGTGGCAAACTATGCCAACTTCTCCCGTAGAAATAGTCTTAATTTTTGGACTGAAAAAGAGTCTTTTATGTGCGATTCTGACTAATGGGGCGGGGAGTAGGTACAATCATGAATTTTGTTCAGAGTGTTCATTTTAACTAGGTTTAAGTGATTTCTTTAATAAAAGGTGGATTTCCAGAAATCACCCATACAAATTTTTTCGAAAGTGATCTTTTGAAATTAGGGTTGAAATTTGGTTTTCTATGGGTGATTCTGGCTAACGGGGAGTAGTCACAATCATGAAATTTGATCAGAGGGTTTATTGTAACTAGTTAAAGTGATTTCATTAATTAAAGGTGGGTTCTAGAAATCATCCATATAAAATTTTTATTTTTTTTTTTAAAATTAGGGTTGAACAACTGTCTTGTATGAATCAAGTTAAATTACGGGTTTTCTATTCCCAATTCTGGCTGATATGTAGTACGCCACCAGCGAATCCTGGTCTTATCAGTTTATGTACATCTAGTATAAACATTGTGATTAGAAAACTACGACATTTTCTTACATAGTTGATCTACTTCAATAGATGTTGTACATATATGTAAATAGGCAGATAGAACCGTTTTAGGAGTCCAATTATAGTTTGCATGGGTATTTCCAAACAATTGATATTATTTAAGATATGTCAGTAAAAATTGAGGCAGCATCGGTTTTGATCAGTCTTAACAACCCCTAAAAATCTCTCGTAACACCTCTTTTTTGTTAAAAATGCGAGCTACCAAGACCAACGACTTTCCTGAACTTACATCCGTTATATCATCAATAATTATTGAAATATTTTGTCAGTCTTTAGTTGTCTATCAACATTTTGCCGACCTTTTTCTCCGAGAATATTTTTTACTAAAAGATGCGATTTTGTCCTGCCACACTTTATGTTTTGGGCGATTGTTGAATCCGGACAACATTTTTGCAACACATTTGGTAAAAAATCCACCAGACTAAAAGGTAAATGATGCATCAAACAAAAAATTACCATTATTAGTTCGGCTTGTTTTAGTTGCGCTTCAAAGACCGATTTAGCTGGACTTGCAAAAAACTTCACTAATATAGGAGTCAGGTTGCTCAAACAAAATTTTATTTATGTGGCATGCCTGACCAGCTGAGATTTGATGTAGGTAAATCGAGTATCGCATACTTTGCAAAACGCGCAATCGTTGCGCACCTTAGCTACTGAAAGTCATCAATCCACTATTTATGAAAAGCTCTTGCTGATCGTTAAAACATACATAAATATATTTTCAATTCCTAGTTAAATTTTGATATATTAGCGAATACATCGATTTTTGGATATTTGGAAACCATTTAAAAGCTTTTGCTACTGTTTATCAAAAGGGTTTTATAAAACTCGTCCAGAGACGTTTAAATTATTCGAAAATGAAGACATGTTGGAACTGGTTCAAAAATACTAGTTACATAAACTCTTAAATGCAAACTCGAATCTGGTTTTTCTGAAACTTTGGTTTCATTTTGCTGCTTGGGTTGATCTACTATGATCTACTCCAGCCTAACGAAACCATCACTATAGAACGTTATCAACAGCAGTTGATGAAATTAAGCCGAGTAATGAAGCTCAAATGCCTGCAATATGCCAAAAGTTTTAAGAGTCGTGAAGGAATATTTGGTGGGAGGTGTTTCAATGGGATGTCCTACCCCAACAGCCGATTCACCAGATATTGCTCTTTCCGACTACCATTTGTTCTGGTCCATGAATCATGGCCTTGCAGCACTTTACTGCTGACGAAGAAGCCATAAATTGAGACTTCTAACATAATTTCTTGATTTGCCTTGACCCCTTCGTAACATTCAGTTCACAAATAATTACGATTTTTGGATAAATCAAATGAAAATGAGGGATGTATTCTACTGAAAAAGGTTGAAGTATAAAAAACTAGCGGTGGGATGGGGTAATACTCATAAAAAGTTGTTCGACAGCGAAAAAAATTCTTCCCTATATATAATGTTGTAGATGCTTTATGTGCTTTATGTATGTATACGCACGGCTTTATAAAAAAAAACTTTTTGTTGTTTATTTTGATTTTATGTTGTTTGAAATAATCTCATAACTGTCATTTCATATATGGCAAATTCAGCGCATCAATATCATTGTTTATATTGAGACATGCGAGTTATGTGTATGGTTGTGGTAGGTATATCGGGATAACCAAATAAACAACAACAAAAAAGCATTTGCATTTTTTATATTCTTCCGCCATATTCTCTATATGGGATGCATGCGGTTATTTACAATCAACCAAACATTATTTTGTTGTTTTTTTTGGGATAACTGAAAGATGGATTTATGTCAATATATAATGATATGACTATGATGAACGGATACTATCAAGTAATCAATGAATATATGGAGTGGTTATCACAAATAACCATATTCACATATTTATGTTACGCTTTATGCACACATGTGTCAAAATTTATAGAAAAACGTCACATCGTACATGTATAGGAGACGAGCTCTTAAAGATTAAGCGACCACCAAATAGAAAATATTATTCGGTCTCAAGTTTTTTAGTTTTCGTTTTATCATCATCATCATAATACATTACGATTTTTCTTTTAAGCATTTGCCCCATTTTCCTCGTTTTTCTTGTTGTTGCTGCTGTTAAATTTAATGTAAATTTTCTAGAATATACAACGCGAAAATATATATATAGCATAGAGTATACAGCAACGAAATATTGATAAAAGCAACGACAATAAATAAAATGAAGTTAAAAACGACAAAAAGCACAACGCAAGTATAAGAAAAGTTTTCCTTGTTTTCCCTCTTGTTGTGTATAAACAAAAAACAAAAAAAAGTTTCCTCTTAAGGAAATTTAATAGATAATGTCCATGAGATAAACTCGGATGGAATGAATTCAAATTATTTGATCACAAGGATCGTTTGTTAGCACGCCAGCAAGAGCGAATAATAATAAGGTTTTGGTGTTGTTCTTGAAAAGCTCGTTTTTCTTTCTTGATGTTGCCGCCGTTCATTTTTTTATATTTTTGAATTATTATTAATCTTTTGAAAGCTGGAATTTTCTGGGTTTTCTTTTTTTTCTTGTTATGTGCGGTTGTTGTATTTGGGAAATTAAATATTATATTATTATCCAACATGACAAATATAATGGTCGTTTTACTTAAATCGGAGTTAAAACTTGTGTTTGTGGGGAATATAAGCAAGTTTATTTGTGATTGTTGTTGTTGTCATTGTTTTGTTCCATTTATCATGTGAAATAAAGTGCGGAACTAAATTTTTGTTGGCATTTTTACATAATAATGTATATAACAATTTATATCTGTATGCTCGGATTTATTACCACAAAATGAATCTAATTTTTGTTGGAATTTTATTCGGTCTGGTTTATGATGCTGTCACAAATTTTCCCTATAACAATAAAAAAATAGATAATTTGTCACGCCAGGTTAATTTACATGTGCTGGTTATTTCAGCATCTATGATTCGATGGCTTATTAATTCCAATAGTAAATTATATTTTATCGGTGTGTCGTGTTTATTATAAAGTATAGTCTTCAACTTTGGTACAGACAGAATTTAGACCGGAAACAATTCGAGATGTACCTGGTAGGTGGACCAGCGAATGGTAGAAACGCTCAACATGGGGTACATGTTCGCCATCATACGTTCTAGAAAGCAAATGAGCAAGTTGCGAGCTGAAAATGACATTTTGGCTTGCTGGATCGATTTTGCGATTTACTAGCTAGCAAAAAATCTAAAAAAGTTGCGACCAATATATTGAGGTCGCAATATAAAAAACAACAACAATTCTGCATTAAATATTAAAGTGACGTTTGTCATTTTGTTAAAAAATATAGAATTTAAATAATTTAGTTTCTCTTAAAATTCTAATATTATGGAATTAATTATTGTGCGTGTTATGCGTCGAAGACGAATACCTCAAAAAGTATTCAAAGACCGGGGAAATCCATTTGAAATCAGCAGCGGAGTTTATAATTGACAAATTGTCAATCCAATTTCAAAGAACTACTGGGAGGGGTAAATCGATTCCCCCACACCTAACAGTAAGATATTAATTTTGTATATTGGGGAACGAAATAGATAATGTACTCATTAATTTTAGGTGGTTACTGCTTTAAACATATTAGGGTCTGGAAGTTTCTAAATTGTAACTGGCGAAATGAACTATCACCAACTAACTATCAACTAACTATCAGCAACCTATTGAAAGAGTTTTTAGAAGCGACGTTAATACATATTAAAGAATTTATAAAATTTCCAACCACAGTGCAGGATATAACCACCACAAAATTGCAATTCTACAGAAATACGGGTTTTCAAATGTAATTGGTTGCATCGATGGAACCCATATCCGAATAAATAAGCCGCACTTTCCGGATGCATATTCTTTCTACAATCGGAAAGGATTTTTTCCCATACATGTTCAAGCGGTAAGTTTATTAAAGTTGAAATAAAAAGTGGCGTAAACTAATTTGTTTTAATATGTCGTAGCTCGTTGGCCAGGATCAACACGCGACACACATATATTTAAAAATTGCTCACTATACTAGTTTTTGAATTCCACCCGCCTTCCGGAAAATTGCTAGCTTTTTGGTTGTAATGGGTACCCATTGTTTCATTGTCTGATGACCCCTATTATCAGTCCGTCCACGAGTGCTGAATTAAATTATAATACTCGCCACAAAAAGGCCAGAAAAATTCCTTTGGTGTACTGAAAAGCAGATTTCGAATTATTAGCAAACTGGAGGATTTATGTGGTATGGCGTTAAAAAATGCGTGCAAATAATAAGTCTGCTTTATGTTGCATACTATTGCGAAATTACACAATATGCCAAATTTTGAAAGTGATCATGCTAGCTAGAGAAGAGATAGAATTATCAAATATAATTGAATTTGATGAAAATTTGCCTAGCCAATTACGCGGTAATTTAATTAGGCAATCGCTTATAAATCATAATTTTACAAATCAGTCACATTTTGTTTGTTGAGGGGTCAACATCAAGTAAAAGAAAATCCAAAGTTAAAATTACAATTTAAAGTAAAAATTTTAATATCGTATAATCTATAATTTTTGTGTTGTGTTATCAATAAAATCAATAAAAATAGTTAAATACTTTTTTTAAATGATTCATTAAATTGCATAACTTTAAAATAATTGTGTCGAAATAATTGTGTCTATGTATATTAAATAGTATCATTGTAACGTGTAAACTTATTTAGTGCGCTGAAAATTTTGCTTACAAAGCACAATAACATAAACGAAAAACGAAATTTACCTTACAAGTAGTAACTGTAATATAGCATAAAAATTAAAAACGTATTATTTAATTAATCATCATATTTCATTACAAAAACAACAATGTCTTGTTCAGTTTGTAACATTCGAATCAAACGTGATTGTACAATTTCAATCAATTGTGGTACTTGTAAAGAAAGCTTTCATTCGGCTTGCGTCAATTTGCAAGAATCCGACATGGATTATATAAAATTTAATAAAAAAATATGGAATTGTTCATCATGTGTGGATAAGCAAAAATCGTTTAGAACAAATGACGATTGTCCTGCCACTCCATCAAAGCCCATAGAGAGTAATACTCTCGAAAAAATTTGTGCGGATTTGGGTGAAATGAAGTCGATATTTTCTGCACACAATGCTAATATAGAAAGGAAACTCGATTGGTTGAAGCACTCGGTAGAGAAAATTGATACTCTAATTACAGATAATATAACTTTAAAGAATAAAGTATATTCTTTAGAGTTAAAAATTGATTACTTAGAGCAAATTGCTCAACAAAATGCTATAGAGGTTCATGGCATTCCAATATCCGCAAATGAAAATACTGAGGAGTTAGTAATCGACATTCTCAGAAAGGGTATTGATTATACTGTCGACAAGGCTGATATTGATTATAAAAATAAATCATCTGCGGTACAAACTTGTCCGCCAGTTTACATTAAATTTACAAGGAGAACAGTGAAACAAAATATTATGTATGCGAAAACGAAGCAAAAATTTGATGTCACGAAAGCTGGTTTGCCGATCGGGAGCAGGATTTACATTAATGAAAGTCTAAGCAGTAGCAAGCGGAAGTTGTTTTACGATGCAAAAAATTTGAAACTACAGCTTAAATTTAAATATGTTTGGATCCGCAATGGGAATATTTTTATGAGGCAAAGTGAAGTATCTGAATTATTAACAGTTAATTGTTCAAATGATCTTGAAAAGATTACAGATAAGTATAAATAAAAGTTAATCTTATATGAGTCTTATATTATCTAATATATCTTTTCAAGATCGTAATAATAATTTAGATTTATGTTTTAGTTTGCCAAATAATATTAATGTAAGTGAAAATAAATTAGTATGGATCGTACACCAAAATATTCGTAGTCTTCGGGCTAACAGTTTAAGTTTGTTTGCTCAGTTATCATGTATGAATATAAAACCGCATATTATTTTTTTTGACTGAAGTGTAGATTGATACTACTGAAATTAATTATTACAATTTAGATGAATATATTTTATTAGACTGCTATAACAATGACTATAGATCTGGTGGTGTATTAGCATATGTTAGAAATGATATTCATTTTACATTCTCTAGTACTCATTTACAGTCTTCTGATATACTTCGAGTGAATTTTACAATTGGTGAATTATTAATCTCAGTGGTATGTGTGTATTGTTTACATTCTTGTGGTGTTGAAGTTTTTATTCATGAATTTGAAAATTACCTCAAACAGATAAATTCTAAAAATCTAATTGTTCTTGGAGATATGAATATTAACATTTTAAATATAGATCACCTAGATCCGCAGGAATGTAAATACTTTTCAATGATGTCTTCCTTATAACTTGAGTCATTAATCAACGAACCTACTAGAGTTGTGTCCAATAGCATGACATGTATTGACCATATTTTTACTAGAAGCAAAATTGGATATACTATCAATTATATAGCTGAAACACTTAATTTAGAATTATCTGATCATTATGACATCTTTAAAATTTAACTTAAATTGGGAACCTCCGCCTAAAATACCTAGACAACAAACTTTTATTAACTTTGAAGAATTAGACCGTTGTTTACAAGTCGAATCATGGAAGGAAGTTTTTGAAGAAAATGATCCTTCTAAATCATTTGATATTTTTTTATCAACGTTATTTAAACATGTGGCAACCTACACGACTTCCTCTGGGATAAGTTACAAGTCAAACTATGCTAAACCATGGATAAATAATGTTCTATTAGGTAAAATTCGCCGTAAAAATGCTTTATCTAAAATTTGTAAGAAACATCCTAATAACTTTAAACTAAAAAGTAAAGTAAAAACTTTTTCGAAACAAATCAAATTAGATTGCGAAACTGCTAGAAAACGTTATTATATTCAAAAATTTGAGGCTGTAAGTTTTGACCAAAAAAAGCAATGGAATTTACTGAATGACTTACTAGGAAAAGTCGTAAATCTAACACAATAAATAGTATCATTGGAGACAATAATACAATTCTTACTGATATAGTGTTGTGATTGCTAATCAGTTTAATCAATATTTCGCGAATATAGGTAAGACTTTAAAAACATCAATTAGTTTTAATAGTTGCACAAATTACATAAATTATGATGAATATAATGAGTCGAATTTGTTCTTTTTCCCTACTGATATTTATGAAATCTGTACTATTATATCTACGCTCAA
Source organism: Nephrotoma appendiculata (assembly GCA_947310385.1). NCBI lineage: Eukaryota > Metazoa > Arthropoda > Insecta > Diptera > Tipulidae > Nephrotoma > Nephrotoma appendiculata. The sequence goes on from OX371224.1 coordinate 24,912,805, forward strand.
AAATACAGTTGCATCAGGCAGTGATGGCATAAGTTCGCTTGTGATAAAGAAATTTGGTTACATCTTATGTTTTCGATTGGTTCACATTTTTAATAATAGTTTTATTCAAGGGAAATTTCCACCAGCACTTAAAAAAGCTGTAATAATACCGTTGTTTAAAGGTGGTGATGCTAATTTAGTTTCTAACTATCGACCTATATCACTATTATCAGTTTTTTCAAAAATTCTAGAGAAGTGTGTTAAAGCTCGTGTTTTGTCTTATTTAAATAAAATAAATTTTATTTCTCAACATCAATATGGATTTCGAGAAGGACTTAGTACTGAGAATGCACTAATGGAATTACTTACCTCTACTTACAACACTTTAAATGAACGCCGTGTTGTTAATTGCTTGTTTATTGATGTTAAAAATGCATTTGATACGGTAGATCACAATTAATTGCTAAATTATCCTCAATCGGAATCCGCGGAGTTACTACACTGAGAGAAATCGTAATCTAATATTATGAATAGTGTATTCTTAAATGCACAAATTTAAAATTTTTAAAATTTCAAGAACATATGGTGAGGATTTATGAATTAAATGCATGAATTAACCCAAGCAGTAAATTTTCTTCACAATTAAGGCTTTATAAATTGAAAATAATATTCTTAATTTGAAATACTCGTAAAATGCTCAAATTCAACCGATTTGTTCTAGATTCGGATTTACTACTCTTGAATTATGAATTGTATGCACCAAATAATATTTCCACGTGTATTATGAAATTGTGCCTAGTTTATGATCAAGTCAAACAGAAATTTAGTTTACGAAATTGAGAAAATGGAATTCTTGAAACATTATTTTTAATTTAAGATTAATTTTTAATGCTTTTAATCTCAAATCCGAGCAAATATACTTAAAAGATCGCGGTATGATGATTTAAAGTTTTATAAATACATATAAACATTTTTTTGTGTATGTGATACATGATTTGAGTTTAATAATTATGATTTAAGAATTACACAAATACTTATCACGTTTTATAACTAGGAGGCAATTCAGTAAACTGATAACAAAATCGGGGGATGCAGTTTGATGCAGCAGCTATATACCTATCATCTAGTTCCGAAAAATTTCGCCGTATTGACTCCGTATTATCTTAAGCAATTATATGGGATTGGGGATGTTAGATAGAAATGGCATTCTTAAACGATTTTTGGAAGAATCTCTGGAATGGCCACCTGGGACGGAACTCGTTAATTTCATAACCGATTATGATGGGATTGGGTATGTTGGATGGAAATGGGATCCTTAAATGATTTTTGAAATAAGTTCTGGAATATGACCACCCTTTTCTGTTTCCAATAGTTTTACTTAATTCGGAAATCTAATTTCCTTTTTTGTTTGCAATAAATTTACTTAAATCGGCGAATCCATTTTGTTCAGGGTTTAAAAATTCACTCGTTAAATTGTATTATTCACTCTTTACTGATCGACCAGCGTTATTTGCAATACTAACTAGTAAGAATAATGAAAAGTAACAAAAAATAAAGTGGGTGTCTCTTCCACCTATACAGACATATGACGTGAATACGTACAATAGTTCTGGAAGGAAACAGCCTATTCGATATATCGAGCTTTCTGGCGAACGTTAATCGGTTCAAAAAATACAGAGTTCCGCCCCAGGTGGCCATATTCCACAACTTCTTCCAAAAATTATTTAAAGATGCCATTTCCATCAAACTTACACAACCTCATCATAATCGGTTAAGAAAATACTGGATTCCACCTCAATTGGTCATATTTCAGAGCGTCTTCCAAAAATCGTTTAAAAATCCCATTTCCATCAAACATACACAATCCCATCATAATTGCTTAAGATAATACGGAGTCAATACAAACGGCGAAATTTTTCGGATGTAGATATTCACGTCAAAAAATGGATCTCCGATTTAAGTAAAATTATTGTGTGGCTCTGCAATTTTAATTATACATACGTACATTGAATTAAACCCAATCCTCTTTCTATCTCGATTTTTTTTTCGGTCCCTTGGAACTTTGAGGCAGACAGAATTGACTGTAAATATATTGCAAAAAATTACATTTCATAGTCTAACCGAGGACGAAATTTTTATTCAGAACTTTTAGTCACATGAATTTATATTTATGTCTTACAATCTTTGTTTATGTACAATGTACATAATTGTCTTGGGATGTGTTCTAAATATTGTTGGACCGTTGAAACAGTTTAGTAGGGATATATGTACATATAATATATAATATGTACAATTATAATTATTAGAATTCTGTTTAAATTATAAATTAAATTTAATTTTTAATTTTTTATTATAAATCAAATACAATAATTATATTTTCATATAATATTTATTCATATAGTTACAATAAAATAAAGAATTTAATTCATAATCCATGTTTAATAAGCTTAACAACACAACTAACGGTAAATTTTAACATTTGTATTGATTCTCAATTTGTGGATTATATTCTCAATCCTAGAATACATTGTCACAAATTAGATCTATAACTTAAATGTATAATGATTTATTTTAGATTATAAATCTCAATATCAGAATAAATTCAAGATTTGTTTATATTTTTATTTCTACTTCTCCATTTAAGATTACAATGTTTGATTTCATGTTTTATAATATCACGATTTGAAGAATACTTTTCTAGGTAGTTGTACAATAATACTTAAAAAGGAAGATATCCCAAATTGTATTTTATTTCAATCGTTTTCCTTAGTTCGTGTTGAAACTTTATACGCTAACGTTGTGTGTTATAAAATATTATATAAAAGTGAAACTGTAAATGTAAATCTTATATTTCTACTTGTAATTGTAATTTAAATATTATTTTTCAAGAAAAAAATGTTAGTATATTATTGAAGAAAATTAAATTCGACACCCAGACTTTAGTTTACAAAGCAACTTTACAATTAAATTTCATAGATGAATTTTTATCAATTTAAAAAAAAATCTTTCAGTCTGAATACTTAAATACTATTTCAGTAATAAATTTTCAAAATCGTTTGACCCATGTAATTACATATACAGATATTAATTATTAAATATAATATTAGATTGAATACTATATTACGTTGCATCGTAAATATATTACAAACTCAAATATGATCTACCTATAATGTTAATTTATATTTTACAGAATTACTTATCATTACACGAAACCTCATATAAACCGATACTTTCAAGCTCAACCTACGATAATTCACCAAATATTAGCACGTATGCAACCGATGAGTCAAACAGCAGAGAACCATTTGTAAGTGTTGATTATACTAAAAGACATCCAGACTTATATTCAATAAATAAATTTATTTTTGGAAATGCACCCACTTTTCTTTAAATTAATTTAATAGATAAAAGTAAATTTTTAGGCATTGAATGTTACGGGAATTGCATATTTCTTTTTCTATAATCTTTTATATTTATTATTAATTTATTTCGAGTTACAAACATTGTTTCTATATTACAATCATAAACCTAGATCTTCTCAACATTCCTGAATACTGCATATGGAAGAAAAATTGTAAATCTGTATAATAGAGAAAATCCTCCCAAACCAACCAATGAGGTGCGTCAAAACCTTGTGAATTCAGTAGCCCAGGAGTTTATGTCAAAAGACGTATGCATGAAACCTGCTGATTTTAGAAAAATTACAAGAAACATTACGGAAACGTTTCCATCGGAAGAAGCTGTAAGTTATTATACTTAACATTTCTGTAAAGGTAAAACTCAAGCGAGTCGATGCTCTGTTTTTAATTCAGTCTTTTAATTCAGAAACTTATCTCGCTTGAAGCTATAAGACTTCGTTATTACTAAGAATAAATGTTTGATTTTCTATATTTCACTAAGGATTACTACTACGTTCCGCCAAGCGAGAGCCAAAAAAACGCAAGTGGGAGTTTATTCACAAAATACAAAAATTGCTTGAGCCACTTGCGAAATAAGGGAATATTTACCAGCCGTAAACGCCGCAAGAGTACAAAAACTTCAGGTAAAATGCTACTTGCTTAAGAACGACTAATATATTTTTTAAATCAATATCCATTGTCTTTTCAGACAAAACAACTAGCGCTGTGGATACCACTTTTCCGGTTAATCACGAATCTGATAAAAGATGGCTTAGTTATTTTTGTGAACTTTGGGATGCTGTCGAACTTAAATGGCAGTCAACTTTTCCAGGCAGAAGAATTGAATTAAATAATTTAGCTTCTTCCACAAATAAAATAACAACATTCTTGAACGAGTGGAGCATTTTTAAACCGCCTAATGGGTGCTGATTAGTAAGTTCTAAATGTATCTAGTATCACCAGAAATCCAGAAAAATCACCAGAAATTCAGATAAAAGTACGTTACTACTAACTAAATGGGAACCATTTGTAAATATAATTGAAAATTTGCTAATGAAGCACATAAAAGATGTGAAGATTAACACTAGAACTACTAACCGGTCAAAATGGCCGGTTGCATCATTTATTTATAACATTTCCTCTTTAATAAAAATCATGACATTATCGTAAAATATTAAATAAGACAAAGAGGAAATGTTATAAATAAATGATGCAACCGGTCATTTTGACCGGTTCGTAGTTCTAGTGTTAAAAATATTGATAAATAAACAGAATTGACTGGAAATACATATTTATATAAAAATCGTAAATAATATTGTAAACCATATTTTTCATTAAATAATAAATAAAAATTTATTTTATAAAATTAATAACGAATTTTATTTACTTAATTGGAAAATTGAATACTCAAAAAATATTAATTTATTCTTAAAACATAAAACAAGAACTAATTCATTGCCTTATAAAATGAAATTGTGAATTTTAGTCTCATTTTGATATAATTTTCCTTCTAAAATGGAACTTTATCCGCTCAAAGTTTATGAATTTAAATGTTTTAATGTGAATTAAAATCTCAAAAATCGGAATTGTAATCTCAAATTAATATAGTAATTCTTATATTGCTGCTTGATTAAGCTTAATTCCAACGCTATTAGTTTTATTATAATCATAATATTCTCGTTTCTACCTCAAGTGCATTCCAAATTTTGTTCACAAATTTTGTGAACTATTGGCTTAGAATACAGTTTGATCCTCTCGAATCACTAAATGTATTCTTATATTGCAATTTGACAATACTTAATTCAGGCAAAACAGGTTATAATTATGATCCCTATATTCTCAATCCTAACAAAAACGTAAAAAAGGTTAACAAATAATAATTATAATATTCTTATATTTAGAAGATTTTATTCTTAAAATATGCAATACAATCATAAATTTAGATTAACTAAAATAAATATTAACAATTTTTAACTTATATATTAAGAATTGTATAAATGCAAACTATGCTTTTTCTTCACAATTTCGTCGTTTTCTGAAATGGTAAATCATCAATAAAATTTTCAACCCTAAACTGTATTTAAGAATAACTCCGCTTAGCGCACATTTGATCCGGTTTTATTCACGAATTCATACATTTAATGCTTAATATCAGCCATCTTTTCTCTCAGTGTAATCGTTGGTTTCGATCTTATTTAGAATATAGAATTCAAGTAAGTTATATCAATGGAAATTTGAGTAACATTGAACATGTTCAATGTGGCGTGCCTCAAGGCTCTGTTCTAGGGCCACTACTATTGCTCATTTACAGTAACTCATTTCTTGAACTTAATCTATATGCTGATAAAGTAGCGTTTGCAGATGACGTTGCACTGATATATAGTGGTACTAGTAGTTAAAGTTTATCTGTGAAAATAACTCATGATTTGAGAATTTTGCGAGCTTGGTTTGATCATCAATTTATGATCGTGAGTGATAAATCTAAAATAATTCAATTCCAAATAACAAATAATTTACTTGATAGAAATTCCAATTTTATATACTCACATGCAACAACGTGTCAAAATAATTCTAATATTAAATTCACTGATAATAATTGTTCCAGCTCATGTGTAAAAATTGATTATGTTGATTCCTTCAAATACTTAGGAATAACTTTAGATAAAAACCTAAATTTTAAAATGCATATCAACATCTTACAAAACCATTTATTTCTTACAAATCGTATTCTTTTTAGATTAAAACCACTATGTCCACAGATTCTTCTTAAAAATTTGTATTACTACTTAGTTCAATCTCGACTTAGTTATGGAATTAATTGTTGGGGAGGAATATACTCTAGTAATTTAAAGCGACTTCATGTATCCCAAAAGTTTATTTTACGAAATCTATATAATGCATCAAGACACATGTCAAGCAAACCGTTATTTAGGAAAGCGAATATTCTAACAATAAGGAATTTATACATTTTTAAGGTGCTAAAATTATTTTTTGTTCGAAGTGGAAATCGTCATTTTAAAGAATCATTGTATCCATTAAGAAATAAATATTGTGTGGTTCCTGCTTCAAAGAAAAAATTCTTCAGGCGATTTTATGTGTACACCGCCCCTATGTTATTTAATCAGCTACCAAATAATATAAAAAGTATGAATAATATCAGAGCCTCCTTAATATAAGAGCCGTAACATTCCGCCATTTTTTTCCATGAGCTTTCCATAGAGGGGAAGGTTTTTGTTCTTTTTCATACCAATCAGTGTATTTTAATATTTTTTTAGAAGCTTTTTTGTATATAAAAACATTAATGTTTCGTTTCAATTTTTAATTTGAATGGTTAGTTCAATATTCAGGAAAAGTATATTTTAAAATTGAGTCATATTATGTCGAATTAACGCAAAAATATTTAAATTAGTCTACCACAATTTTTTTTTATTGTAGAAATAAGAATTTGTTTATATGTGTATGTAAGAAATTAATATAGAGTGTGTGTTCTATCAAAAATATCAGCATTTCTTTCCCAAAACAAACGTTGGTTAAAAAATGCTTTTTGAGTAGCTATGTAATATGGGTTTTATTGTGCTCTGGATTCTATTACATCATTTTGATGAACAAACTTCGAACACTCTTTTTTCGTTATTTGTTAAAAATTTGATTTTTCATCGCAACAAATTTGCAGCCTTCATTGTTTCATCCTGTAGTATAAACAAACTGGAGCTTCATAAAATAAAAACATTATATTATAGAGCTTTTCGCAATAAAAATCCAATCAAAAGATGTCGCTAAGTATAAATTAAAGCTAAATATTAAAACCTAAACGTTTGTTAACTAAAATTTAACAATTTATTATGTATACTACCTGGTTCAATAGATTATTCAAATCTCCTGGAACTGAAAATAACCGAAAACGAGCGAATTGAAATAAGAAAAGAAAAAATTTGGAAAAAATGTGACATTTTTTTATTATTGTTTTTCAGCGCGCAGCAACTACGATGATAAATAGTTTGCGATGAAAAGCTTTATTTATGCCAACCGTTTTATAAATAAAAATTATAATTGTTTTGAGTTTTATTAATTATGTTAAATTATTATATTAAAGATTTCGCGCTTACAATAATAATGGTTTATTTTCGCAAATAGTTATTTAATTATTTTACAATTTTCTGTAATTTCAAGTAAATTTATTACAGAGACATCTGTAAACGGATTTTCAAATTACAGAAAGCTCGGTTTTGCAATCGAATAAAATTGAAGTTTTTTACGTTTTGTTCTGTTTTGTAATAATATTTAATTAAGAAAACCATGACAACGTTGATTTTTTGTATACAAAATAATAATAGATTTTGATGTAAAAATTTTATTCTATGAATAATATTATTGTTTCTACATGGTGATTCATAAAATTTCGTTTCAGCTCACGTTTTCTCTTTAATTTTGTTATAAATGGAGAATGTTTAGATTGCTATTAAGTGCATCGTTCATCTCAAAAATTCTGAGGTGCATGTGACCAGAATTTACCAAATAAGTTACATTTTTATAAAACTAAATTTTAAATTGGATGTAAGAGGAATCCGCGGCACCACCCTTTATTATCTTACTTTATAAACCTACACAACTAAACGGAAAGCTCATTTTTATAGAAAATTAATAAATTTATGCTCCGCTTTAGTTTAAATTTACCAAATAAATACTACATTATGATGGCTGATTTTCAAATATGTGTTCTTTGAATAGTTTATTAAACATATAAAATTAAAATTTAGATGATTTGTTTAATTTTTTATTCATAAATTCATGTTCAAAAATTTTCCAATTACTACGGTTTCTTATAGTAATTCAATAAAAGCTTCCCCTCTACTGAAAGCTCTCTTTTTAATATTACGGCTCTTCAAAATCATAGATGGCTCTGATAATATCAATCCGTTCTTAAAGTCCTTGCGCACTTGGTTGGATGATTCCGAACTTTTATTCAAAGTAATGAAGTAATTTCGTTTATTATTATTTTTATTAATGTATTACACAATTTTGTTCATTTCGGATTTTTATGAAATAATTTAATTAGTATAATTTTTATTTTATATTTGACGCCCCTCATCAAATATATCTAATTTTAAAGTTTTAATTAGGAGCAGGTAGTTCTAAAAATTGATCGTTTAGACGGTCACAAGAACTTCCTAATTTCCTCTTTATGCAATACAAATATAATTTTTGTTGATATAAATACTACTTAGTGTTAACTATTATTATATTTTGTATTATATTATTATAATTATTATTTGTTTGTTAATTATTCTTAAGTATACTCAAAAATGATCTGATATGTAATTTAGTATGTTTGTCTTTTGTATTGATTTAAAGGAAATAAAATAAATAAATAAATAAAAAAATAATTAATAAATATTCGTTTTATTTCAGTCTTCTTTATCACATATTTCACGTAAAATTTCAAAAAAATATAAATTTAAGATAGGTAATTGAAAATAAATAAACGTAATATATAAATAATAAAGGAAATTTAAATATCTAACGAAACATTCTGTAGAACTGCATTATGTTGGCTTTGGCAGCCGAGTTTTTCACTAATTTCACGATGTGAAATTAACAAGATTGTGCTTGAGATCCAGTTGTATATTTGGTCCGACATGTAATCCCTAGTGGAAAAATTGAAAGTTTTTATACTAAAAACAAACTTACGATTTCATAGAAATTTAATAATAATTTTTGTATAATTTTAGTAGGTTATGGCAATATAATTTTAGTATAATTTTAAAAATTAAACAGAAATTATACTTTCGCAAATTATCTAGTTAAAAGTATAATTTTTGTATATTGTGTGATAAAATTAATACCAATATCAGTGTATTTTATGTAAAGGGTTATCCAATTCGAGGTTGATAAAGTAGAAATCTGTATACCGACATCTGTCAAAGATAAACGTCAAGTACGCTGTCATTTATTTAGTTGACATTCTGCCATTTAAGAATATGGAGCATTTAACAATCGACCAACGCGAGCGACCAAAACAGGCCGTCGATGCTGATTTTTCGAACAAAATTTTCTTCAGTGATGAAGCTCATTTTTCGCTTGGTGGATACGTTAATAAGCAAAACTGTAGAATTTGGGGCTCAGAAAATCCACAATTGATTGTAGAGAAGCCATTACACCCGGAAAAAGTCACTGTTTGGTGCGCATTGTGGTCTGGTGGTGTGATTGGGCCGTATTTTTTTGAGAACAACCATGGACGAACCGTTACCGTCAATTCTGAGCGCTATGGCCGCATGTTAACCGATTATTTTTTTTACGAAAATCGAAGATTATGATCTTGACAATATGTGGTTCCAGCAGGATGGAGCAACCAGTCACGTAACACGAGCAAATCGAGATCTTTTGCAAGAGAAATTTCCTGGACGTTTGATTTCGCGATTGGCTGATGTCAATTGGCCTCCAAGATCCTGTGATTTAACACCTTTGGATTTTTTTTTGTGGGGCTACGCGAAAGATCATGTTTATGCAAACAATCCTCAAACTCTTGACGAATTGAAAACTAATATTCGTAAGGTAATGGCCGAGATACCGCCCGAAATGTGCCGAAAAGTCATTGAAAATTACCTCAAAAGAATCAAGGCCTGTAAGAAGTCCCGTGGAGCACATTTGAATGATATCTTGTTTAACTAAAAATGGCAACGATCAATCTGTAAAATGAAATAAAAATTACAATACATTCCGAATATTTTGTGTGTTTTTTTTAAGTTTACTTTATCAAGCTTGAATTGGATAACCCTGTATTAATTAACCCTCGTCCGGCGGCATAATTTTAAAACGCTAAAAGGCGGCAGACGTTCAATTGTACTTTCATATATTTTATATGAAAATCGTCACTGTAGACATAATTTTTGTAAATAGATACTATTTGGAATTTCCATATTATTAAAATGTGGAGATCTCACAAAGCTTTAGCTCTATCCGGTTTCTACAAGAACAGTTATTAGTATTTAAAAACAGAAAAGGTACAATTGTACCTATGCCGCCTGACGAAGGTTAAGATAACACAAAAACCAAAATAAGGATCTTTTAAGTATAATTTTAGTAGGTTATGGCAATATAATTTTAGTATAATTTTTAAATTTAAACAAAAATTATACTTGAGATAGAATATAATGAAAATATTCTATTCATTGTGACTGCCGGATGTATGCGTATTATAATTTTACATCATTTTTCCATGTGGTTGTTTGTATTCGTGGACAATGCCACGTCATCAGTTCCTTTCCATTGATTATTTCACGCCGTTGTTAATTCTAGTATTTTTAGTCAATTTTCAAATCAGTGTAGTTAGTTAATCCGTAGAATAGTTAATCCGATAACATCGTTGCCTAATTAGAATAATAATTGCTTAAATTTTGGACTCCGGACTGGACTCGAACCGGCGACTTTTGCGATAATAACACTTAGCGGTGTACACCTTAACAACTGCACCACCAAAGCAATAACTATGTAGAGCTTAATTCCTAACAATATAAATCAATATATTTAAATACACAATTAAATTTAAAATATAATTAATTTGGTTTATTTCATTTGCTGCAAATTACACCAGCACACCAACATACAAAAGACCGCAAAATACGATTACAACTAAATACATTTTTTCAGCACGATAGTATTGATGCGCATCAGTATTGCCAGTTCGTGGGAAATTTTCCTTTTTGCGGGAAATTCATCTCTCGTACGGGATGAAAAGTGATGATTAAAAAAAATTATATTTCTAAAATGTGTAATACACAATTTTCGATTTCAATAATTCGCTAAAAATAATTTTTTAAATTTATGTTTAATTTTGACTAAATTTAAATATTTGTATATACAAAATTAATATTTAAATTTGTATAAAATATTTAACCATAATTAAACTTCTGAACCGCCGTATTAAGTATTTATCTCAAATATACTTAATTTAAATAATTGTATATATAAAATTCATACTTAAATTTGTATAATTTTTGAGATATATAATTTAAGTAGTACATATTTTGGTCTAGAAATGTATTAAACTTTAACCAATTTAAAGTATATTTTGTATTTAAATTAATCATTTATACAAAAATAAATTGATTTTGGTATTCCTCAGTATAATTTTTTGGTATAAATATTTGATTTTTTCCACTAGGGATGTGTCATTAATGATACTGAGTTTGACGTTTTACACGATGCGTAAAAAACAACACGTAATCTAGTCGTTGAGCTCTCTTTAAATACTGCATGATGCGGCAAAAAATACTTGTTTTCATCATCTTCCGGTAAATCTATCCATTTCACCTCATGCATATGACCCAACTCCTTATATTCTTGAATAAATCCTGTATAATTATCTTTAAACTCTGGATTAGACATAAATCTTCTTTCCACTGCAAATAAACGTCGTTTTCCACTAGTAAAGGATTCTCCTAGTTTTGCTCGTGGGGTTTTGAATGGTAGTCGAACTTGATATCTACCGTTTTTCGTTACTTCTGTGGTAGATAAATAATTATTTTCACATACATCGTCTCTCTCAAGCGAGCTTTGTTTCAGTAACTCCTCGACTTCCCAAAATTTCTTTAATAAATCTTGAGTGATTGCATTATCACACTCATTATCCGTACCCAGGCATCGAAGTAATGCAAGTTACTGAGTTTTGTTGTATATCGTATAACTCAGGTAATCCTGTTATTTTTTGTTTATGAGTTCCCAGAATCTCGAAGAAAAATTGAATGTCAATCAACAAATCAATAGTACTGGATTTATTAAAATATGGATCAGCGAGCTGAATTTTATTTAATGCTGGTTGTGATACATTAAAATCCTTTGTTGGTAGGTTAGATGTTATGTTCTTAACAATATGCGTTGTCATGTTGATAGTGTAATGATCATTTACACGTGACTTAATGACAAGTGAAGTCTTTTCTTTTGTTGTTCCTGCGAGAACAGATGCTAGGCTGTAAATTTGTATGTTAGATCTCGTTCTGGATAGGCCAAGGCGTTGAATGCAACATTCAGTGATGAAGCACGACTGCGATCCCGAATCTAGCAAGGCTCGAGCTGGCTGAAAATTTCCACTGCGTGACTCTACATTAACGATAGCAGTAGGTAACAGCATTAAAGAGTGTATTTCCTCTGAATAATGTTTAATTGCGGTGTGAGTTTTTGTAGCTTCATTTCTGGGTTTTGAACATACTGGATCAGTAACGTTTTGTACGTGATTTGTTGATGGCTTGGTACTAATTGACAATGGTGTGTGTAACTACTCGTTAGGTATTTCGTCATTTCTATCTGATTGATTTACTGGAGTTAATGGACTGTCGCTGTATGCATGATGAGCGGTTGAACAATTTGGTCCTTGTGAGTGAAGAAGCAACTGGTGTTTCTTACGACAAATTAAGCACGACGTTTTAGACAGGCAATTCGATGAAAAATGTCTTTTTCTTAAGCAATTGTGACATAGTCGTTGACTAATGCGATTCGAGCTTCTAAATTGTTATTGCGAAATGTTGGGCATTTAAACAGCATATGGTCACTTTTACACGTATAACAAATAAATTTCCGAACTATTGGTGTAGATGGTTCCACTAAAAATGATTTACTAGGTTGTGTTGATGTACGAGTAACCTTTTTATCTTCAATATTACATGATTCCAACGTTGTTACGAAATGCTCAATTTGCGGTATTTTAGGTATGTAACTTTACTCTTAACGATAACCGAAACGCTACAAATGCTCACGAGAACAAATGAATTTTCTGAATCAGCGAGTTCGTAACAAGAAAATTTCTTCGACAGAGACTCCTACGGCAGCACGTTTCCCGGGCTAGGTGGCAGTCGTTGGGGGGTCAAAAAAACTGTAGGAGTATAATCGAAGACTTGTGGGTGCTGCACTGGTAAATGATTTGAGAGAAAAGAAGAAAAATGAGTAACTTTAAACTATTGACACTAACTTGTAAAGAATGTGCTAAATTAATTCGTAACCATAAATTTGTTTCCGGTTGTTTTAGCGGTCGAACAATGACTGTTATGGACATTCAAACAACCACATGTTACCTATTTGGTAAGACCGTAGGTGTGGTGGTCTTAGTGCTTACGCCGCCCATTTGAAGTGTAATCTTAGCACTTCCCTCCCGCTGTTCATGAACTCTAAATCACTGCCTTATTTTTTTCTGATAATTTAGAAACACATAATTATTTCATCAACACAAGAAAATCAATAAATAATTGTTAACGAACATAACGGAAAATCACAATAGAGCAATATTTTTATGCAGTAATCTTAACAATAAATAAAAAAAAATTTAACTTTAACAACACGAAAAAAACCCAACAAATTTATATGAGAAGTGTTTATTGCCAATGACGAATATATATGACTTAGAAGAACAAACATTAGCTATCTTAAGAAATGGGAATTATAATTAATGATTAGAAGCTACTATAAAAATCACGGATCGATCCTCTAAAGAACTTAACATTACGATATTTATAAATTTATAATTTAATTTGTTTTTTTTTCCTATAATTTTGTAAAAACTTAATTTCTACTTAATCATTTTTTTTTTTTTTTTTTTTTGATTAATAAATATTAATGAGGAAATAAGGATATCAATTTTTGGGCTAATAATTGGCAATAATCATAATGAAATATAAACACGTATGTAACTTATATAAGACAATATAGTTTCACTTAGCTGTATAGATATAAGAACAAATTCTCGTTCAGATGATCAACTTCCGGTAGTTTTAACGGCACACATTCATATTAAACCACATGGATTTTTCTGGTCGCTTCGGGTGTCACAATAATCCCAATAAGTCCCGTTAACAGGCGGTAAATCTAGCTGATAACTTACAAAAACAAATCCGCGCAGAAAAGTCTCGTGCAACCAAACGGAAATTGCTTGACTTTTCTGCAATGCAGATGACACAATAAAATTTCCACCGTTTGCAACCTTTACGGCAATTTAAGAAGGAATACCACAACTCAGTAGATTTCCTTTGTGAAAAAAATGCACTTTACTCCAGCGATAAAGTTTTTTTATTAAACGTACTGTTTAACTAATCAGTATTAGAGTTTAATTCGCGACCAACACGAGCGTTTAGCACTAAATAATGTACCAAATATGGACATACAATTTTACTTTATATATTTTTTTTTTAATTCTTTTTATATTGATGCACTATGCTTATCATGCAATTGCCGATTTGAAATGACTGATCCCCAAAATTTCTAAGTATTTATTTTCCTGGTACCTCGATGTCCATTTACCCGTTAGTCTTTATGTACGAGTACATAACAAAAATAAATCGAAAGAGTAAAAAGAAATGCTTTTGAGCCAGTTATGAATATGAATGACCATCAAATATACACCGGTCACCTGACCACCATGAACCGTATGATTGTTATTCGTAAAATTTTTCTACAAACCAAACAATAGTAAAACTTGATTACTGTTGATTGTGTTTGTATTCAACAAATTGAATCCGAAATGTTCTAATTTAATTGACTTCTATAAATAGGGTGTACAGGGGCAAAATAGTCATAATAAAAACAAGCGGCGCATGTCTAAGTTGATGAAACAATTTATATGTGATACCATCAGAAATAATTCCTATAGTCTAATATTAATTTAATAACAAACATAAATTTTCCGTTTATCAGGTAACTCATGTAGCAATTTTGGTATACAAAATTGTAACAACGTGTCACATCGAATATTTAAAAATTCCAAAAATTCGGCAAAGGTAGGATGTAAATTGTTTACTGAGTCTCTTGCCCATAATTGTTTGGTATCATTGTCTACTTTATCTAATAACAAAAAGATTAGCCACGGTTCAAAAACGCTTCCAATTTTGTCCACGCTTCCGCATAATTATTATCCGTTGTGGATATGTGTCGTTATTTAAAATTGCGGTAAAGATGAATCCAATATCACAGTAAAGTTAATAATCAACTTATTAGGTACCTGTCAACCTCGAATCAACTAATTTTCAACCAAAGTTGAGTTTAAGTTAGAATCAAGTTAAAGTTTAACCTAAATGTTTGAAAATAACGCTTTTAACCCTTAGTTTAAACCTATCTAGTTGAATCCCATATCGATGAGAAGTTAATAAGTAACTGATTGGTTTACCATGTACCTTGTTTCATCTCAATTTTAACCATAGTTAAATTAAAGTAAAAATCGAGTTACAGTTTAACTCAAAGGTTTAAAAATAACATATTTTAGCCTTAATTACAACGATTGATGCCAAAAAATCAAATAAGTAAAATTTGTTGAGCTCGTTATAATTGTTTTAGTGTTTTAATCGTTCATAAGTGTAGTTTTGGTATAGTGATAATTATAAAATCGTTAATTATTATAAAAAATAAAAATGAAGTGCAATCGCTTAAATAAATTTGTTCGTCATGACACATTTATAAGACGTGTTCGCGCTTATTTACTAAAAAATAAAACAATTACTAATGCAAATTATTGTGAAGTGCAACGTAAAAACAAGAATTCATTTATCCCGTGAATACGAAAGACAGAAAAATTGGTTCTCAAACAAGTGCATCTGAATATGAAACATCGGACAGTGAATTTCTACCATAAAGAGAAGAAGAGTCATTGATTGGTATAAGAGATCAACTTAGGTCATGGGCTTTAAATCACAAAGTGACACATGTTGCTATAAACGATTTTTTGGCCATATTAATTCAGTAAAAAAATATTCGATTTACCAAGAGACGCAAGAACTTTGCTCCAAACACAAATCAAAAATATTCGCCGAGTTGTTCCACCGGGAAAATATTCTCATTTTGGGCTAAGTGATATGAAACCAGTTGAATTTAACAGAGCTATTCGAAAGTGAGATGTAATTAGTTTCTGGAAAGGAACAGAGTTTCGTACGTTATTGTTGTATGCAGGACCAATAGTATTAAAAGGATTCGTCTGCACTTTTCACGATCACTTTTTACTTCTACACTTTTGGTATATAAAGGCGTACATTGACGTGGAATGCGGAGCCTTATTTCAAACGTGATATAGTGAAGGTTAAATAGAGTGATTATTAAAGCGATTATTAATGCGATTATTAAACTGATAATTAAATAGTGTGTTATAATTGGAATAATTAATTGTTAATTTTGTGTTGTGTAATTATTGTGTTGTGTATATAAATTTGTGTGAGTTCAAATTTGAAGCAGTTGTATTTATTCACAATCCAGTGATTCGAACCTTGAGTGACAAGGCAAAAACGTAACAATAACTTTGGCATTTGATTTATGTGCTAATAGTATTTAGTGGTTCGATGGAGAATTTTTAGAAGTGTTTTGTCTGAAAGTGGGGATTCGATACGAGTGAACTAGTTAAGTACGAAACCATTTCGTAATTACTTAAAATTGTTGCCTGATTAGTTTATTATTAATACTTGTAGTCGTATGTGGAGAGTTATAGGTAGCCAACTAGTGAGCTTCTAGGATGCTAGACAACCAAACATGCCTACTAGTCTATGCGGCTTTGGATTACCTGCAGAATAACGCAGCTCCGCATGCATTTTTAATAAGAAAAATACCCCAACACTAATGGCAACTTCGACCGGCAACTATGTAGTTTGTGAGATGTAAACAATTCCCAAGAAAACCCATATCAGCATAACATCATTTCTGAGAGTCATGGGAACAAAAAATAAAAGCGAAATTCTAATTAAATTGCAATTAAATTAATTCACAATATTTAGCTTGTCTCATAGCTGCTACTCCATATAAAGCATCTTAATATTTTAACTTGTCATTCAAACATTTATTTATAAGAACAATACGTAAACAGTAAACAAGTGCAGGATACAGAGGCAAGAGGCAAGCAATGCCGTCGTGTCGTCTACAACAAAAATATTTTCTTTAATTAATTTTTTATTTCTTAGTTCTATTATTATTATTTTCTCCTGGAATAATAATAACAAACCCGAATAAATAAAAAATATTATTTTTATAATTATATTTTTCATTTATTTTTAATTTTATATAAATTATTATTTTTATGTGCTCGAGATAATATTTTTATTTAAAGTTTAGTTTTTCCTCATTTTCATCATCATTTGTTTATTTTAAATGTTTTCCTTTTTTGTTGAGTTGTGTTGCTGTGTGTTTGTGTGTTTGAGAGTATAATATATCCCATTCTTACCTTTTGTGTTGTTTTGTTGTTTTGTTCATGTTAATAATGTTTTAACAAACAAAAGAAAAACTAAACATTATACAATACGTATAAAAAATGGGAAAAATTAAAAATTTACTCTTCACTTGTATTTTTTATGTTTTCTGTTTGATAAGGAAAATTACTTGTTGTAAAGTCAGTTAAGTTTTTTTTTTTTTTTTTTTAATTAATATAGAAGAAAACAAGAGGGAAAATTGGGTTGAACACTAATGATATGCAGCACAGTACAATACATGTTTATTATATACGTAGAGACTGCGAATTAATGATAATTAGACATAAAGATTTTCTAAACAATTAACTATATATTAGTGTCGTGCTTTTTTCTATTAAATTTTTTATTAAAGCTTGATAACAATTTATTCTAGAAAATTGTCTTAAATACTCGAAATTACGTTACCCAATGGAAGACATTTAAAACAAAACGCGAGGGAAATTTTATTTAAGTATTAGATTATAAAAACTAGATTTTCTAATACTTGAAATGGGAGGATCAATTGTATTTTATCATGTTGAATTCAAAAATCGTTATATTACCATTCAGTTTAAGTATTAAAATATAAATTTTTTCGATATAAAATCGTATTTCAAGTGCTCGTATCTACCTTGAATTTAAGGTAAAATTTTTGTGGGTAACTCGGAAAATATATGGAAATAAAAAAGCCGAAATCTAGTTCGATAATTTAGTGAGAAGTTCGAGTTTTTTGTCGAGGTATTTGTAAATATGTATATGAATGAAGTCCAACATTAACGCTTCTAAAAAAAACTATAAAGTGTCATGGTTGTGATTATACAATATTATCTAAAATGAGTAACAGTATGAACTTAAAACTTAAATTTTAATTTACTTACGAGTATACTAGTGCAATTCAACTACTATTCCTTTTAAACTTTACACGTTTTTTTAAAAAATCGAATTTTACATTCAAACCTACTCAATTTAGAAATTTTTTCAATCAGAACGCCTAGCAAGAAATTGCTATATTCTAAAAGCTCGTCACACTGTTAAAATTCCAATCACTGGTTTGAGAGACATAGCAGTTTTTTCAACACAGAGTAGTTCAGTAGAATACTTTTTTAAAGCTTATACCTTGGCATGTGCGAAATGACTTAAGTAGTCACCTTCGCTTTGATTAAAACATCTAACTGTACCGTTAGGACAGTATCACTAGGTGAGATAGAATTTTCAACCTACTACTATAATAAAAATAATTAAATAATAATAATTATCCCAACGACCTATTACCCCTCCCAACCGCGCGCGGGGAGTCTCCATCTGTATTATTATTATTTTTTTAAGTATAATTCAAGTGAATTATAAACATGAAAAATTGAATGTTGAAACGGCTAAATATGTAAAGTATGTATAAAAATCAAATATGATTATAAATGAATAGCTAAGTGAATAGTTAAGCAAAACGATACCCATCGCAGACGGAAGGAAAACGGAAGTCGAGTCTGCTTAGCACAAGCAGATTTAAAATAGATAAAACAAGATAAAGTAAAGCAGAATAAAATGAAACAAATAAAAACAAATAAGTTAAATAAAACATCAAACTATGGTCAAGAAAAATAAAAAAGTTTTTTCAACATGCGTTTCGTCATATTAAAATCGATCAAATGGAAGTGCTGATTAGCTTCGAACAGCATTCTAGAGACGGGCTCATACTTTCCGTAATCAGTTCGATGAGGGTCGATTCTAAACATATAGGTACCGTTCCTAAATCTCGCGAATTTATATTTAGATTAATTTTACCAAGCAGAACTGGAGAATCGATACCGCCGGTTAGTATTTGATGAATGAAAACCACGTCTGCAACAACTCGGCGCTTACTAAGTGGTTGTAATTCAATTAGCTTTAGACGATCTTGATATGGAGGCAGGTTGAACATGTCCACCCACGGTAGCCCCCGTAAAGCAAAGCGAAGAAATCTTCGCTGGACTGCTTCAATCCTCTTAATATGAACCTCATGATAAGGCGACCACACCTGGCTAGCATACTCGAGCAGGGGACGAACGAATGTTGAATAGAGAGCCTTCGTAACATAAGGATCATCGAATTCTTTCGACCAACGCTTGATGAAACCGAGGGCAGAGTTGGCTTGATTGACAATACGATCGATGTGTTGTCTGAAATTCAATTCACTGTCGCAAATGACTCCCAAATCACGAACAGAACTGGCTCTGGTAATGGCATCGCTGTTAATGTAATAGTTGCGAGAAATGGACTGTACACGTTTTCGAGAGTAGGTGATTGTTTGACATTTACCCACGTTCAAATCAAGGTTGTTCTTTGCACACCAAGTGGAGAAGTTATTGAGGTCGGATTGTAATAGGCTCTTGTCGGTAGTGTTTGAAATCCGTTTGTAAATCTTCATGTCATCGGCGTATATAGATATCGATGAATTTTTTATTAAACAATCAGCGTCGTTGATTGGTAGAATGAAAAAAATTATCCCCAGATGGCTGCCCTGGGGCACTCCAGATGTTGCTGATATATGAGTTGATACTGATGACCTGAATAGAACATGGTATAAACGGCCTTTGAGATAAGAGCCCACCCAACGGAGAATTTGGGGAGGAAAGCCAAGGGCCCTAAGCTTAAACAAAATAACTTCATGAGAAATCCTGTCAAACGCCTTGCTAAAATCGGTGAAGATAACGTCAACCTCTTTTCCTGCATCCATCGTATTTAGTGTTTGTGAAGTGAAATAAATAAGGTTTGTGGTCGTGGACCGTGCTTTGAGAAAACCATGCTGATTGTCAGAAAACAACGGTTTACAATGAAAGTACAGTGAATCATACACAATACTTTCAAACAGCTTAGGAATACTAGATAATTTTGCAATAGGTCGGTAATTACAGATGTCTGATTTGCAGCCGTTCTTATGAATCGGAACTACAAAAGAACTTTTCCAAATGGATGGAAAAATTCCAAGCAAAAGCGACTTTTGGAAAAGTGTCGTCAGTGGCTGAGCAAGAAAATCACTGCAGTTTTTTAGGATGATGGATGGTAGACCGTCAGGGCCGGATGAAAAATCATCTTTAAGCTCGGAAATCTTTTGTACCACGGATTCATAATCGATTTCAATGGAAGTTAAGGTTATTTGATTACAATTATTCATGTATGTGAAGTAACATTCATCAGGTTTAAAATCACTGCTTGTGAAAGCCAGACTGAAGAAGTTAGCAAAATGGTTTGTTATGACTTTAGGATCATTAGAAGAACGATCCTTATACTTCAAAGTGGAAGGGTATCCGTCGGACTTTGTCTTCAGATTGATAAAGCGCCAAAAACACTTAGGATCAGCGATCAGATTGGGTTGCATGAGTCTGAGATAATTCCCATAAAGTTCGTCAGACAATCTACTGAAATCATTATAACTATTTAAATAGTTAGAGTAATCAGAGACTGATTTAGTTTTTAGGAATCTTTGCCAACGTTTGTTCCTAAGACTACGTAATGTTCGTAATTCATTATTATACCAAGGAAGTGATGGCGATACAGTTTTTTGGCGGGTATACGGAATGGATTGTTCAAAACATTCAAAAACTGCAGAGTAAAAATTGACAGTTTGTGTTTCTATGTCATTACGATCATTTAAAATGGTGATAAAGTCTACGTTAGCCAATAAATGTTTAAGCTTCACAAAGTCGGCCTTACGAAAATTGAAACGTTGTGGACTCTTAGAGTTGCCATTTAGACTGACTTGTTCCATACAAAAGGTGATTAAAATGGGTGGTAAATATCTATGGCACAGAGGATTAGGTTGGTTTCAGAAGCGACGCTATTGTTGGTAACCGAGGAGAACACCAAATCGAGCTGCCTGTTCAGACTGTTCTTAACGTTGCTGATCTGAAATAGTCCAGAGTTCAACATATTGTCAGTGAACAAAGTTTATTTGGCGGTTAGTTAGTGCATTCGAAGCAACATAATGAGTGTTATCATCTGAATAATCCCAATTAAGTCCGGGGAGATTGAAATCACCAAGAACAAAGATGTCATCTTTAGTATTCATCAGGTCAAGGACGAAGTTAACAGCATTAGTAAGAAGCTGATAGCTTACAATCTGACTTAGTGGGCGAATATAGCAACATAAAATAAGAGCATTATTTTTATTATTTTTAATTTTGACACATATTAGCTCGATATTATCAGTGTTGGGAATGATAGCAATTTGACTATCAAAATTGATGTGGACTGCAACAAGAACCCCTCTACCGGTTAAATTCGTGTCTGAACAATAAAAACCATCTTTCCGGAAGACGTTAAAATCCGAGGTAAAAAATTCGTTACTGTTGAAATCACTGTTCAAATTGGTCTCAGTGGGTGCAAACACATCAAATGGAAGTCTTTGAATTGCTAAAAAGATGTCGCGAGATTCTGCAGTAGTGCATGCCGATATACGAGAATTAATATCGTTGGATAAACTCATGATTATTTTAGTTTATACACTATATGTAATTTACTTATGTATATTCGTGTATTTCCAAAATTTAAGAATACACACGTTCTTAAGCTTCAACAATTTTGGCGAACATTATTTTAATTTCGATTTCGAATGCTTTTTACTATAATTTTAATTTTTAATGCACATACAGTGGGTCACAGCCAAAATGATGCAACCAATTTTTAATTTTTTTTAAAGTTAATATTCAAAAAACTATTATAAATATGTATCTATTTTTAATTTACATTTTTTATAAGCTTCAGTATTAATTGTTAATTTCTTAAAACAAAACGAATAAAAAAAATTCAATGTACATATAACAAAATTTCTACGTAAAAACATGTCACATCTAAAATGAAGCACTTTTAAAAATTCTAAAAAAAATAATTCATATGTGTGTATCTAATATTATCACGTTGTATAATTAATTTATTAATATTTGGTAGGATATCCATTTTATTTTAGAACCGCGTTGAGTCTTTTTGGCATCGAATCTACAAATTTTTTCGTGTACTCCGGAGTTATTTTACTCTACTCTTCTAACAATGCCTTTTTTAAGACCACTACCTTATTAATATCATGTTTTCTGATTTCACTTTCAAGTTTAGACCATAAGTTTTCAAGCACTTTGATGTACGGTGATTGGGCAGGTGTTTTCATGGCATGAGGAGTATTCCAAATGAGCTAACTTTGAACAATTCGATATTTTTGTTTCGGATCATTGCCCGGGTGGAACGAAAATGGTCCTTAATATTTAAATTTTCAACACTTTCCTCCAAATTTCTCTTTAGTATGTCTAAATATATATTTTGGTTCAAATTGTCTTCGATAAACTCTAAATTTCCAACTCTGGAAGACGCCATACAAGCTCTTAATATAACATGACCTCCACCGTGCATAACAGTGCTTCGTAAATTTTTAACTGCTAGCTCCATATTAGTTTTTCTCCATACGGTATTTCATCCGTCTGATCCAAATAAAACCATGTTCCAGAATGTTTCATCTTTGTTTTTATGGTCTTGGGCAAATTTAATTCTAGCCTTACTATGAACCTCACTGATGTATGGCTTGTCCTACCATGAACATTTGGTTCTCTTAATATTCTGCGTATATTTGTTATGTAAATATTTTTGAGCTTCCTCGACCCACTTTGGTGCACTTAATTTGGGGTTTTCTTTTATTTTTTGGTCAATCCATCGGCAATATTTTTCGGAGAATATTTTATTGTTCGTTTTTCTAGGCTTATTTTCAACAAGGTGTTGATAAATGAAGTGTTCAATAATATGAAGAACAGTAGAACTTGTTTTCACCATTTCTGCAATTTTTCTTTGAGTTTTGCCATCTTTAAAGTGTTTAATAACTAATTCAAGCGTTCCAATAATTTTGTAGCGACACATTTCCTCAATTTTTACAAAATTTCACTTATTTGTCTATATTGAGACACTACAGTAACTATAATCGCATAAAAGGTTGTTTAAACCTGATACTCAAAATTATTTTACACTGAAAATTTTATTTTGTGTATAGAAAAAGTACTGCTACTTTCAAAACAGAGAGTGCATCATTTTAGGTGTGACATTTTTTGGAATATTTATTTGTTTTGTTTTCTGAAATTAACAACTAATACTGAAGCTTATAATAAATATAAATTAAAAATATATTATAATTGTTTTTTGAATATTTACTTTTAAAAAATTAAAATTGTTTGCATCATTTTGGCTGTGACCCACTGTATATCTGCATCTTTTAATACCTGATGAACCGTTGACATAGCGTTTCGTCATCATTTTATCTAAAAAACCTTACTAAAGAGCACTCTGGTTAGTGTTACCTGTTTCATTTATGGTCTGAGTTAATAGAACACGTAGAGATGAGACTTTTTATCCGTCTTAACGAAAGGATGTATAATGGTTGAGGATCATCATTGATTTTGAAAATTAGACTAGATTTAACAGTTTTTCGTGATACCCAATGAATCAAAAAATTAAATCAGTTCTGATTTGATTAAAATTTGGTAAGGAACATGTGTAATGAGGAAAACTTTTCTAGGCATATGATTATCATTGCACCAACCAGGAAAATTCACAAAAACATTAAAATCGAAAAATTCTATACCAAAGAATTAATTTGTCACCAGCGTCAAAGCGACGAATATGTGAACTAAAGTGCTGATAAAAAATTACCTTCGTCCAAAATCTTTAAAACCATACACGACATGACCATGTCAGAATGAGAAAAAATGTATCTGCAATCAGCGCAATAACGGTAATTTGGAATACTAACACGCTTCAGTTAAATTTTTGACATTTTTCAGTATGTTTTCATTGACATATTACAGCGCTCAAACGGTGAATTTATCAACTAAAGAGAGAATAACAAAATTGTTCCATTTTCAAAGACCTTAACGGTCGTTTTGAATACTATGGTGCTTCAGAAAAAATTCTTCAAGACCTTCTCAACGATATATTATAACAATTATATAATAGATACACAATTAGTCAATAGCGCCAAACGGTGGATTTATGAATCAAAGTTCTATCGAAATTGTTGTCTTATGCAAGACCTTTCAACACACGAGTATATGAGAAAAATGTAGTAATATCGTTTAATTGGTATCCGAGCCCCATGAGGTAAAGATCGCAAATCTTTTTAATTCGCCGTAATAAAAATGAAAGAAAATTGTCAAAAAAAATCGAATCGTATGAACGACCGTACGGAGAATTTTCTTTATTTGCATTTTTGGGAATAAACGACGAGGGTCATTTTTCATAATTTTTTGGGGATTTCAGTAACTTGGTTTTACAGACCAAAATCAATTAGTCCATTTAGTTCAATTAGTAGATATTCCTCAAGAACTTTTCAAGGAAACGGTGGATTTATGAAATAAAGCGTTGTTAACAAAGTTTTCTGTACCCAAACCTTGAATGAGAGAAATGCTACTGCTCCCAGCGCAACAACGGTAGACTTGAGTACTATGTTGCATCACCTACATTTATGCATACTTCAAAAACTGTTTAATGTCATGTTTACACGAATATATTATAGAGTAACTGAATAATCAGTGGTAGCTGCGCTGAAACGGTGAATTTCTGAACTAAAGTGTTGCTTACAAAATTGTTGCTTTTCCAAAACTTTTGTAATGATGCTTCCAACGCCATAATGGTAGTTTTGAGTACTAAGATGCTTCAACAAACAGCATTCTTCAATAACTTTTCAACAATATACAACTAGTATACAGTGTTATCGTTGTCAAAATTGTTGTCCGATCCAAGAACTGTCAAACGATATACTATAGGCCAAGATGTTAAAATAATGTTAAGTATAGCGTATTATTTTGCGGTTTTTCTGAATGATTTACTATGGCAAGATCCCAAAAGCTTTCAATTCACCAAATTAAAAATTCACCAAACTAAAAAATCGAATCGCATAAGCCTTCTTGAGATATCATCGGTTTATAATCCATTCATCGATTCAGACGGATGGACAAACTTTTAACTTCGGCCTGTAAGACCAAGGTATTGAAATCGTTGCAAAAATTATGAATATGATCCTAGTTCAAAACCACTTTTCTCCGTACTTTTTTCATTTTTAATTTGGAGAATTAAAATTTTTTTGGGATCTCTACCTCAAGCGGGTCGGGGTATCTGCCACAGTAAATCACCCAAAAAAACACCCAATAGCTAATTTTTCAAGTATTAGATTATATGTTTGTCGGTATCGTTAAAAAGCTCTTGAAGAATGTCGTAATTCTTTGTGAATACTTTAGTATTTAGAAGCACCGTTGTGGTGCTGGAAGCACTTAAAATTTTTATAGTTCCCACATAATCATGTGTCATAACAACATCACAAATTTAGCTGAAGCATATTATTACTCCAATTTACCATTCTGATATGGCCATATTATTTTTAAGATTTTGGGTGAAGAAAAATTTTTCTATCCGCAATTTATTTCATAAATATAGCGTTTTGCCGCTAGTGGTAAATCATTACTTTGATAATATTATTAGTATATGGCACTGATATAAAATTAAAATAATTAATTGCTGAGCTTTCGATGTCAATTCGACATCATTATGAAAGCTAATGAAATTTTATTAAACAAAATTTTTCCGTTACAAAATATACAGAGCCTATACCGGGTGTTTCTTTTAAACTGAGACGATCAACTATCTCGAAAAATAGCCACTCTACGGAAAAAATGTCCATAATCAAAATTTAATCATACCACGGGGGAAATACATTAGTGCAAAAAAATAGTCCCTCACCCCCCGCTTTGTAGGTGGGGCGGGGGTAACTTTTAAACTAAGATAGGAAGCCATATTTTTTATTGCAGATACGGATTCTACGACTAAAAGTACGTATGATTCGAATGAAATATTTTGTTCGGTTCATGATAGATGGCGTTGTAATCGACGAAATTCGATTTTTTTCAATTTCTTCTTCTTAGAACACACGCATTCGATTCTGCAATACGTTTGAAATAAAAAACATCACGTTTCCATTGAAAATACTTGAAATTCGTCATCAAAACTATTTATTAATGTAAATGGCAGGTGAACAAAATAATTTTAGCTTAAAATAAGTGTTCAAAATGATGGCCTGCGACTTCAATGCATGTTGTTAATACGCATTTCAAATGATTGTACACAACTGAGAAGTGTGTTTGGTTGAATTTCAGCACACGCATTTCTGATTCGCTCAATCATGTTCTCACGTTTTGTTGGTTCTTGTTTGTAAACTTTGTCTTTGAGATAGCCCCACGAAAAAAAATCTGGCGAAGTAAGATCTGGTGATCTGGCGGGCCAATTTATCGGACCAGCTCTACCGATCCAGCGACCATTGAAATCACGATCAAGTATTTCACGTGCCACCACCGAATAGTGTGCAGGACAACCATCATGTTGAAACCACATGTTCCGTCTCACTTCTAAGCTCAAATTTTCAAGTAATATTGGCAGTTCATTTTCCAAAAAGTTTCGGTACATTTGACAATTCAAGTTACCTTCAATAATGTGGGGGCCTATGAGTTTGTTGCCAATTATTCCACACCACACATTGACAGTCCAAGGACGCTGATGTTCAACTTGACGAAGCCAGTGCGGATTTGTAACACTCCAATAATGCATGTTGTGTCAATTAACCGTTCCATGGTTTGTAAACGACGATTCGTCAGAGAACATTACGCAACGAAAAAAATTGGGGTTTTGTTGTATTTGTTCACGTGCCCATTGACAAAAAGTTTCCCGAGTTTGGAAATCAGCGCCATGAAGATCTTGGTGTAAAGACACATGATATGGATGATACTTGTGCCGTTTTAAAATTCTCTAAACACAGGTGAGTGGCAATCCGGAATCGCGAACTATTTCTCGTGTACTAACATGAGGATTATGAGCCACTGCTGCCAATACAGCAATTTCATTATTTCCTCCAGTGACTGTTGCTCTACGGGTCCTCTTTTTCGGTTGAACATTTCCATCAGTAATAAATTGTTTGATAGTACGGCCAAATGAAGCACGTCAACGAATCCTATCCGGAAAACGTTGAGCGTAAATAGCAACAGCATTTTCAAGATTTCTGCTAGCTTCTCCATAAACCAGAACCATTTCAATTTTCTCTGGCACAGTTAAACGCTCCATTCTAAAGTATTTTATCGTTTATTTTGCAATTACGAAAAAAAATGAAAATAAGAAATAACACAACCGTTAAATGTGATTTACAAAACTGAATAAATTGTTTTGATGATGAATTTCGAGTATTTCCAATGAAAACGTGATGTTTGTTATTTCAAACGTATTGCAGAATCGAATGCGTGTGTTCTAAGAAGAAGAAATTGAAAAAAATCGAATTTCGTCGATTACAACGCCATCTATCATGAACCGAACAAAATATTTCATTCAAATCATACGTACTTTTAGTCGTAGAATCCGTATCTGCAATAAAAAATATGGCTTCCTATCTTAGTTTAAAAGTTACCCCCGCCCCACCTACAAAGCGGGGGGTGGGGGACTATTTTTTTGCACTAATGTATTTCCCCCGCGGTATGATTAAATTTTGATTATGGACATTTTTTCCGTAGAGTGGCTATTTTTCGAGATAGTTGATCGTCTCAGTTTAAAAGAAACACCCGGTATAGTAAATTTTATATAAATACAAATTGAATAGAAGGTATATTTAAAATTATATAAAATATATCTGTGCCATATACTAATAAAAAACCTTATATTTAATATTATTGGCTCATAAAATATATTTTCAAATACAATATAAACGTACTTCATATCATTGAAAAGGTCTTGAAGAATGTCAATAATTAAGTTGAAGCACGGTTGTATTCAAAACTACCGTTATGGCGCTGAAGCAGTTACATTTAGCTCATTCTAATAAAATCTAGTGATATACACATAATTCATGGTTGGAAGGTTTTGGACAAGAAACTATAGACCGAAGTTCTGATAACCTCGTGAGGTTTCTGCCCCTAAAATGTCGAGAAAAGTGGTGTTGAACCAGAGGCATTTTTCCTCATTTTTACCAGGGTTTCAATTACTTGGTCTTACGCAGACGAAAGTTAAAAAATATTTGAAAAATTTAATTTATTTCGATCAAAATTAAATTAAATATACCCTACAAATCTCTATTCCGCGATTTCTTCACAAATTATGAAATTATATAACAAAAATATTTCGTCACAATAATGTTTTCCCAAAAATAAACGATTTTCTATATACAAGATTTTCATCACACTTGATTTCTAAGACGAAAATACAACTTACTGTCTTGTTTAACCAACATTCTTAATTCCCGCTAAAATTCAGAAAACCTCCAATTACAACCCTTCTGGAAAATGTAATCTTTACCTTATTAGAATCTTATAATTTACGTAATTGGTCGATTTTCGTAAATGCTATACTTTTAACTAATAGCGAAACTAATTAAAAACCCTTCTACGAAAGCTTTAACTTCTCGTACACTGATTTTCGGCGTCCGTCACGCCAGCCGGAACCATATCACCCGGAACCAAACAATAATGGCACAAGTAGCACGATGCATTGTGCATCATTGTGCACTATATGTGCATCATTGTGCACTATTCAGCTGGAACCTTATAATTCTAGCCGGAACCTGATAAAGCCGGCCCATACTACAGCCAAACCAACTGTGGCACTAGTAGCACAATGCGTTGTGCATTATTGTGCTGTGCACTATACAATTTTTCAGCCTGAACTTTATAAATCCAGAAATATACAATTTTTCGGAAAAAACCTTACAAGTTCAGCAGGAATCATATCCTCTACAGCCAAACTAAGTATGGCACAAGTAGTACGATGCACTGTGCATCATTGTGCAATAAATAATTTTTCAGCCTGAACCTTATAAATCCACCAATATATGATTTTTTGGTGGAACCTTATAATTCCAGCCGGAAACAATGGTATGATTATATACAGTCAAACTAACTATATCACAATATTTTTCAGCCGGAACCTTATAATTCTATCCGAAACCTGTTAAAAGTAGCCAGAATCATACAACCGCCAAGCCAGCTATGGCATAAGAAGCACGATGTATTGTGCATCATTGAGCACTAATTGTTTTTTCAGCCGGAACCTTATGAATCCATCCGGAGTCTAATAAAGCCATATCCTCTTTACCAACCATATCCTCTTCAGCCAAACTAACTATGGCACAAGTAGGTCAATGGGTTGTACACTATATATTTCTGCAGCCAAACTATTTATAGTGCCATCGCCCATCCAGAACCATAAAAATCCAGTCGAAACAAAATGTTTACATAAATAGTACAACATATGGTTTTTTCGGAATGATCAAACCGTTATGCACTACAATGCGAACCCAACCAGAACCAGCAAGACCAGCCGCAACCGTATGAAGCCGGTGTCAACCATTCGTCATTGTTAACTAGCTAAAATTTCATGTGGAATTATTTGGACATATTATAATTCCCGATCCGCTAAAAGTGTTAATTAAATAAAATGTTTAAATAACATTTAAAAAAGTCCGGAAATAACATTTTATTTTTTAATAATTTATTAATAATATTTTATATTTTATCGTTTAGAGAAGAACTTTGTTTGATTTTAGTTCTTGTACATAGAACAACATGTAGGAAAGCATTTTTCGTGAAGTGTTGGTGTTGGTCTCGGCCTTTTGCAAATCGTCGTAAGTTTTCCATATGCCACCGTTTCTAAGTACATGTGTAGTGAAATGCTCATTTAAACTGTCGTACTCACTCACACTGCGAAAATTGAACAATTTATTTCCTAAATTCAGCGATTTCGTTATGTGGCTTATAGCCACCTTTTACTGTTTTTCTAGTTCTAACGGCTCGACCACCAACGTTACTACACTATTATATGCTTTATTTAGATTATGTAAGTTTCCACAGCTACAGTATGATTCCCGAATATTTATCTTTAGTGAGTTGCTCACATTTCTCAAATCCATTAATGTCTGTTGAAAGCAATGGCAACTTTCTTTCGAGTGTAGTTCCACATTTATCACAAATTTCTTCAATTTTGACACTGAAAGTAACATCGTCATTGAAAATGCAGAGTTTAGCGAAAAATCCTCCAATTGATGATTTGCAATCATAGAAAGAGACCCAAAGTTTGCCCCAATACCATCACAAGCTCTCTTGGGAGAAATTGTAACGAACTTAGAGATATGGATTTCCAGAATAAGAATGCTAGAAAAGTTAGCAATTCAGTTCCACAGTCAAAAGATCATCATACAAGATAATACAAACCAAAAAAGAAAAGTAAACAAATGTGAAGGTGGATAAGATTACTCAAGGAAAAAAATTTAACATACGTTAAGGCGGATAAAGGCAATTCCTTGGTAATTCTCAACCGAACAAAATATGATGATAGCTGAAGGCCCATATAAGGAGTTAAAATACTTGAATGGCAACATAAAAAACCCACTCCCACAGATGATTAAATCCGTCAACAATCCGTCAACATGGCCAACCCTAAAGTCCCATGGCTTTATGCTCTACCAAAAGTTCATAAAACCGGAAACAAAATTAGGCCTATTGTTTCTAACATCAACACACCAACGGAGAATCTATCAACTTGGCTTGTCGCAGAACTCAGCAAAATACCAGAACCTTCCGGAATGTATATCAAGAACAACATTGAGTTTGTTAGAAGTGTCAAAGATATATCCCTGACTGAAGAAGAGATCATTGTTTCCTTTGATGTGACGTCCCTGCACCCGAATGTTCCGGTCGATATCGCAATTAACTGTATGGTCGACCATGTGAAACAGTTTAACATCGATACAAACAAAATCGAGATATATCGAAAAGTTGCCGAAATATGCATGAAACAAAGCTTCTTCCAGTTTAGAGGAAGGTATTATGAACAGACCTTCGGGACGTGTATGGGAAGCAAACTAGCACCGTACCTCAGCAATGTCTTCACGAGCGAATTCCAAGAAAATATCAGTTCCCTCAATTTCTCCCCTAGGATCTGGTTCAGATATGTCGATGATGTGTTTGCAGTCGTCAAAAAATGTGAGCTGAACCAAACACTAAGTCTGTTGAATTCATAATAAGAAAACATAAAATTCACACATGAAATAGAAGAAAACGGAATCATACCTTTCTTGGATGTTAAAGTAATAAGGAAAGACGGTAAATTAGAATTTGGTGTACACCGTAAGGCAACAAACACGAGAAGATGTATCACAATAGACTCACACCATAGCGGAGCTCATAAAAAAGCCGTCTTCCATTCAATGGCCCACCGACTACATATATATTTTACCTTTATCCACGGTTGAATTCAAACTGGAAGAAAAATTCCCACGTAAATGGTTTTGGTATAAATTTTATTGAAAAAAATCTTAGACAAACACACACGTAAACAACACATTAATACACATATTTCGCTGACGAGCATGACAGAACCGAGTGGTTACACAAAACGGATCTGTATGCCATTTTTTTCATCTATAACCAACAAAATGCGGAATATGTTAAAAAAATTTAACATTGAATTAGTCACGAAAAGCACTAATCTTGGATCTTGTATCAGCACTTACAAAGATTCAACGCCATCACCTTTAAGATCTGGAATCTATAAAATTTGTTGCACGGAATGTAACAACAAATACATCGGCCAGACAACCAGGGCATTCCATAAACGTTTACAGGAACACACCAACGCTGTAAGAAACAAAGACACAAGAAATAGTGTGGCCAAACATATGATGAATAACAATAATCACCGAATTGATATCACGAACTATCACGAAATTTTATTTAGAATATTTTTTTTATAATAGTTTTCTAAAATAAATGGAGAAAACTAAAAAAAAACCACTTCCGGTACACAAATTTCCTCCTTTTATCACTAAGATCATTTAATTTTTGGAAAACTCTTAAGTATATGAAGTTTTATCGTGATTGGAAAATCAGCCTGAGCACTAGACAGGCCGAATTTTTCTGTAAAATTTTTTTCTGTCAAAAGTGATTTTTGACTGATTTTAATTCGCCATTGTTCTTTATTTGTGATAAAAAGCGAAATTGTCTAAGTTACTCCAGCAAATTACTATTTTCGATGGGAACTAACATTGTATGTGGTGGTGCGTAATCGGCCGTTGACTGTGTTGCTTGAGGATGAAAGAGACAGAGGATTTTCGATAAACAACTGAACGAGTTGGTTTTTCCAAAAACCATTCCCCGTATAATATTTGCCTTAATCATTGCTGATTCAAGTAAAACGCCTGAAATTTCTAGTTTGTCTAGTCTTCCAAATCGTTGTCTTTTTAGTAAATGCATACAATAGCCGCTGGCCAATCGTCGGGTAAGGGGTATATCCTCCATCCGGTCGTAAATTAAATATTTGCGATCAGAAATATGGTTACTAGATTTATTTTGCCATACCAATTGATAATTTTTTTTTTTAAAATTTAAATTTGTTTTACGATTCTAAAGTAGAAATACACGAAAAGACTGCTACGCATTTTCCGAGGTCGCAATCTTTTCATGTATTTCTACTTTAAAATCGCAAAATAAAATTTAAATTTAAAAAAAATGTATCAATTGGCATGGAAAAATACATCTAGTAACAATATTTCTGATCGCAAATATTTAATTTGCGACCGGATGGAGGATATATCCCGTTTACTTTGGTAAAAATCAGATTTAGAACAGATTTTTCGATCAGTTTGCCATAGAGTTTTTGAAAAATTAATGAATTTACCGAAAAATTTACTTAAAATTGACTTTTACCCGACTATTGGCCCGCAGCCAATGTAAAAACGCCAAGTCTATTACGCAAGTCCATAACGCAAGTCTATTACTTGAATGATGTTAAGGTTGATCTTAAAATTAGGTTACAATTATGAATTGCACTAGGCGCTAAAATATCTGGGACTAGCCTTGCACTTTTCTTTCAAATTAAACTTTCAATATTTTTGTTCTTACTGGGTTTATCGTGAATGCCATATTTTTCAAAATATTTGTAGAAGTTGCCGCTTTTGGTGAACCGATTTCCACCAAATTTCACTGGGTGCTCCGAATTTACGAAAAAACCGTAAGTATGAAGTTTCATTCAAATAAGTCATTCCGTTTGAACTGTAGAGAGCACACAGACCGACAGAGACCACCTCAAAAACCATATTTTTTCGTACTTTGGCATTGTAGTGCATGGTAAATCTGCAAAAATGTCGTGGTTGAAAATTTTCTAAATTGACTTTCGTTTACTTTGTAAAAAAATGAAATTTAAATAATATAATAGAATTTAAATTTGGAATAGAATAGTATTAAAAATTTGGTTACTTACGATAAGATAGAGACAAAGAAGAAAACCACAACTACGTGAACCGCCATTATAAAATGGTTTCTACCTTACACATTGACTTTCTTTTCAGATCCACAACAAGGTTGAATAACATCGAAACAGAGTGATTTTTAGCAGTGCACTGCTCTTTTTGTCAAAAGTGTAATAGGCGCCTCATTAAAGCCCAATAAGCTATTACTGACAGTATTCAATTATTTTCAATTTGACTAAATCAAA
This sequence comes from Nephrotoma appendiculata, assembly GCA_947310385.1. NCBI lineage: Eukaryota > Metazoa > Arthropoda > Insecta > Diptera > Tipulidae > Nephrotoma > Nephrotoma appendiculata. The sequence continues at coordinate 24,946,883 of OX371224.1, forward strand.
GTTAAGATTCTCTTCTGAATAAATATGGAACGACTTATCCCATTTCAATTTCAATATATCTGGGAATATTCTTTTAATGTTAATATCAGAAAAATATACGTATAAAATCGAACGAATGAAGGCAAATGCAAAAATAAAATAAAATTCGAAAATGTATAGAAAATTTTTAAAAGTTATTTTCCCTTAAATAAAATAAAAATTTGCCAGAATCAACAATTTCACTTTGGTAGGAAAACAATATTTACCTGTATATAATTTTATTTAACAAAGCAAAATAAAATAAATTTGCCGCAGCAGATTGATAAAGGATCGAAAATCTAAAACGTTATGCTCCTCCAGATAAACGTTCAATGTCGTAATATTATTGAATTTGCTGGAATTACGAGCACATCACAATTGACAGAAAAAAAACTAAAAAAAGGTTTTGCTTTATTTAAATTCAGATTTTTTTTTTACATAAATTAATAATTAAATTATGACATCGAGAAATGAGTTTTTCCGTTTTTATAAAATTTTTGGTGAATTAAACCAATTTTAAATATTAATGAAGTTTATTTAATTATAAATCAATGTATACTTTTTCATTTCAATTAAACATTTTTATTTTAAATTCAATCCACGTATATAAGATGATAAAGCTATTTCCTTTGACAAATGTATATAGAGAAGATAAATACATAAATGAAAAATTGTTAAGGATTCAGAGTGGAAAATTGGTTTTCCTTTGAATGATTTTATGATATGCGATAAAAATTATTAAATTTTGTAATAAGATGCGGTATAAAGATGTAACTTGTCAGCAAGACTGTGGCCATTGGGATTTGCAGTGTGTGTTGTTTGGAATGAAAAATTAAGTGAGTGCTTCCCAAATTCTTTGTTTTATTCCTAATAGTACCTTTTCATACCATTTAAATCTGAACAGACATATACCTGTGCTTATATCAAATTTTCCTTTCAATTTGCTTAACTGTGTATACGATAAGCGACGACAGAAGCGAGTATATTCATTATTATATTTTTATTTTATTATTATGATACGCTTTTCATTTAATAATAATTCTACTATCATTTATAGAAAAAAATTGTTGTCTTGTGAAATGTTCTGAAATAATTTAATAATCTTTTTATTCGTCTTTTGTACTGTGAATTGGAATTGTTGTTCTTCTTATCTCTTTATATTTGTGTAAATTTAAATTTAAATAGATAAATTATAATATGAAATTTTACATAAAAATTGTATTCTGGTATTGTGAGAAAAAAAAAATGAGAAACTTATAATTTAACCCTCATCAAGACACAAAGTTAACAAAATAATTTATTTTTGCTGTAAATGTTATTCAGCTTTTTTTACTAAAAAAAAATGTTAAGATTTCGGTACATAATGAACAAGTTTTTATGCTTAATTTTAATGTTGTTTGCCAATGTATATAAACTGAATCAGATGTTTGATGAATTTTAGATGCGAACCTTTTCAATAAATTTGGATGAGACTCGCGCACGTATTTTTACGCCAGCAACCGTAATTATAAAACCGTAATGGTAATATACGATTGGGAATTTTAACATTATTTTTTGCTGTTTTTAAATAAGGAAACAAAAATAAGCCATCCCTTACACAAAATAAAAAATGTTAAAATTAAATAAAGACAATAAAATTAAATATTTAAATTGTACTTAAAAACAAAGAGGGTTGTTCATTTAAATCCATTACGTACTAATTAAGACAACTTGGATGTACTGAAATAATAAAATGTAGCACAGCAAAAAAGCACAAACAACAAATAAAAAAAAGCAGAAAAAGAAGAAAAATGAGCAAGCACATTTCCCACCGTGAATTATTGTCTAAACACAACACCAATAATACAAATAAGGGTAGCGCACAAAGTAACGCAAGGAATAAACATAAAATGATTTCTCGTTATTTGCGCTTTGCTTGCACTGTTCTTTTGCTGTTTTACATACACTTTTCCAACATTAATTTACGAACGAATACTATAAAAGCGGTATTGGATTCTCGGTATCCATTTCTCGACCAAATTTGAATATTTTCTATTATTACAGTGGTTGGTTGCAGTTGAGCTAAACTGAACATAGAATATCTAAATTTGTCAAAAAACCTGAGGAAAAGGGCCAGGTTACATCAAACCTGTTAACTTCCAACTGAAAGCTTGTGGGGAGGGGCCGGGGGGGGGGGGGGGGGGGGGGTGGTGGTCATCAAAGGCTGACTATATTGAGGACCTAATAATCAAAATTTGTATTTTCGAAGAATTGGATTCTATTTACAAATAGGTATTCTCCGCTAAACTGTTGTTTGTTTTTATTAAACATACAATAAAATCGATTTTAATATCAGAACTAGCCATAACTTGAACTAGGGATTGAAAATTTTGACGAAAATAAAAAAAACGAAATTCGAAATTCGCATTTAAGTATTTTCGGAATTCGGTCGAATTTCGAAATATTTTAAAATTTTTTTCTGATCAATACCAATACCGGGCCGGTGGGCAAAGTGGTCAGAATACTTGCTTCAGCGACCAGAGGTCCCGGGTTCGATTCCTGGTGGTGACAAGGTTTAGGGTCAACGAATTAATCACTCATTATCCGAAATAAAAATATGATATGAGAGAAAGAAAGAGAGAAAGAGAGAGAGAAAGAGAGAGAGAGAAAGAGAGAGAGAGAGAGAGAAATACCAATACTATAAAAGACTTGTCTAAGATAATATGTATATTTATTGAATAAAACATACATTATTAATAATAAAATTGTACAAAAATTCAATCTCATAGACAACAAAAATATAAAAATTAAATAATAAATTAAACTTATTTAAAATATCAAATTGAAATTCATAGTTATTTCTTGTATTAAACATACATTATTTTAAATTAATAAGATTCATATTGATTGCACAAAAATTCAGTTAGTACTTAGTACAGACAATCAAAGTTTTAAAATGGTGTATAAAAAAATATTAAATTATTGTTTTGTTTGCCTAAAAGATGCTTTGAGGAAATAGCGATCACTTAAAGTTACGTCACCTAGTCTCGATCGAACTTTTGTACAAAAGTTACCAGCAACTGAGAGCGCTCGCTCGGACTCTACGCTCGTTAAAATATTTCCTCGCACGCAGTTCGCTTCAAAGAATTTCATTTCGGATTTAATTTTTAAAATTAAGCTCCGATTTGTTGCTTGTTGAGTTGAACCGGAGAAGGATATGTTCGACGACAAATTCGAATGAATTTCGTTCTCCAACTTACTAAATTTTCCATATTTGTGTTGAATATCAATCTTTGTGCAAAGCTTTAAATAACTTCGGTTATTATATTTTTCAATGGTCTGGTGAAAGTTGCATGAATCTCACGTATTCCATCATTGTATAAATACTGAAGAGTACCAGATACATTTGTATGTCTTTGGCTTATTCGTTCTTCTAAAGCGTGTTCCAATTTTAGTGAGAGTTCATCAGATCCGAAATTCTCAAGCATAAAAGACAATGCCGCATCAGCAGAAAGAAGATTTGCATCCTCTCGGCAGAGAGCGTTAACAGTAAGCTTCACTGGGAGAAGTGCAGAAATAATGTTATTAATCAACAAAATTTTAATACCTGTAATAACAATATCAGATGCGATGTCAATCAAAGCTTTTCTAACACAGGTTTTTAGTTGGTTAAATCTTTCAAGCATTTAGATTAGGCTATTCCATCTAGTTCTAGTGTCCATAACAAGTTTAATTTTTTTCCAAATTCTTATTTCGCATACATTCGATTTTCTCGAAAAATAAAATTTCTTTACAATCAAACGAACTTTTCTGATGATCAAACCAAATCCAAAATCTTCAGTCTGCACAACATGATCTAATTCTAGTTACGCTCGTTGTCACTCCCTAGTTCTTCTACACGAACATTTTCTGTATTTATATGCTCCAATTCAGTGGTATTCGATTTATTATAGAAAATATTAATTACAGCTAAGTGAATCGCGTATGCGAAGCACAACTGCTGATTACATGGTAAAAGGCTTCCAACTTTTTGCATAACTGCTGCTCCATCAGTTGTTATGGACGTAGTATCTTTACCGAAATTTAGATTGTTGTTTTGCAATGTGGTTTCCACGGCCGCAATGCATTGCTCTGCAGGGAAACGTCCTGCAACGCGAACTAGTCCTAAGTTCCAGAACTTTCCCTGCGAATGGACATTCACATTCAAATAGGATCGGTTTCTTGATGATGTCCATTCATCTAAAATTAAATCAAAACCGTGTTCCTTTTTCTTTTGCAATTAAAATCCTGCAACATTTTAGAACGCATCTTTTGCGTGTATGCTAAAACCATTTTTCGAATGAAGTTTGGTGATTTTGGTAACACATAATCTCGAGCTTCTCAAACCAAAATGCAATTTCTCAAATCAATAGACGCAAAAAGTGATTCATATCATTTGCTAATCAAATAATGTGCAATCGTCATTATTGATGAGCTGCTTTGTGGAACTTCTTTTCGGAGGGCATCCCAGATCACAGGCGGTGGATAGTCAACGAACGGCCTATCAATATGTAGGTTAGTGGTGAATTAAATAAACCCAACCACAGCTCTGGGAGGAGAGTCTCAGAGAACGGGGGAATGGTTAACCTCTGTTCACTAAATTCGGAGTACCCAGTAGGAAAAGGCGAACTAATGGCGCCATAAAACCATCGACCACAACGGATGTCTGTGCAGACGGCCCTGCATTTCTCCGATACTCGACGGGAAGAATGGAAGATTTAAAAAAAAAATAAAAACAAGGGGACCGGTACGCACCAAAAACCGGAAAGTATCAAAGAGGGGAGTAAATCTAACCAGAAAGGTGGGGCGCCCTCATCTGATGCACGGGTAAGCGACACCATTGCATCGAAGCCAAACGGAGATTGAGAGAGATCCCTTCAGCGAAGAGACAGTACATGGAGAGACGGTAGGTGTTTAGAATTCTTAGAATTCTGCTGAAACTGGCTGCAACTCCTGAGAGACAGCTTACAGTATAGCAGAAGAAATCTGTAGCATGGGCTAAGAAAACTGTCAGCTGCGATATCTCAGAGAGGGTCCTTGTGTCTAAAAGACAGAGGTCTCAGGATGAGCTTGAGCAGGTGGCAGTCAGCGGGCCAAAGTGCAAGTAGACATGACGTCGGATGCTCCTAAGGAGCAGAAACTTAAGTTATTCAGTGAAATCCTGAAGGAGCATGTGTTGGTGCTAGCCGTCGTTGACAGAGGTCAGGAAGATGGGAGCATCACGTCGGAGAAGTGGAGGGTAGTGTACAATACACTAAACTCCATATTATTGAGGGTCCTCAGAGAATTTCGGGATCCCCCGTCCTGCAGAGATGCGGGATGGCACCAAGGGCGCATTAAGTTAACTACGAACTCGGAACAGAGATCGGCCGATTCCCATAAAAGAGCAGTGGCCGAGGTAGGCGAGGTGTGGCCGGGCGCGAGTCTTGAAACAGTCAGGAGGGTGGACATTTCGAGCAGGCCGGGAGCACGCGTCTGGTTACCAACCGAGCCGGATAAGCCAGAGGAGGTCATTGAGATCATTCGTGCTAGGCAGTAATCCCGATCTTCTAAAGGAAAGATTGTGAAGCAGGAGGAGGCTAAGGGGACTTTAAACAAGCAATCATGCTGATCAATAAGGAATCCCTTCTCTTGTTAGATCAAAGGGAGTGATCAACTTCGGTTTTGGGTCGATCACTCTTAAAGTTTATGGTTTATGAAGTTTAAGGACCCAGCAGGAGACGGTCTAGCGGGCCGAGGACGACCAGGGTAGCCGTTCCGATATTACGGACGAGAGGAGATTGGTGAAGAGAAGTAGCCTCCTCCCACTCCCTGCATCAGGATAGTGTCATCTGAGCCAGACTTGGTATTAATCCAAGAACCTCGGAGCACAGACATTAACGAGAGGGGTGAGTTATTTTTTGATTATTTATTAAATACTAACCTTGTAGTTTGCAATATTGGGTGTGAACCAACTTTCATTGTTAAAAATCGACAGGAGGTTCTAGATGTAACCTTTGCGTCAGACACAATTTTTCATATGATCAGCGGGGGGATAGTAGCGAAAGATCACTCATTCTCTGATTACTAATATGTAACATATAACCTCATTATAAAACCTGTTGCTCGGAAAAATTTCAGGAATCTCAGAAGGACAAACTGGAACAAATAATGGGAGGTGTTGGAGGAATTATTGCTGCTGGAAGTTCCTGGACTTCTGGCGGCAGTAGAGGAACTAAATCGCATGGTTGATAGAGGTAGGCAGAAACCGACATGGTGGACCACGGAGTTGGGAACCTATCGGAGAGCGTGTAGGACAGTATTTAATAAGGCTAAGAACACAAGGGGAAATCGGGATTGGGACTCCTATATGGAGGACCTAAAAAGTACAAAAAAGTGTTGAGTAGAGTACAAAGGGGTGTTTGTGAAGATGATGATGATGTTGAATAAAATATTTTGTAATTTCCAATTATGATGGATGATGAAAAAATGGTGATGAAAAGGTTTACTGATGAACTTGTAATTTAATATGATCCAGTAAATGAAGAAGCCACACTATTGAATACTACGTTAATTAAAACCACAAGCCAAGATTTTATTTATTTTCAATAAAGCTACACACTGTATATTTCTAAATTGTATCTTAATGATTTGCCAGATTATATTCGAATGAATTACAATAAAAATATATTTTGGTTGTAGACTCGGTGTCAACATGCAAGTAAACCTAAAGGGTCGAATTTATGGTAAGCGCGAACTTAATATTTAAAATTTACTGGCTTTATAGCAATTACCAGCGGTATTTCATTATTTGTACTATTCAACCGATTCATACCGCAATTCTATTACAATTTTGGTTTACTTAAATGTAAGACACTTTTGACAATTTGATTTGATTGAGATGTACGGTCAAGTCATTTGACAAGTAATCCCAGTTATGGCCGGGGCCCACCGTACACCTGTATTACACATAACAAAATGGAGGGATAGGAAAGGTTATGTTAGTAAGGAGAGACTCGACCCGGTTACATACACCTAAGTAGTCGATAGTTAGTAACACCATGACACAATTCTAACTACGAAATAATTATTAAAAACTTCCAGTCATCTGAAAATTAAAAATAGTTATTTAACTCTGCAAACTTATCTTCTTGAATTTTCGTTAATACCTATTTTTAATAAAATCTAAAAGAAAGATCTAAAACAATAAAAAATTAAAATTAATAATTATTATTAATACCACCCACTGGAAGCAATACTAATAATTAAAAAAATTCTTACTAAAACACCTAACTAAAAAAGGAGCCAAGCCACTGGAAAAACAGAGGTCTCTATACTACAAAATAGTCCAATAAAAGTTTTTAACTGCTTCTGAAATCGGAATCTAATTTTTAATCATAACAGCATATCTATCGTGTAGCTAATTCCAAATGGTCTCAAAAAAAGCTAATCTGCAATATAAGATCAATAATGGAAGTTTGGCACAGCTCCAGAACCCCAGCACCTAAACAAATAAAATAAAATTTTTAAAGCAATCACGAATCTGTAAGATGATAGAATTAATAATAAGTAGCTAACACAACTGTATGATCCTTCATCGTATCGTATCACCTAATCGTATTAAATAAATCATAAAATCAACAACCAGCGATAATTATTTATCCAACCCAGAACAATATAATCAAAACCTTCACCAATTTACAGTCTCCCGAAACAACCTAGAAAACCATTTAATTAAAGCATATATTTTTACATATGATGAACTAAAAATTATACAGTCCATATTGACTTTATGGACTGTAGAATCTTTATAAAATTATATTTTAGTACAATATCATAAACTTTAATTAACTAGCTATTTTAAAAATTCATTCACTCTTTCAAAATTTAGAACGAAACTATCTCGAACTAAGTAATAAACATTTACTCATTCTCAATCAAAGAAAACAATATTAATATAATTACTATTAGTAATATACATAAATCCAATTGAAAATGGTGTCGCTAATAACATTCGGTTACAAGAAGTATTTTGATGGTTCGTTAAATTGAGATGAAGATTTGAAAAAAGAAAAAAAGAAATCATAAGGATATGAATAAACTGATGAATGATCCTAATACAAAATACCTCATGGGTCCGAACGTTGAAAACATATATTTTATGAATATACATTTCTGTATCTATTTATTACCCACCCACAAAACACTAAACTCAAATAAATGTATACACACCTGCGGAAACCATCGCGGCACAAATACATCGCACTCGCTCCCGCAGGTATAAATTCATACGTGCGGTGCGAGCGCGACATACCCGCGCCGCAACAAACGCCACAGTATGTATACAGCATAAAGAGCAACACAAAACACTTCCACTCCTTATGAAATTAACTCTCGTTCAACACAGTATGTCATTCGCTGACAACGAAAAACAAAAACAACTAAAGGAAAATTTCAAACAAAACACCACAACACAATGGAAAAAGAAGGCCCCAATTAGAAGGGCTCCACCACCACACAGGCCAACGGCCACACACAAATAACACCAATAAAATTATATAATACACAAAAAATCAAAATAACAGAACACTTAGCTGTATCTCCCCAGGTTGATTCGATTGGTGCAGTCCATCCCCCACACGTGTTGATCGGCCCTCGTGGTACTCATATTTATCTCCAGAATCGGTTTTATCCTCACTTTTTCCTCCATCAGCTGTACCCGTTGTAGTCGTATCCGTTTTATCAGGTGCTTTAGGTTGACCGAATTCTGGAGACGGAGCCATTTTGAAATTACACGAATTTCTTGCTACACGATTTTTTTTTATTTTTATATATACATATATTAATCACGACACACACGACATGTTCGTACGCGACAGTACACAATATATTCACTAGGATCACAATTAACATAGATACATATAATTAAATAAAATATATAAAATTTTCAAATTGAAAAAAATAAAACACGTCCAGCTGACATGAAAGTCAAGGCTCACTCATCGTAAGACACTTTTGACAATTGGTTATAAATTAGGTTTTGTTGACAAGTGTGTATAATTTGAATTACAGAAAATTCTTAATAATAATTGCTTTACAATGTAAGTATATAAATTAATTCAGTTTAGCTATAATAATATTAGTTACAATAAATGTTATTTGTACTTTCAGATAAATAATTATACTTAAAAAATATGGAAATTACAGTAATGGTAAGTACCAGAATATACAATAATTTTTTTGTTATGATTTTAATTTTAGGTACAGCTGATGATGATACCGTAGCACTTGGAGTTGACAATAACTGTATTGGTTTATTGATAAACATCAATAAACAATATTTTAGTAAATCTGATGTTTTATTTATTTATTTAAGTTTCGCCAACAAGGGGTCTTGGAGACTCTTCTATTGTAGAATGGACGAGGTCTCTGAGACTTCTCGCATTAAGAAAATTCTATCTACTAACCCAACCAGTCCTAGTTACTTAATTAGGACGGACGGGTTATGGACAGCTTCAAGTGTGGAATCAGGAACACCTTTAACATATGTCGATGGCATCGTGGACAGGGAACGAATCCTGTGGGCGCTGAACAGTTTTAAGCCTTATAAATTGGCGGGTCCGGATCGGATTATACCAGCAGAGATACAAAGGAACTCTGAAGTTATCCCCCCCTGGGCTGGAGGTCATCTTCAGGAGATGTCTGCAACTGGTCGATATTCCCAGGAAATGAACAGAGTCAGAGTGGGTTTTATCGCGAAATCGGGAAAGAGCTCACATGCTTATCCAAAGGACCTGATGCGTATAACTCTATATTCCTTTCTGTTGAAAACATTGGAAAGGTTGATAGATGTACCTATTCGAACAAAAGTTGAGAAAAATTGGGTAGTGTCGCAGTATGCGTACTGTAAGGCAAAGTCGGTGGACACAGCTTTTCACGATCTAGTACGCATGATTGAGACATCAATTTACTCGCAAGAGTTTTGAATGGTAGCACTTCTCGACATTGAGGATGCCTTTAATATTGTAAAAACGGAGGCGATCATGGAAGGATTGTCATTTTTGAAGGTGGATTACCCTAAAAGTAGGTTGATAAATCAGATGCTGGTGAGCAGGATTATTACCTCGGAACTGGGGAAGTCCACCATTAGAAGACGGGTGGTTAGAGGAACTCCACAGGGTGGAGTAATGTCCCTCTTTCTTTGGAATGCAGTGGTGAATTGATTGCTGTTAGAACTGAAGAAAGTGAGGATGGCGGTTGACAGCTGTCTCAGGCAAATATCTGGATACGATTAGGGATATTATGCAGAATGCACTCCTGATCGGTACGAAATGGACCGGCAAATGCGGATTAGGGATCAACCCTTCCACGACAGAGCTGTTATTATTTACTAAGAAATATAAAATTCCGGTAGTTAGCCCTCCTACCGTGAACGGCATTAGACTGGCTTTTGCTGACAGAGTGAGATTTCTGAGCATAATCTTAGACAGTACAGCTGGAAACCGATAACATTGTAGAAAGGATGAATAAGGCTTTTATAGCTATTTACTCGTGAAGGAACGCCATAGGTAAGAGATGGGGTCTGAAACCAGAGCTGGTACACTGGCTCTATACCGCAGTGGTAAAACGGGGTGGGCGTGTGGTGGCTAGCTCTGGAATAGGTAATTTACGTAAGGATGTTGGAGAAGGTGCAAAGAACGGCCTATGTACTTTTAAGAGGGGTGCTTAGGACAACACCTACACGCGCTTTAGAGGTTATGTTCCACCTTATTCCAATCGATTTTTTTTGGTAAACAGATGGCAGCCAATGTGGCTACGAGGCTCTCAATGTGTTATTAGCGAAGCTCCAAGGCACTAGTATCCCTGGGAAAACGAGAATTAGGATTGGTTGCAGGGATACTGACAGGACTCTGTCTTTTTGGGGATCATGCGAGAAGACTGGGTCTAGAGACGAATGACTTTTGTAGAAGTTGTATGGACGAAGACGAGGAAGAGACTTTAGATCCCTTTTGACACACATAAGTACTTGGGAGTGTAAGATATGGACAGCCTTTCTGAACTCGCGGACTATGGAGTGCGAGATAGTTTTCCCGGTTGCAGCGGGAGTAAGGAGAGATTAGATCCTGTGGTATCACAATGGGTCATTATTGACCTAAGTGTGCGATAGCAGCCATTCTAACCTAACCTAACCTACTAAAAATCAATGTGAGGATAATTTAATTTCACTCACTGTATCCAATAAAATTTCCACATAGAAATTTACGACATGGACAATAATTGCAAAATTTATCATAGAGATCTTGCGTGAGTCACCAAATACAATTTTCGTAATCATTTCTAGAAAAATGTTGACCAAATTAATAATGTGATTGGTACCTTGGTATTTTCTTCTATAGTTTTTAATGTAATTTTGTTTGTACTGAATGCATAATAAATGATTGAACTGGTCTCAAAATTCGACATATACGTAAAACTGTGTCTAAATGGGCTTGGTCGATAACCAGAGATATTTTTATATATTTCTATATACCATTCTTAAATCAAACAAGGCCTTGCACTCAATAAATACCACCGTTATCTTTTTTATATAAATACAAATTATATATTTTATTGAATTTAAAATTAGCCCCACTACATCTCGTATTATTTCCTCCTTCTGCACAAATTCTAGTGGCATATAGTGGATACTACTGGTACCTGTACATGATTCAATTAACTATCACTTACAACGTTGAAATATCCAGTCAACTCCATGTACTCGTGTACAAACCATTCTTTTCAGTGATTTTTTTCCCAGAATTTGATAAAAATAAAGCTTATAAAATATTATGCTTTAAGATAGCGAAGAACTCGAGTTTATGTATCTATATTGAATCAAGGTACACGATTGGAGGATAGAGAATACATAGCAAAAGTACATATTAAATATAAAAAAAAATCGCATACTTTCCCAGCGAGCCAGGTGTACAATTTAAAATAACTTTTATTTATTTTATTTAATTCAGTTAAAATGACAACAATGAATTTTATCTGGAATTTCGTTTTTTGCCAAAAGGAACTCACCGAATAAAACTAAAACCTTGCTTTATGTAGTAGAGTTGTGTGTATTGTGTGTTGGTTTGGTTTTGCAATATAAAGATGGGTTTTCATTTATGTTTTCTTTTTCTGCTGCTAGATACTGGAGACATACAGTAAATAATTTTGCTTCATTTTCTATATATGTTAGTGGTTTGGACTATATACACATATAGTTTTATAGTTATTGCTTTTATTCTATATACTATATATACGTACGAGTATATTTTGAAAAACCGTTCGTTTTAGTGACAAATATTTATTAGTAAAATGGGACCACAAAATATACTATATTTTTTGCCACTGTCAACACTTAAAGTGTTAAGAGTGGTTTTGCCATATATACTCGTATATAAATATTCTTTCCATTCTCAAGTCGAGAATATAAATTGTTTCCATTGGAGAAGTAAAATATTATCTTACATATACATATATATATATATAGAGAGATATTTTGAAAGAAATATCACTTTTTGCATCCATCTGTGCTTTAAAAATAAAAAATAAAAATCTTGAAATCATTCAAAAAATATTTTTGTTTTCATTGTGCTTTTCGAGAGCTTTTTATATCTCCTTACTGTTCTTGGTATATTGTTATTTTAGATTTTTGTTTTTTTTTTAATTTTTTCCTACTTTTGGTAAGTTCTTGAAATAAATATAAACTTCAAAAAAATAAATCTTATTTATATTTGGCAAATGCTCTCTTCTTCTTTGCTGATGATGATTATTTAATGCAATTTTCAGTTTTTCTTATTTTATTGCTCTATCTTGAAAATGGAGATGATAGTAAAAACCAATATTAATTTTATTTAAATGGAACAAAAAATCAGAAAAATATATTATCTTGAAACGATTTTCGTCTATGAGATGCTTTTCGATCAGAGTTTGTTTATTTGAATATATGTATGTATATATAGAGATGTAATTTTGTGATTGTAGGTAAATGGCTCTTCTCATGCATTATGATTTAAAAAATTTAGTTAGAATATGGTAAATTTGCCAAATATCATCAGCACTACTTTGTATTGCACGTATAAACAAAAAGTATCCATGTTAGCGCAAATATTTGACACTAACGTGAAAATTTTTTCCCAACGTGAATTTTTTTTTACAATTTTTGCTGCCCGAATTCTGTAATAAGTTTTTTGATGAAATTTCTTCGCTACTCAGATTTAGATTAAGATTATACATTATTAGTTAATAAGACTATTAGTTAGTAAGACTATTAGATTAGTTAATAGGATTTTTAAAAAGTTTGCTGTGTTTCATGACACCCATTGATTTGGATCAGTTCAAATTTTATACGGAAGACCGAATCCAAATTTTGTTTACGATCACAAATTTTGATTTAAAATCTAGTAACCTCCATTGTGTTGTTCCCCGAAGCATGAACTGAACTGCACCAGATCAAAAACAGCTAATATTAAGCGTATTGCATTGGTAAAAGTGGATTAGGATTTAGTTTTTGGTTTCAAAGTTTGTAAGTAAAACTGTTTTTTCCTACGTACACTACCGCTCAAAAGTATTTCGGCAACCCATTTTTTCATGTACTATTGATACAGTATTATGTTTACGAAACAACATTTGAATAAAATGAAACACTTACATATCTGAAACGCAATTTCATTATATAACCATCAATGATATAGGGTTAATTTTACTACCCTCTAATTGCGCTTGGTCGGATTATCGTAAACTGTTTATTACCGCACAATTACAATAATAGTCTCTAGGAAATTCCAGAAAAATTTATCAGTCGGGTTTATTCTAGGTAACGATGTTTAAAATGTTTTTTTGAAAAGATTTCAGTGAAATGAGTCAAATAGGATCAGTTGTATTCTGTTATTTACACTGTTAACATCGTAAGCGAAATATCGAGTGACAATTATTTAAAATGTCTCCAAGAAAAGAACCAAGTACTGAAACACGTGCGCTTGTAATAGCTTACCATACAGCTAGCATAAGTAATTGACAGATTGCCAAAAAAATGAAATTAGACCACGCTACGGTCGATTGTACACAGTAAAAAAAAGTGCATGAATTTTCATGTGGGCAAAAGTTGCCGAACCTTTTCACGTAAAATTACATGAAACTTGAAAAATAAGTTTTTATTGAAAATTAAATGGTTTAGACCGTAAATTTGCTAGTAAAGTTATGTAATAACTTATGTTTTCGGTGCGCGTTAGATATTTGCTGTGTTTTAATATTGGAGCACTATCCGGAGCCAAATGCCAATTTTCTATTGAAACTGCAGCTATTATTCACTGGTGTCGCTGTACTATAAAAATTAAAACTAAATTCATCAATAAAACAAACATTTATCACCTGAAATATATTAATTGACATTTATTTTGACATGACGTTATAAACAAGAATTCATTTTGCTGCGTTTTAAATTTTTATTGTAAGATTTAGTTTCTAATGGTTTCAGGGGTTTACAAAATAAAAGCCTTTTCAAATTTCACATTGAAATGGATAGCGCTCCCGATAGCGGCTCCCAATAAATAAGTACACGGTTAGAAATTAGACGTGATTTTTAATGTCTATTAGCTTACACCAGCGCGAACTTAACCTAGAGACGTTAAAGTTATAAAAATTTAAGACTCTTTTCATATGGTAGGTAGTTTGTAACGAATATGGGACGTGAAAAATAATTTAGCTATTTTTTATTGTTAAAATTACTGTCAAAAATTGTAAAATTTGGAATGAAAATACAATGAAAATTAACTACCCAAAATAAGAAAACTATTGACTAACGAATATTAACTGAGGTACTTGGTTAAAGACAAAATTAACTCCCTTAGAGTAATAAAATACGAAAAAGTACTTTTATTTTCCGTCAAAACCAAATTATTTAAAAGTTAAATAAAACATCTATTTTATATATTATTATTAAAATTATATACATTATTTTTAAAATTATATATATCATTATATTAAAATTATTAAAGAAAACTATTTATTCTTAAAAAATCTTAGGAACAGAAAAAATTTTATCGTTTTATATAAAAAACTAATTGATTTCTACGAAAACATAATTGCAAATTTATATATCAGGATTAAGTATTACAATATTTTACCGTAGTAGGTAGTTTTTGAACTGGGATGCCAAAAATATAATGTTCAATATATTTAAAAAAGTTTCCCAAATTTTCATCGTATTTTACGTTAAATACATAATGACATTTAAAAAGCAAATCTAACGGATCTATTACAGTATTATTTGTTGGGATAAGCTTTTGATCCAAAGAGTCGTAAAATTTTGATATATTCGACTTGCTTTCATCTTGAGCAAAAATAATTAGTTGTTGTTCAGCCGTAATGTCGTCATTTGCACCAATAAATTTGAATAGTTTAGCACCACCTGACTTAATATCTGCTCTATTTTTAGCTCCACGACCCTTTTGTGTAGCTGGAAGAAGAGTTACTAAACTGAATATAACTAAAGTATCTGGACGCCAATCTGAAATGTTAAAAACACCAAGTATATTAAATTAATTGGAAGGGTAAATTATAAATAATCCAATTCTACCTTTAAAGAATTCAATAATAGGTTTGCTTTTGCCTATTTGTTCCGAGATTGTCACTATATGTTGACAAAACTTATCCTCAAACTTAGTTTTAAGGTCATTACAAGTATTTGGGTACAATATCTCAATATCGTTGTGAGTCTAAGAACGAGATTATTAAAGAAATATCAATTAAAAGTTGTTAAATCATTTTGTAAGTTCTTACTAGTTGATACGTGTCCAAAAACGTGGGTATTCCAATCAGCTTCAAGTCGTATTCATACGACGGATGAGATTCTTGGATTTTTCTATCTCAGATTTTTTTTGATTTTTTTCAACTTTTTTGTATGAAAAGAGGCGTGTGTGTTGTATAATTTACATGATGTAATTAGTTAAAACAATGGGATAGAAAAATCCCGGATTTTCATCCGTCGTATGAATACTTCAATTTATGAAATTTTTTGAGATGTATGTAGATTTTAGTTTAAATTTTATTGTCGAGAGAGCAGAATAAAATAATACACAAAAAATATGTGTTTAAATATAAAATAAGGTTTTAAATTAGCAATAAAAAATCTATTACGACTTAGTTTGAAGCGAAGCAGAACGGATCATTTTGCAACTGAAATTTTTTTTATCACTGCTTTGAAACCATTGAGGCATGCTACACGAAATTTTAGTTTCTGGATTCAAACTAAGTCGTAATAGAGTTTTATTGTTAATTTAAACCTTTATTTTAAATTAAAACACCAAATTTTTTTGTATTGTTTTATTCTGTTCTCTCGAAAATAAAATTTAAACAAAAATCTATATCTCAAAAATGTCCTTAAATTTTTTTATTTTCATTTCTATTTTTTCATTTCGGATTCACGGAAAAAAATTTTATATCGCACAACTTTTGTTTCATTTCGGATTCACGGACAAAAATTTTATATCGCACAACTTTTGTTCTTTCAAAATAAAGGTTTAAATTAACAATAAAAATCTATTACGACTTATAGTTTGATTCCAGAAATGAAAATTTCGTGGAGCATGCCTCATTATTTTATATATCAAAATATCATCCCAATTTTTTTTATCCTTTTATCACTATACACAATCGAAAAATAAAATAAAACTAAAATACCAAACATGCACTAGAAATTTTTTTAAATAATTAAATTATAAATAAATTTTAGCACCAACTTTAGCTATTTTTACTTTAAAATTCCAACTGCAACTAACAAAATTATATTCTCATTTAATCTAGTAACTGAAAAAAGTAAAACAAAAAAACCAAGAGAATCTAGAAAATTACTCACAGAGAGACAAATGATTTTAAAATGACAATAAAAACGACGTCCCTTCATCGTTAAAATAAAAATTTTATATTTATACATACTCAAATTTAACATCCTTGATTTTACTGGGTCGTCAATTTAACCCACTATTTTAGTTAAATTTGAACCTTGTGTTTACGTTGATCTAGATAACATTTTAGTAATGTAATTTACGTAATTTAAATTCATATGTTATAATTAATATTTTTCGGTAGTGAAAAGCTATCATAATAAAACTTTATTTTACGAATTTGACTAAGAAAGAATATTATCGCATCGTATACTCGAAGAATGTTAAAAATGACGTCTAACTTTTTTTTTGCATACTGTTTCACTCGGCGTGTTCAGTCCGACCAAAATGATAAAAATTATCATGATATTTTTTGTGATCCTAACTTCACGCCGTATAATTTTATGTCAAACCCGAGTGAACAACTAAATCGAAAAAATAATTATAAAATGATTCTGGACGTCAAAACATTGATGACGCTGTCATAACAAAAATTTACTATTTACTAATGCCTAAGTGTCTTTCACAATAATTTAATATGTCATCTTTTCTTAGCTAATAAAACAAACCCGGGCAGTACATTCGTAATTTTAACATGCATTTCATTATAATTCACGTAGCAGAGATTTGCAGATACATATTTGATTGCGCTAAAAACTTTCACAAATCGTTTTTAGGCTACATTTATAAGTGTAAAGGAAATCACATTCTCGCCCAATTCGTGAATACACGAATAATTTTAATTACACAACGTCACCTAATCAATCATTCAGAGGAAATTAAATGGACATTGGACAAGAACACAGAAAAGATACTTCACACACAAATCATACACAAACAATATTTGTTGTTATTTTATTCCAGACACTGATTTGATCCATTCATTGTTTTTAATGTATTATTGTGTAACAAGAAAATATAACATTAAAGTTGAACAAAATGTTGTTCCTGTCCATATAAAATCATAACGCAAAAATATTAGAAATAAAATGTACACAAATTTTGACAGCCAGAACCGAAAATATTCTTGGTTTTTTTATTGATAAATGAGTGCGTTTAATGGCAAAAGCTGATAAAAAATATCATGATATTTTCTATCATTTTTGCCCGACTGAACACTAGGACTATCATTCTTTTAACCCCCGAAATAGGAAAGACGTCCGAATTTTTACCGTGTAGAGCAAGATATTTTTTCATCGATTTTTACCTAAAAAGTTGAATGAAAAATCTTAGTTTAGAGTTAAATAAATTAATTATATGCAATAATAGCGCGCTAAATATAAGTTTTGACATAGAAAATTGGCCGCTCCGGATGCAGCTATCGGGCGCTAATAAAAAAACACAGCAATTATTTCTCTCAAATTTAAAGAAGAAACTAAAATTGGTTGAATTAGTTTGTAATTGTACGATACATTTCATGTAATTTTAAATTCCAGTTGAAAAATACAGAAATATTCAAAAGAGAGAGAAAATACACGTAATAATCATAGTATTGTGTATTATTACAGTCAAAATTTAAATTTGTGAGACAAAGTTGGTAAAAGTTACTTTGAAAATTCAATTTTTTTTACTGTGTAATGTTAAAAAATTTTGGGATAGTGACAGTTTTTTTAATAAAAGACGTAGTGGAAGACCAAGAGCCACAACATCTGTAGATGATCATAGAATAGTGGTTACTAGCAAGACAAATCGACACAAAACAGCCCCGGAAATAACCGCAGAATTAAATGTTGGTCAACCAAAACTAGTTAGTGTTTCTGCGGTTAATCGTTGTCTACAGGAATCCGGACTCCATGGCCGTGTTGCTATTAAAAAACCATTACTAGTAAACAAAATAAGCAAAAGCGACTTAAATGGGCCCGTGAACACCAACATTGGACGATAGAAGATTGCAACAAGGTTTTATGGACGGATGAGTCCAAATTTGAATTTTCGGTACCCGAAGACGAATATTCGTGAGAAGATCTGTAGGTGAACAGTAAAGAGTGTATTGCCGCTACCGTAAATATGGAGGTTTTTCAGTGATGATTTGGGACTATTTAGCTGGTACTAGTGTAGGCGATGTTTTTGAAAATTGAGGTAATACTAAGAGAAGAAGGGTACCGACAAATTTTGGAGAACGACTTAATACCTTCAGGAATTCGGCTTTTGAGTCAAAATTTTATCTTTCAACAAGATAATGCTCCAAAACATTAATGTAAATTATGTAAAGGCTATATTCACCATTTAGAGGATGAAGGAACAATTAAAATTATGGAATGGCCTCCTCAGAGAATTGACTTGAACCTTATTGAGTGACTGTAGCAAGAATTGGACCGGGAAGTAACGTATTTAGTTCCAACATCAGCTACTGTTATGCGGAACAAACTTCAATCAATTTGGAACTAATAATGCCAGAAATTCTGGCAAAACTTATTGCAAGAATGCCTCGACTGTGCGCTGCAATTGTTCAATCAAGGGGAGGTCACATAAATGAAAAAACAATTTAAATTGAGCATTTTAATTTTGACATTTATTTAGTATAATGCCATTAATGTATGTGTGTATGTACCTAAAAAATAAATATTTTCATATTTTTACTGAGTTTTTAGATGTTTTATGCTGTTCTTAACAGTGCCTAAACACTTTTGAGCGGTAGTGTATATTTGCATAATTTCGTGATTTTCTTAATATTTTAATTTTACTTTAAAACAAATAATAATATTTATGTCGAGTTTGTAGTTTGAAATACAACTTTTAATATTTTAGTCGAAACCTAACCAGATTAAATTATGACTTATCGGTCAAAAATTATTATATGCCTAAAGACTTTGATAATTCGGGTGCATTCGGTATTTTTACAACACTAGTACTAAAAAATATTAGGACACAGTCCGCTAGATAAAACTTGTTTAAAATGCGTCCACCTCAGGAATGATATTGGCAAGAAATTAAAAGTACTAAATTTTTGAGAAACAGAGTACTATTGGACTCACATGTCACATCAAAGTACTATTTTCCAGGAGCCAAGTCGCAATTTAAATAGTTTAAATATATTGTAACAAGCACGATTTTTGAGACATACTGTTATAGAAATTTATAATTTTAGAGTACTAATTCAGAGCCCTTACGCGGCCACGTATAGCTAGATCTTAGGAGTGGAGGGGTGGGCTGTTAAGGTTTGAATTAGTCTAAGAGAAGTAAAAAAAGAGGAATCAAATAAAAAATTACGAAATTTAAAATGAAAATGACGAACCTGGTAAGTGAAAAAGAACTATTTCAATTAATGGATTCTGACCGGCATGAAACTATTAAAAGAAGAAGCTAGAATAAAACGAAAGTAGGGGAAAATCATCAGAACTAGAATATACAATTAAATCACAGAATCGTAATGTCAGTTATGTTGAAACGTCTGCCTGTCATGACGGAAACTATACCTTGGCCTCATTTTAATTTCGTTCACCGTCTCATAAAAATTAAGTAATAATGAAAATAAATAATATTATTGTATTTGATCGATGCATAATATAAAATAAATTCATAAATTTTTTAATTTTTATATTACTATTGATATTAGAATATTTAAATTATAAATTATCACATCGATTACAGAAACGAATGGCATGGGCTCGTTTTCACGAATTTCAAAATCCCAAAATCAAAATCCCGGCTTTCAAAATCCCGACTTTCAAATCCCGATTTTCAAAATCCGGCCTTTAAAATCCTGACTTTTAAAATCCCGACTTTCAAAATCCCGAATTTCAAAAGCCAGATTATCCAAAGCCCGATTTTTTTTTTATGAATTCGGGCACCCGCGATCCGGCATTTTGAAATGCAATAATTGTAGAGGCTACCGGCTTCGATAACTCTCACGGGCACGCGGGAGGTTCCTGCGTTTCCCCCCAGCAAACATGTCAAACTTACTCTAATAGATAGTTATAAAAATATTACATATTAAATTTTTGATTTTTGAGCTATAAAAAAACTTAAATTTTTAAGGTTTCTGTAAAGTCAGGTTTTTGAAAATCGGGATTTTGAAAGTCGGAATTTTGAAAGTCGGGATTTTATAATTTGGAATTTTGAACATCAGGATTTTTTTTTGTCGGGATTTTGATAATTCGGGATTTTGTGATTTGGGATTTTGAGCCGATCCCGAAATGAATACTAGAACAAATAACAACACAAACCGGCAAAATCAAATATCAACCCTTGGCTACCGGGCTCGGACACGAATCGGGAATTAGACTAGTGGGAAGGCTGACACAAGTAGAGAAAGAAATGAAACGTGGAAGATGGCAAAAAGCGGCCAAAAAATACAAGTAATGTGAATTATATAATGATATTCTCTGGTAGAGACGACACACATGAACATTGCGTGGGCATAATAATAACAAATAAAGCGAAGAAAGCATTGATAGAATAGAAACCAGTTAACAGCAGAATGATAGTGGCAATATTCCATTCAAAAATAAGAAACACAAGAACACAACAATCATTTAGTGTTAATGCCCTAATCGAACATGCAAATGAAACAACAAAAGATGAATTATACGATCAATTTAAAAGCCACAATAGTAGGAACGCACAGGAACGACTTCAAAATCGTACCAGATGGATTTCAATGTCAAAATTGGCACAGACAACACTGACTTGACAACTGTCATGGGTAAAAATGCGATGAATTCTGTGCGAAACAACAATGTAGGATGTATTTTTATCATAAATTGTTGTTCACAGGCGGCAGTAGGCTTCCTCCAAAAAATATACATAAATACACATGGATATCACCGGGTGGCAGAACTAAAAATCAGATATACCAAGTAATGGTCAACAAGAAATTCCTCACATCACTACAAGATGTCATAACAATGAGGGGTGCAGACGTACACATTGATCAGCAATTATCTGATAATAGCAAAATTTCAAATCAAGCCAGACTGAAAGATACTGAAAAAAGAAACATCTTCAATGAAACGCTCCAACTCAATATCTATAGAAATGAAGCCACCAGTATATAGAACAAAAAACTGATAGAAGCTACATCATGACTGCTACCAAGAATACAATCGGCATCCTTGGATTAGTGAAGGTACATGGAAAAAGTTTGAGCAACGCCGTCAACTTAAGCTACAAATGTACTAACAAAATACGGCAGAGGTGAAACGTAGATACAAAGAAGCAGCACGTCAAGGCTCCTGAAGAGGCAGCAGCAATCCAAAATATGCGAGAACTACACCAGTATGTAAGGATAGTCACCGGAAAAATTCCAAATTTACCACCTATAAGGATAAAGCACAGTTAAAAAGATGGAAAAAATATTTCGAAAAAGACGTTATTAACAGCACCGAAAATCTCTGGTGATCAATAGACGACACCAATAACGAAACTAGCAACACCCATTCACCAACGGAGCGGGAAGTTAAAAGTGCCATTGAAAACTGAAGAACAATAAGGCTGCTGCTGGAGCAGACAGTATAACTGCCCTGCCATATTCAAAGAAGATTTATATACAGCTGCAAGCAAACTAACACCAATAATCCAAGAAGTATGGAATTCTGGTAGAATATACCACAAAAATGGAAAGAAGGCTTGACAATTACAATCCCCAAGAAAGGACCTTGCTAAAGTTAGCCAAAAGTTTCCAGCCGAAAGATAATGCAGATAGTGTCTTGACTATTTCAGCCGAAAGTTAAACTCTCTTTATACTTTTGCTCCTATCGATTTTTAAATTCCTATAAACTGAAATAATTTCCCCTTCACCCGAAGGATATAACACGATCCTAAATTCGAGTTCATGACTGATTTTTGCTGTATTCAAGACACTATCTGCATTATCTTTCGGCTGGAAACTTTCGGCTAACTTTAACAGTATCAAGAAAGGTGACCTAAGAATTTGTATATAAATAGGCAAAGACAAAACAGTTCAGTACAATTTTCTTCTCTGTTTGTTAACCGATTTTCTTTATTTTTCTTTTGTTTGGTAGATACTGACGAGCTTTAATGTTATCAATAAAAAAAATTTAGAAACGGTAGAATCCAAGTGCAAATTTTATCGATTAAAAAATATGCATAGAGTTCCAAATAAAATTTTAGCAGCATTTGATTTAACTCTTTTCAATGCTCAATATAATATAAAATGAGTGGCGTGTTATTGTGCTTCGAATCAAAATTTTATAAGTTTGTTGATTTTCATTAGTTTATTTTTTTTTAACATATAACAACATACATATGTTATATAACAACCACAGCAACTGTGTGAACCACACACCGCATTGTAAGCATTGAATAATTCAAAAGGTAATTGCATTTGAAATTTATAAGTGTTTATGTAACAATTTCAGACAGAGATTTCTGGAGCGTCCGCAATGGTTAGTTTAGAAGCAAAATTTGATACAAATTCTCTGCAGGGGTCTATCATTTTAAAATTCATGATGTGTTTTATCATCGTGCAGGTGCTTTGGTAACAGAATATAATAGGAGTCCGTGCTATGCGCAGTTGTACTTTTACGATGTTGATACTGCGATTATTTTGAGGTTACGTGAAAATGCAAATATGCTTTGTAGTAATCAATAAATGAGGAAAATTGCGATTGAATTAGATAGTGTCAAACCATTTGATCGATCTTTTAAATCGATGCATGAATTTTGCAATAGAGCTGTTAACATTTATAAGTAGGTGTCTATGGTTTTAAAGATAACAGAGGTTTAGATATTAGAAGATTTATTGACGCTATTCAAACAGATGTTGCGATTATTTTTAGTACCACAGATGGAGAACCACCTTTTGAAAGGAATATTGTTGCATTTAATAAAGTTAATTCTACCGACCGACCGATTCTGGATGGCATAATAATATAAATCGTAACATAGAAAATACATATAATGCTGTTGCGCCCTGAAGTCGAGTTACAATGCTACAATATTGTTACGATTTTGCCTTGTCACTCAAGGTTCGAATCACTAGATTGTGAATAAATACAACTGCTTCAGTTTTAACTCACACAATTTTATTTACACAACACAATTTATTATACAACACAATTTTCACAATTAATTATTATAATTATAACACACTTTTTAATTATCACTTTAATAATCGCTTTAATAATCACTTTAATAATCTTTCTATTTAACCTTCACTGTATCACGCTTAAAATAAAACTCAGCATTCCACGTCAACGCGCGCCTTTATATACCAAAATATTTGTTTCTAGAATAATCCTAAATGCGCAGCAAATATGTTAGTATAGAACTGACGCCTAAATGTTGTTTAAAAATTATAAATGTAATTGAACAATTAATGAAATTAACTTATTCTATTCTATTCTATTCTAGGTGTCAACCTAACAATATGTTGCATATCAACTTCATTGCCAACAATTATTTTTGCAGTGGATAGTTGATGTAAGTGTTCGTATTGAGGACCCATGTTTGCATTTCATTAAACAAAATCACCCAAATTTAATATCTAAATTGTATACATAAATTAAATTCGTTGAACCTTCGTTGTATAGTAACTGCTTTCTTAGTGGTGTTGCTGCAGCAGTATTGATTGGTGGTAGAACATTAGATAACATTAGAGAATTCAGTTCCAAATATTACGCCAAATAGTTCAAGAGGAAGTAATATTAATTCTGTAGATTTGATTTTGATAGATGAAATTTCTATGTGTCCAAAGAATTTACTTAAAATTATTGATTGATTTTTAAGGGATTTAGTAAACGATCCAATTAAAAAAATACACTATTTGGTGGTAAAGCCATTTTATTGAGTGGAGATTTTAGACATTTTTTTTGTTCCACACGGGACAAGCTCTACTTTGATTGAAAATAGTACGGTTAGCTGGAATCAATGTAATTTGTGAATACAATTTATGAATAAACTCGGGAATGGTGAATTATGAAATTACTCTGAGTTCGGCGAAGATATTATAGAATTGTCATTGCAAATTATTGCAAATTATTGGAATTATTGATAACATAACTTAGAGAAAAAAACAGTTCAAAATAATTGATGATATTTATGGTAATATTCGTGAAACTATATTTTCTGAACAACTTATTAAAACAATTATTTTAGCACCAACAAAAGAAGATTGCGGTTTTATTAATGACGATCTGTTTAATCGTTTATCAGGAGGCCAAAACGTATACTAACTTTGATAAAATTATATCTGGTCAAAATGATTTAAATGTGAATGATTATCCCATTAAATTTTGAATGTTAGCAGAATGCCACCTCATAAATTGAAGCTAAAAGTTAATTCTATAATTACGCTCATTTGTAACTTAAATACTGCACAAGCTTTAGTGAATGGAACACGAATATAAGTGAAATGCTTGCATCGCAATACGATTGACTGTGAAGTATTAACAGGAACTGCAATAAATAAAGAGTATTGATTCCAAGAATTAGTTTAACATTTTCCGGGATAATGCTTCCATTTCAATATCAAATAACACAGTTCCCAGTAATACCTGCATTTGCTATGACCATAAACAAGTCACAAGATCAAACTTTTGATAAAGTTGGTATATTATTACTACGTCCAGTGTTTTCGCATCGACAAGTATATGTTGCTGCAAGTAGAATTCGTTCTTTTGATAGTTTGACATTTTATATTTCTAGACAATGGTGAAGGCAACTTATTTAATAATAATAGGATTCTTACAAAGAATATTGTTTACAGAGAAGTTTATTATTTAAATATAATGGTACTGAACTGTTTTGTATTGTTAGTACATATAAAAATATATGGTCTCAGATATAAGAAATGTATAAAAGTACAAAAAATTATGTTCGAAACATGCAAATTCATATATTCCTCAAATATTAAATAATGTTTATGATCGAATTTTGACCATTGGGCGACCACTAGTATACAAAAATTGGCGAGGTATCTCTCTTCTCAACACAACAACAAAGATACGCTCATTAATCATCCTTGACAGATTACTTACGATTGATGCAAAATTAAGAAACGAGCAAGCTGGCTTTAGACCAGGAAGAAGTTGAACTGATCACATCAACTCAATCCGTATCATCAATGAACAATCAAAAGAATGGAATTCGCCATTGTACTGCTATTCGTCGTATCATCGAATTGTCCATCTCGAATGCGCATTTGATACGATATAAATATAGGAACACAATATGGCAGACACTTTGTGAAATGGGCATCCCAAAGAAATTGATTGAATATAATAAGGTAAACAAAGTGAAAAATACTGTAACACTCGAGGAGTAAGGCAATGATGTGCACTCTCACCAATGCTGTTCCTGATCGTATTGGATAATGTAATGCGAAAATTGGATGTCACGTCTCCTAATGGCATACAATGGGGACTAACAGGTAAACGCAATGATAGCTAACGAAGTTGGTCTCAAAATAAACATGAACGATGTATACAAATTACTCAAAACATAATCCCATCTTTTCCAATTTTAAATTCTCTCGTCACTTCATAATCAAAATTTCTTATATGTGCTATCCGGAGCAAAAATGAAATCCGGCTTTACAATATTTCTAGCTGGAATTTTATTAGCTATCGAAATGGAAAAACCTATACAAGGATAATTATAAAATGGTTGTGATTGTGCTAGTTGCCGACCAGTCTTGTTTATACATTTTATATGAAATGTGTTACCATTTTTTTGCTTTCTTAGGTTCGATTGGTACATTTTTGAAACTGCATTAACGTGTGTACTCAAACTATTGCTAGTCCCCTTTACAGTTTTAATATATTTTTAGTCGATTGAGATTGGATCTAGTAGATCAAGTGGTTTCTTCCTTTGTAAGTCAAAACTCGTAATCCTTACAAAATCGCTCACTTACTTAGAATCAATTGTGAGTCTGTAACGTGTATCTTGATAATAAAAAAAAAAAAAAAAAAAAAAAAAATTGAAGCGGTCTTTTCAGCACATGACATGAAAGCAGAAGAGTTGGTAAACAAATTTCTCCTCTGAAATGAATATTTACATACAATGGATTTGTGCTGTAATACTCCAATAAGAAGTAACAAGATATCCATGATTCAGGATTCATATCGATTTTTATAATGGTTTTCAGAGCCACATTTGTTTATCTTTGTGGGAAACTTTGCATATCGATTAAGCTCAATTTGTGCTAATTAGTGCTCACGGGAAAAAATTAGAGCTATTCCACGACACAAATAAAACCTAATTTCTAGAAAAAACCAGAAATAATTTAAGCCTAATTTTAAAACTGTCCAAAGGCGGCTACACTGACGAAATTGCGCTTATCATAGAAATATGATTTTCATAAATGTTCTTTCATAAATTGAGAAACAACAAACTACCCCCTAAAAGATACTATATTAAACAAACAAAATACAGAAGTTCAATAATATTTTTGTTGAACACCAAATTAAACAAAAGAAGTAAAATGTTCTAAAATCCAAGAATAAGCAATTCGGATAGTATATTCCTGTCAGGCTGAATTTGTTCCAGAATTGACCCAATTTTATTGAACAACAACGACCGTTGAATAAACGATTTTCTAACAAAAAGTGTTCTAGAAACCAATGAAGTTGGAACTTTTGATTGCTGGATTCTAGATTAGCACAGGTTCAGCCACTCTATTTTTCTGATGGCAATGAACATGTCTGAGACGAATATGCTATCTGAATTGCTTATTCTTGGATTTTATAAAATTTTATTTCTATTTTTTAATTTGTTGTTCAACGAAAATATTATTGAACGGTACACCTCTGTATATTGTTTGTTTAATATAGTATCTTTTAGGGGCTAGTTTGTTTTTTCTCAATTTATGAAAGAACATTTATGAAAATAACATTTCTATGATAAGCACAAATTTTGTCAGTGTCACCGCCTTTGGAAAGTTTTAAAATTAAACTTAAATTATTTCTGGTTTTTCTGGAAATTAGGTTTTATTTGTTTCGTCTTTCAGGCGAAATTTGAAATTTTCTTTTCCCGTTTTTTCGGCTCCTGGACTAGTACTAATTTTTTCCCGTGTTACTAATTAGAACAAATTGGGCTTACTCGGTATGCAAAGTTTCATTTTGAAATTCGAAAGTTTTCCTGCTGCAGTTACACACACACACACACGCGTTTCGTCTACCATTTTAATATGGTCTCTTAATTTTCTGTTCTACACAAGTTGACAAACATAAAATTAATTTTTAAATTTTCATGTACCGTCAGTCATTATTATTTCAGAGAATTTCTTCGCCCAAGGAATTTAGAAAAATTCTGTTGTATTCCATTTCGTTCTTCCTTCGATACGAGTATTTGGCACCATCCTTTTCTCGGATAAAAAATTTAGAAATCGAAAATATGCATGTCCCTAGTCTAAAGTGTACAGTTGAAAATCATAAGCTCAACCAATTTATCGTAACTACGCAACAAAAGCAAATCTGAATTGGGCTAAAGTTAGAAAGCTGTGCAAAAGTATAAATTTTTTAGTTCATCGTAAAAATCATAACATAATTTCAGCAGATATTTTATGACAATGTATCTCAGATTTTGATCCACAGATTTGCTATATAATCGATGCTGTGGGCATGCAGATATAATTTTTTTTGGTCTACACACCCGTTGTTATGACATTATGTTGTATCGATATCGATAATATACCAAACGGATATATGTTGGATATATAGTTAAACAGGAAGAACAAAAATATATTACCCAATATTTTGGAAGATAGAACACACATAAACGACATAACATAATAGGATGTCAGTATATAGCTATATACTCTGGTACAATCAGCTAAACTATAATTCAATCTTTTTTGTCAATTTTGTGTATTTTTTGTGTTGTTGGTTGGCTCCAGTCTCTTTCGCTCTGGCGTTTTATTTTTTATATTCTATTTTTATTTAGAGGAGATTGACTGGAATCAAATGGATTACCAAACAAAAATTTATCCCTGTGAATGAGGGTAAATTTTCTGGTATCATCGTCAAAGTTGAGTTACGTGAATTTGATTTATTCTTAGTTTATGGAACTTTTTTTGTGCTTGGTAAAACTTTTTTTGTTTGTGTGTGTGTGTGTTTAATGTTGTTTACCCAGCCATATACGTAAATGCTAGCCATATAGTTAAACCCAATTTTTAGGCTGATATACACATTTCGATATTATACGAAAAGTATATAAAGCTCAAAAACTATATAAAATAAAATCGAAACATGTAATGCTAAATTATTTTCAATTTTATTTTATTATCGGAATTTATTTTATTATCAGCACAAAGACAACAACAATTTTGGAAAATAAAGTTACGTAGGCTTTAAAGGATTACCGAGATATTTTCTCACTATTTTGTGAATGAATTTATGTACGAGTTGTATTTATGGTTGAAATAGTTTATTATTGATATTTAGGAGATACAAATGGAAGACGCCTGAAATTATATCTCGTATCGTGCTCGAAATACATTATGTTATGAAAATGCAGATGCTATCCAAAAAAGAAAATGTCAAATTAAATTAAATTTAAAATCATTTGGTAAAATTTTCAACTCTATGAAGATGAAATGATGCGCTGCTATGTACGTTCATTTAATTTCGTGATATTATTTTATCTTTTAAATTAGAAAATCAAAAATTAAATTAAGTTTAGATTTTATACGTATTCCATGAGAGTAATAAAATTATATTATCCCAGTGATATGTGATTTAGATGTTTGCGCTTCAAATATATGAAAATAAAATAATTCCATCCATCCATCCAATTTTTTTTGCTGCTGTTGTTTAATTCTCAACATGTCGTGTATTTTATGTCTTATTTATTCACTCACATACATGTGATATTTCTAGATTTATGTAATAACAAAAATCCTTAAATTTCGGTACACGCAAATAAAATTTAGATTAAACCGTATATAAATCACTTCAGTTATTTATGTACGTTGATTTTGTTTTGAAAATGTACACCATGTACAATACATTTTGTGACTGACATCTTGACGACATTCATATAACATGTAAACAGTTCGGTCCCCATATAAATCCCACTCTACCTATCTGTATGAATGGATATGATGCAAAAACTGCTGAAAACTTTCGTTTTTTCACTTTTTGGACAAGTAACAAATGTGGATAATTTGAGTTTTGCCTTATATTTTGTTTTATTTGTTTAAGCCGACGCCGGATTAAGTATCAAAATTACAAATTAAAAATAATTTACAAAATATCTTTTCAAAAATACGAGCGAAGTTCATAAAATACTCGGTTGAATGTTTCTCTTCTCCATAGTTCTCCGTAGAAAAAAAGGACTAAGCGGTAAATGTCGACTACTAAAGAATGCTTAAGATTTATGCTAGAAACACAAGTGCAGAATTTCGCATGCATGTAATACAACACAATGTATTCCACGCGGTCATAGACACGTAATCTATTACGTAGATTATATCAAGATTTTTACGTCGCTACATCAACAATGTAGACAACGTTGACGACCTAGGAAATGATATTAAAACTTAATTTTTGCATAACTTTCTCTTTATTTTACGTTTGTCAGACTGATAAAGCTTTTGTCTAGCTATGAGGTAAACATCTGGTTATCCTATCTAGAGGCCAAATAAGTTTATATTTTGATACTACATCACGTAAATTATTCGTTATTATTGAGCCAGAAATGATAAAACCATGCGTAATGGGTAAAGAACAGTACGTAAGGAAGCCCTTAAGTGATCGCGATTAGTTTAACCCCATTTCGCTAAAAGGTCAAGACTACATTTGTCAAGTTAGCACAATAAAGTGCCTAATTAATAAAGAATGTAATGTTTAACTAGGGAAATCGGTTAGCACTTACAATGTCAACTCAGAATAGTGAAAATCCTCAATAATGACCACCCGTTTTAAGGAAATATTTACATTCAGATTTTGGTCTATTGCTATAATTTTGAATTGAACGCTTAATTTACGAGTTAATTATTTTGGCTTCTAGTATAGTAAGTAGGATTACATATGAGGATCACAAAATGCCTCCTCTTTTCAGTAACTCCGGAACATTTGATTTCAGATTGAGCCAGCAGGGTTCAAATTATGAATTTGGTATGAAACTACAATAATAATTGCTGAAATTTCGAAAAGATCTTTTACTAGAAACAATAAAAAAGTTTAATTACCAAACGACCAATATGGGTCTACAGCAGCACATGCATACAATTAAAAGATTGCGGTAATTCCTCAAGTAAAATCGAGTGTTGCGATTGACGCAGTTTCAACGTTTTTCTTGGAACACTTGCCCAATAAAAAATGGTGGATCGGTAAATATGTACTACTTTTGAAATGATGTTGTTTTTTGTTCCATTTTATTGATATAAGACCCACGGTTTCAAAATGTTAATTTTATCGTATATGTATTGGATTTGGTTACTTAGAATCCGGCGTTCGTGGTGCACCCGATGATAGCATGCTGCATATTGTAACACCAATAAAATTTATTTACATACTCGTGTTAGTCAAGAAGATATTGAGTCAGTTCGGGAATAAATGCACGCGCATACAGTGTTGGTTGTAGTTCGCATGGGCAAGAACAAACGTCAAATTGAGAGAGTTACACAAGCTATGCTGAATAATATGGTTATGGATGAAATCCAAAAATTTGTAACAAGTTGCCTAATTAATCCACCCGGGCCAAAACAGCTTTCGTGATACACAAGTAAAACCTCCAATACGATCCTGATTAAATCGGTAACGAGTTTAAAACATTTTCCGGTCATTAAATAGGATACCACAACCACAATGAAACTATTGAAAGTTATATGCACTCACCGACCATAAATATCTGTTTTTCCACTTGCATTAACCGTGTTATTTATGGTTCGTAATCGCGGGCATAACTTTACACTGAACATCGACGGAAGGTAGGGTTAAGCTGCCGTCGGTATTAATCCACAAATCTCGTGTCGAATCCATATATTAGGATGCACTAAATAACATGCAGATTCTGATATATAAACCTGTGTTTTTGGATTAACCCTAATTCAGTTAGGGATGTTGTGGCTCGAATTGATTAGAATTGGTAACAAATTCCTCGGTATCTTTGCCACTGTTGCAGCTATGGAATAAATATACTCGAACAGTGACACCCGACGTACGAGGCTACACCAACGATGCAATCAAAAAATGAGCCACGCAAAATTTTATCCTCTTTACCACATGGTATTTCTTCTTTGCGGATAACTACAAAAACCAAATCAAAGTAATTGAGTGCTAAGCGAACATTTAATCAAAGGCACTTACAATGTACGGAATGATTCGATCTAGAATTGTATCGGCGGTTGTGAATTCAGCCAACTGGAATAAAATTTCTAAACTAGACAACTTCGAGCTACAGAGATACAATCCTTCAATACATGGACATATATGTAATCGGCCGGATTATCTTCGGGGAGAGAGAGAGAGAGAGAGAGATTTGAACGATGCAAAATCAGATAATAAAATTCAATTCCAAGATGTTGGTCCAATTCCTAGTTTAATGCCACCATGGCATATTTTCTGTTGGCACATGTTTTCTCTACCCGATCGTATAATTTATGTTTAACTTATTTGCGAATTATAAATCCAGCTTTTTCGGTTAATAAAACCCGTTGGAATGGTAAACAATTCACTGCATTCGATATTTTTCTTTGTTTTCTCGATTAAATCTTGATTGTTCCCAGAGCGGCTTTTGTGAATCCGTTCGAAACCTAAAAACAACAAAGATATATAAATAATTTATAACTAAAATAACAAAAATTAATTTTTATCGCGTGTTCATACTTACAATATGCACGGCCGAATGTCTGCATTATTTTTTTCTCTCAAAGTCATTTTGGTTCATTGTTATGAGTCGCAATTTTTTTTATTTCAAATTAAAACTTACAAAAATAACGAATTTTTCCTACCTTATCGCGAAGCAATGTCAAAAAAATGAGTCGATATTTTTCCATACAAAAATAGCGTTATGATGCTTCTGTCTATTCTGTGGTATGAGTTTTAGAGCAACTTGAAACAGGTCCATTATTTAATGGAAAAATCATCTTCAGCGATGTAGCTCATTTCTGGTTAAATTGCTTCGTAAATAAGCACAATTGACGCTTTTCGAGTGAAAAAACCCCACATGCTGTTATTATTTTTTTTTGTTAATTTTATTCATTCTATTTAAAAAGTTACAAAAAAACTTAATAAATAGACAGCAGATCAATAAATCTTAACGAAGCAAAAAGTGAAAAGAAGAAAACTTTACTTATTGTTATACATTATAATAATAAGTAAACGTTTAAATAAATTTTTGTGGGATTGAAACATAATTAAATTACAATTATAAATTATAAATGTTGCCATTTTCCAAACAGATAATTCTTGACAGCTTGTTTGAATTGACTTGTATGACGAATTTGTTTTACTTCTTCCGGTAATCTGTTATGGTATAGCACAAACCCCCTATAAAATACATTTTCAGAGTCTCTGATAGTTCTCAGAGTCAAAACATGATAATCTTGATTAGACCGAGTATTGTAGTTGTGACAATCATTGGCTCTTTGGACGGTATAATTACATTTGACTAGACGATGAATTACTTTAAAAATAAACATTAACAGGTGAACATCACTTAGCACCGCAATGGTTAAGATTTGCTCGCTATATAGAAGGGAGGTGGGGGTTAGTCTAGACAAACGATTTATAATTTTTATAGACTTATTTTGTAAAATTTGTAATGGGCGCAGTTGATAACCTGCAGCAGCTAACCAGATCATACTCATATAGTTGAGGTGCGACTTAACGTAAGCGAAATAAATTAACCATACCGTATTAGTGTTGACATAATTAACTAAACGTTTAATTACAAATACCATTGGCGATATGGTCTTATATAATTTGTTTATGTGTTCAGACCAATTTAATTTAGAATCTATAACCAACCCCAAATATCTGAATGAAGAGTCTGCTAACAATCGACACAGTCAAAAGCCTTGCGAATATCAATAAACAAAACGCCAACATACAGCTTGAGATCAGTACCCTGATAAACATTATCCATAAAATTGGCTACAGCTGATTCTGTGCTAGAGCCGGAAGTAAAACCAAATTGGTAATCATTAATGACGTTGTGTTTAAGAAAAAAATTGTTTATATTATTATAAATAACTCGTTTATATTATTATAAATAAGGGATACTTCAATTATATCTAAAGGTTCAGAATAAGAATACAGTGAATATTGTCTGAAATAGGGAATTATTTCTCGGTTTGTGGACGAACACAACACTTCGATACAATTGTTTGACACTTCTTTAAAATATTTGTTAAACATGTTTGCAGAAGATAGTGGATCTAAGATATTGCCTGAGTCGTCCTAAATAATAATTGGTACGTTAGCTTTTGTGCGGTTAAATACAATTTGATTTATTAGCTTCCAGTTTTTACGAGAATCGGAGTTATTGTTCTTAAATTGGTTGTCGTAGTGTTTCTTTTTCATAAATTTGCTCTTGTTAGCTACTATATTCCTAAGGCGGGCAAACTGATCTCTAAAGAAATTGTTAAATGGAAATTTTTTATGCAACTGGTAAAATTTATTTCTAATTTTTGCCAATTTCAAAATTCCGGTGGTAACCCAAGGCTTGTGACATCGTTTTTCTTTTATGAAGATAGTATTACTACATATTATGTTAGACAGAAACGACAAAAAACTGCTAGTGATACCAGAAAAAACTATTTTACCAGAATGAAGTAGCTGTGAAATTCTTTCCTGATTAACTTTAGACTTGAGATTGTACAGTTTATTAGCTTTAAACTGCACACCCATGTCCAATACAAGAGCTTTATGGTCAGAGAAACTAACGTCGAAACTATCAAGATTGTATCTGTAAGCAATTAGATTGGTGAACACATAGTCTAATATGAATGGGGAAATTGACATTCTAGTGTAAAACTGAGGAAGAAGAAAATTCAATATCATATAACCACTGCCAAGCAAACTACATTCCAGTTTCTGGGTGTAAAATTATTGGCCTGTAGATAATTAATGTTCAAGTCACCTAAGAAAACGCAATTTGTGTAATTAACGGTTAATTCCTCTATTTTGACAATAAATGCGTCAAGATTATGAGAATGTTCGGCGATTCGGATTTCAACAATTAAATATCTGGCAAAATCTATAGTTTCGTTAAAGACAATGGATGAAACTAGACTATTGTGAACAAAAATTGAAACCTCACCGCCCCGATCATCGTCTCTCGTACAGTGATAGGAAACAAAATTGGGTAAGTTAAAATACTGAGTCTCGTTCCTGTATGTATATCCAGGTTTCGGAGATAATCAAAATTTTTATTGGCTTGTGAAAATTTGCAACTGTTAATTCAATTTCGACGTGTTTATTACCTCTTATACTTCGTGTATTAATGTATAAAATTCGTTCGAACCCTATATTATCAAAACTACAATACTTTTCATACGATAAATTAATTTTGTCAGATAAATCACCGGAATCCATAACTATGTATGTAAAAACAAGAAAGCTGTAAGGTAAATTTTATCATTTGAAAATAGCAACTCACAATAGATTTAAAAAAAAAATGTGTTTCAATCCACAGAATTTAATCACAATAAACATAAAAAAGTGTACTTGATATTGATAAAGAAAATTATGAAAAACAACAATTAGAAAATGAATTACAAGATTATAAATAAAACATCAGAAAATTTCAAATGTAAGACAACAAAATATTGAACGATAAATTGTAAACATAATTATACAGTTGTAGAGGTTAATTTTGCAATGTCATCCAAATAGTTGATAGATGCAGTGCACCTAGAATACTACACTAATATGAATACATGGATACGACATGCAAAATATTTTTCATGATAAACAGGGCAAACGAATGGTACATCTTTTTTTTCTAGTTGTACCGCTCATTTTATAAATGCCACACACTCTAAAAAGTTAATTCCGAAAAAGAGGTGTACTTGATTCGAAAATAATTTTCTTAACATCAAATTTGAGTTAAACTCATTAACCGTACAAAGATTTTGAGACTGATTAACTAATTACGGCATAATTTGAACTATTCAAACAATGCACTACTTATTTTCGGAAAATATTTAAATTTTTTGTTACTCTATTTCCTTGAAATTTTTAATACACATCTGTAAAATAAATCAAAACAAAAAAAAAAATCTAGTGAAACGTCAAATTTCGAACATAAACAAACTTGTTGTGAAATGTCATTTTGTATTAGTTTAAGAGCAATTTGGTGGTTTCGCCAACTCATAAATAAATAAATAATAAATGCCACATGAAGGGACTAAACTCACACTTACTGTGCCACAATGAAAAAACCACTCACACTTACTGTGCCACAATGAAATTAGTGAACGCTTCTCTTGCGAATTTTGTGGAAAATTAGTATCTACCATTAATTTGAAAAAGCATATCACTTGGAAACATTCATCAGAAGGGGCCAATACTTGTTCATATTGCGGTAAAAAATGTCCCAATAAACCAGCTGTAACGGCACACATGCAATCCCATTTTAATACAAAAAAAAATTCCAATCGATGTTGAGAAAACGAAAAGTCATGTCAAGACAACGAATTTATATATGCATCGGAAAATGAGGATTCTCTCTTGTAATAATAAATAACTATTCAAAACCACAAAATAATTGTTTATCAATAAAAAATTTATTAATTTAATACAATAATAATGAATAATATAGATGTTAATTAATTTTTAGTAAAATTGACTATATATATTACATATATATGACATCTATTTATAACGGCCTACGTAGGTTAGGTTTATAAAATTCCATTTCCGAAAATTCGAAAATCCAAGACAAGGAAAACCAATATTTTCTTTCACTGTCACACAGAAGCAAACTTTTTTCTTCTTCTTCGTTTTTTTGCTTCTACCACGAATTTTTCCCTATGTCGTATCCATGTATTCATATCAGTGGAATACTACAGGCCACACTGCTTGCTATGTCATTAAATTTATGTCTACAGTTTGTTCTTTGAACTGTAGACGGCAGTCTTGTTCATAAAAAGAAAAAACGAAAACAAACACAAAAAAAAAATTTTATACGAGTGCTAAAAGTAAGGTTATGTCTTCTCATAAATTATTCGAAATGTGTACAAATTTTATACGTTTTTACATATTTTACATAATTTAGAATGCATAATTTTATAAGAATATTATGAATTATTACTTTTACCAATAGCTATTTATTAAATTGTGAAACATATTATTGAAATATTTTTCTTTTTGTTTGTTTACAATTTTTTTCTTATCAATATGACAGCAAACACAAAAAAAAATCAAAACAATCTTTTTAATTTTAGTGCTGCCTATATACGAGCCAAAGAGAAAACTGTCGACATAAATTGACGTCATATAGCAAAATTTTTAAAGCAGTATGGCCTGTAGTATTCTAGGTGCACTGATAGAGGTAAATGAATCGTCATCTTTGTTAATTTTGATAAAGAAAGTACCGTTTCGAAACCAGATGGTTGTTACAACTTTCTGTTTACGTAAATACCTCAGCTGTTTTAACACTTCCAAGTTGAATTTAGTGAGTCGATCATTGATAAACAGTTTTCGACTTATGTTATCCGTGTGAGATAGCTGCCGCAAACACTGGGCTGAAAGTAATGGTCCATTTTGGCGGATCTTCTTCATGAAGGCATCCTTAATTCCCAGGTCAGTGAATTTAAGGAAGTATTGAATCTGCAGTTTGCTTTCAATCCTCCGAGTAAATGATGATATTATATAATCAGGTTTAAATTTAATTATTGTACAAATGGATTTCAGCAGATCTTCGGAGGTAGTATTTGTATTGTACGGCACACCAGATATTATTATGTCATTATTAAATTCCTTTTGTTTTTGAAATTCATGCTCAGCTTTCAACTGAGTTATTTCATTATTAACCAAAACAATTTCGTGTTTATTTTGCTGTATTAATGTTTTATTATTATCGTTGTCAACTATCAACTTATTGATGTCAGCCATGACAGAATCAAGTTTATTGTTGGTTAGCTCGTTACTTTTTACGGACGGACAAAATTGCATTGAGAAGGTCTCTCCCGTAAAACAATTTAAATTTTTGGGACTTAAAAATAACCTATGTTGGACTGTAGGACCGTACGGTTTTTTGGT
Organism: Nephrotoma appendiculata; assembly: GCA_947310385.1. Classification (NCBI taxonomy): domain Eukaryota; kingdom Metazoa; phylum Arthropoda; class Insecta; order Diptera; family Tipulidae; genus Nephrotoma; species Nephrotoma appendiculata. The sequence goes on from OX371224.1 coordinate 24,984,924, forward strand.
AGACTTTGCTTTCCCTAAGTAATACGAATAAACGTACTTTTGAAACACGTTAGGCAGTCCCATCATTCGTACACGCAAACTAAATTTAATTTTACAGTTCATTTGTTCGTTATATCTCAGTAAATTTGTCTAATAATTAACCAGCAAACTGCATAATATAGTATTGACAAATAACCAGCGTTTGGCTGGTCACGGTACAATTTTTAACTTACTTCTTTTATGACATAACGAAATAAAAATACAATTTTTTGGGCGCATTAAGTCGGACCTACTGACCGAAAAAAGACCGCCCGGTTTCCGGTCCATTTCCCGGGAAATTGTTGTTACATTTTTTGGTCAATAAACCTACTTTAAACGGGATCTCCTGCATGTGCATGGGAAAGTTTAAGGTACGATTTCCTTCCGAATTGGTGTATAAAATAAAAACATTTTTCGTAAGTTTTTTAATGGTTTAAATTTTATTTCTCAACAAAATTTTGCAAAAAAATTGTAAATATAATTTAAAAATTACATTAAAAAAACGTATTATAAAAATAAATTCTTAATAAAAAATAAATATTTTCATATGCGCGTTACACGCTGGTTTCTTAGTTGAATAAAGTACAATCGAGTTTACTTTGGTACATTCGATCATTACTTTAAATAAACTTTCATAGCGCCATTTTTTCATTTTTCAGCAAATACTTGCTCATACTGTTTATATCTGAAATAAAAAAAGTAAAATGCAACCGTTTAATTATCTATCTGATTTAATTATTTACACATGCCGCCATTTTATTATTCTCAGTATTACAAATGAAATAAAAAAATGTACATTGGAAACTACGCAATTCAAAACTCATAAATTCACATACATATATTAATTTAATTCAAACACATTTTATAATTATTTTCACAAACTAATAAAAAATCTTACCTTCTAGTTTTTTATATTTTGCAAAAAAAATTCCACACTCTTTTATATTAAACAACATTTTTATTTAAAAAAAAAACCAACAATACGATTGACGGCATAATGTTTTATGACCAGAAAATAATTTTGGAATAGAATGTAGACCGATAAAACATTTTGAAATATAATACGAACATATACTTCGCATTGCAATCGGTCATCATCGTTAAGTTTATTTTTATCGTTCGTTAACTTGATGTTTTTTTCTGATAATTTCGTAAGGCACTTGGTTTGCAGTCGTCTATTCGTAAATCGTATTCAACGATTTTTGGTTTTTAGATAAATCGTGTAAATTTCGTTATGTGATCGTCTGTCTATTTAATTCGTTTAGTTTTATTTTTTAGTCCAAAAATTACAATTAGATAATCTTCGTTTAATGATCGTACTATTCGAACTTTAATTTTATATTTTTTCCGACTTTTCAAGAACTCATAAACTTCGCGTATATAATTTTATTTTCGGTTCAATTTTTAAACCGACTTTTTACGGTCACTTTTTAGCACTTTGCTTTGGAAAGGCTTTATGATATTTACGTTGGATTTCTTTGTAAAACGCATTGGTTTTAGAATTTGCCGGTATAGTAGCAAATTAGTTCAGAATTTTTTCCTAAGAGCCAATTCATCTTTCTATGCACTTTATCTACTGCGGGCATATTTTTCTCTAAGCTGTTTGTCTAGATAGAGGCTCGAACGTGTTCTCGAGATGGGTTGCAAACAATTAAGCGATTGGTTTTGCACTTATAGCCCATATTTATTTTTAGCTGGTGTAACCGTTGCTTGGTTACAGTTAATATATTAACGTTGAAATTTATTATCCCCGCATGACATGCCAGCCGCGCGCGCATTTACAATTTAGTCGCGCAGTGTACCAATTACAATATAATGTTGAACAGCTGATTTATAGTAAATAAATCGAACATCACAGTGTTGAGGTGGAGTAAAACAAGTTTTTATATATACATTTTAATTTTCCCCTTAACAATATACAGAAAATAAATAATATTCTTTCCCGGTCAAATCAGTATTGTCACATTTTCCGCATTGATTAAACCGTGTCATCAAATATTATTAGGTAATATTATAAATTTTTTTTAACTTATTTACTTAATTTTTGTAATAATCGTGTTTGATACAATTTGTTTAAAAGTTTTTTTTGTTACACCAAGTGCTATAGTGGTTTAAGTTTCTCACAGAAAGAAAAACAAATTGAAAAGTGCAGCATATACGTTGAAGCTACAACAAATCGATACGAAAATATTGTTTATTTTCTGTAAAGCTTACCAAGGTAAATTTTCTTTATAAAGTTTTGTGTTCCATAGTAATGAATGGTTACTAATTCTATTTTGTAATTTCTAATATGTTCTGTAGCTACGGGTGTATCAAATCTGTGGCAATCGACAAAAATCCCGTTTAGCTTGGTAAGCAATATTTTTTTTCTTACTTATATTAAACCCTAAAACTAAAATTACTACCATAAACGAAAACTATATTAAGCTGCATATGGTAGTAGGAAGATAAGCTTCAAAATTACAAGAAGCATAATTTATATTTTTACCTAAATAAAATGGATACCGGGCGGCGTCTTAAAGCAAATTTTTTTTGAGACGTGACGGTACATATGGCGTTATTCTACATAACAATTTTCGCTTACGCCGTTAACTATAATTACCTAATTTATTAATATTTAATTATTGACTAGTTATTAAATTATTTATATATATGTACAAATGTATCTTAGTATTTATTAATTGCATGAAAGAAAATTTAAACATTTAATTTATGGTTAAACATTTTATAAAACATATTAAGGGCCATGGTTCCGTCTTACAAAGATATTTAGTTTTATTACATATTCCTTTTATTATATAATTATATTTATTTATTTACTATATTCAAACTATATTAACAAGTTCTTATTTCTTATTATCTAAATATACTCAATCTTTGAACATATATTAATCAATTTAAGCGTTGTGGTTTTCGTTTGATTTACTATAGGTGTGTTGTTTTATATTTTTCTGATCTTCCTCTCGATTTCAATAATTTCAAGTGTTTCTGGGTGTTATGCACGGTGTCGCGAATTTAGTATTATTTTAATTACCTAAGTGCTGTAAATATGATGTGCAGTTGAATAGGTTAAACAAAGTTGCCATGATAGTGTAAGTTTCGAGCCACATTTTTGGGGGCTTCATTTTAATGAAGTTGTATTTTAGGAGGTGTGGGTGTAGAACAATGTGACTATAATATCGAAGGTCACACAACCCGGTTGTGTATATATATGGATGTGATGGAGTGCAGTGATAATCTGTTATGTTCATTGAGAACTATTATAAACTACCTTGTGATAAATAGATCTGTGATTTAATAATTTTTTTTTTATATACCGATATCTGTGAATGCCCATTATGTGCGTGATTAAGTGTTCAAATATAAAATATAAAGCAGCAATTATCAAGCTCATGGTGACCGGTGGAAAGATCCCACCCTTAACGACTGCCACCTAGCCGGCGATCTGCTGCTCCACCGCAAAGTCACCACGAGTTCTGTTAACGGTTTATAACGATATACAATAAAATTTTAAAATGCAAGACAGACCGTTACACTGGTGGAATTTGAAGTTTAAGTCGTTTATACTTTTGTTGCTTCCAAAGAGAATATTCGGTACCTTTTTCCCCAGTAAGGCCAGGTATTTATTAATGGATTCGTTCTTGATTTCTTTAATTAGCAATTTTAGTTTATTGAACAAAAAATGTATTACTTCAAAATTGATAACCATATGCAAAGTACACTTAATAAACACATTGTATTAAGCACTTGTTTTTTATTTCACAAAAATTAGATCTTTGAATATTTTAATTAAAAAATTTGTTCAAAAAGTTTAAAAAATCACTCGGTCGATTTCGACTTGTTAGGTCATCATCAGGAGTATCTATACTCGATTGTCTACCCCTAATTTTTGCGAAATAAAAAACAAGTGTTTAATAAAATGTGTTTATTAAGTGCAAGTGTGTTTCGCCAAGTGCCTACGACAAATAGTGTAAAAAGTAATATGCAAAGTATCAATGCTCTAAAAGCAAGGTGTTAATGAAGGACAAACTATCAGAGACTTCAAAATAACATCAGGAATGCGGCAAGCTTAAATAATAACCTAAATTATAATCAACCTATATCGTTACAATATATCATTCACCAGTTAGCATGGCGTACGACTTATGTAACTTGTGTTGTAACATCGTATATTTCCAAAAGTTCTGCCCGTTGGAAACAGCCCTACAAATCGGCCTCCATATGGCAATGTCGCAAGAACCAAGGCAAACACGTCGGTCCCCATAAAGACAAGAAGGACCGTCAAACTCTTGGTTATCGTGTCTAGTGCCGAGTTATCTGAAATTGCTAATGCGGTTAAGCGCCAGTGAAGAAGAAGAAGGAATCCATGCTGAGGTGTACAACTAAAATACACAGTATGGATTAATATCGCAAATGACACAATTCAAACCGAAGAGTATTTTCACAGGTAGTTTAAGAGTGTGCTTTACTGAGTAAGGGTGAGTTGTGCAGGTTCGATAAGCATCTGTGGGAACATTTTCTTCTAGAGTATTTTCATATTCAATAGCTATTATGGAAAACTCGAGCTTAGTTTTTTTCTTTTTCACGAAATTTTATTTTATATATTTTGTGATTAGCTCTAAAACTGGGAGAAGTTGTGCAAGATCGAACGGATTATACAACAAATAATAGACACAAATTTTTATCGCAAAAATAAAGGTTAATCAATCCATAATCTTGTGCCAACTTTTGTGTGTTTTATATTTTTATTTTATATTAAACAAACAATTTAAATAAAAACAGATTACCTAAAATTTCCAAAAAAATTTATGAAAACAATCTCAGAAAATTGCCGGTAGAGGACCAGGGGTTTGGTATGCAATTGCGGACTTTTTATGTTAGGGTAGGTTCGAATGGCAAAAAAATGTATAAATAGACACATTGAAATTTAATTTTTTGTTCACCAACAAATTTACTTCAGTAAATAAAGCTCTATTTACGGTATTTGTCAAGTTATGCCACTCGTAACTAAACTACGATTACCGTAATATACATAAAAATACAAAATTTGGAGTACTGCACACTACAAAAAAATATTGGTATTTTAGTACCAAAAGCAAAATATTTCATATCCTTATAATTTAAATTTATGTACCAAATAAAAAAAAATCTCTTCTCTCCTCGTCTTATTTTGTTTATTTATTTGTTTATTTTAACTTAATTATCATTCTGTTTTGTGTTGCTAATAAAATTAACTCGTTTTCATGAAAAATTTCGAAATAAAAATAAAGATTTAAATGTTACGTAAATTTTCCACTTTAACAAAATAAAAATTATTCTCTGATAATAAAAATAAAAAACAAGAAAAAGGAAAACAAAAAGAAAAATTACACCAAGCCAAAGAAAATATATATTTTACTCGTATAAGAATTATTTTATTTTTAAGGAAAAACTTTTTAACTAAAAATTATATAAAATATAAAAAAAATCTCGTAATATACATTTTCGTCTTGTGTTTTTCTTTTGTTTTGTTATAGTTTTTAAACTTAAATTTCAGTTAATAAACATAAAAATATTTAAAGTAAGAAAGCTGGACTTTTTCGTTATTACTGCAATTTATTTTTATGTAATTTACAAAAAAAAAAACTGTTTAAGTATATTATATGAGATGAAAACCCAGAAGTGGAAAAATAAAACCGGAAACAAAACAAAAAAATAATTTGTGTGAGCTTTTCCCTCATTGTATTGATTTAAATAAACAAAACAAACGAGAAAGCACATTAAAACAACAATTACACATAGAATGAAATAATTATTGTGTTGTAATTTTATTGTTATGGCGGTCGGGAAAACTTCTACTAATTAATGAAAATTATTTATGTTTGGTTCGGGATCGGCTTGTGCTTGGGGGTGTAAAATATGTAGAGGTTGGTGTTTAACATAATTTTAAATTCTATTCACTTTTAATTAATTATTATTTTGTTTATCGACAACCCGGTTCAGTGGTTGTTTAACCCACTTCACATATCATCACATATTTATTCTAAACTTACTACTCTATTTTGGTATGTAGCCTAGAGCAAAGATAATTTTTTTGAACAATATTTACCTATACCTACCTACATAATGGTTATATTACTTCTGGAAATAAATAATAATAATAAATAAATAAATAGACGGTAGATTTATTTCTATTTTAAGTTTTATTTTATAAATAAATGCTGTCAATTAAATTAAATTTAAAATTAAAACAAAATAATAAAAAATTTATAAAAACGTACAGAGAAATAAATTAAATCTAGAAATTTTGTTTGCGCTCCAGGCCATGGTTTTCTCTTGAACTGTATAGAATTTTAAATTAAATAAAAGGTTTTCTATTTTATACAATATAAGAGTAGGTATTCTGCCATAACGAAGAAAAGAAACGTGTGTTGTTGTAGGTTATAGAATTAGTAAGAAATTTGTGCTTTATAAGCTCCTTTTGATATGCCAAGGCTTTAAAATCGTATGATGTTTGCGGAATAGATTGGAATTTGTTCCAATATACTTAAAATAGCGTAGCATAATATTTTAAAAAAAAATTAAATTGTACGCCGTATCGTAAAAGCGGATGAATAAATTTTTTAGAAATTTCAAAACTTACGATACTTGTGACCTCAAGATTTATTTATTTAGATTGAAAAAAGTTTACAAATTTGACTTGAAACATATTAATTTAAGAATATAAAATAAAATAAATCCGAACTGGATTTGAAAATTTGAAGTATAAAAGTAAAGTATGTAACAAGTAAAAAATCACTGAGAGGCATAAAATGGCCTTAATCTACTTTTAAAATTATCTTTTGTTAAAAAAAATCAAATAAATAGTTAATGCTATTGAAACTTTTACACATCATCTTCACTGGTTCATTATCGCCATAGTTGGTTCTGTGTCTATCTACTTTAGCACATTCGGTGCGTCGATTAGACCTAGTAGAAGATTACCAATAAATGTACTTTTTAGCAATTCGCGTCTATTTTCAAGAGCTGTCAAGTTGTATGACTTGCACCCGGTTAAATATGGTGATTGCCGCTGTATGCTTACGTGGTATGGTAGATCATGGTCATAGACCCATCGTCTTTCCAGGTCAAGTATAGCGTATAAACTTCTTTGAATTTTCTCAATACTTTGTATCTGAGCTTCGTAGAACGGACACTACACATTTACAGCATATTCCAGCTGGGATCGAACGTAGGCACAATACAGGATCTTAATTGTTTCCACATCAAAATTATCACCCGTCCAACGTTTGACAAAACCGAGCATGGAGTTCGCGTGAGCGGTGCACAGCCTAATGTGCTTAGTAAAGCTCATGTTTTCAACGAATGTAGCCCCTAGGTCTTTAGTGTCAAGTACTACCTGAAGCAGTACACTATTTATCTTGTAGCCTAGTGTAACAGGGTTGGTTTTCCGGTGAAATGATAGAGATTCACACTTTTCAATATTGAGACTCAGAGAATTAAACTCGCACCGTAACTCTAGGTTGTCAATATCTTCCTGTAGTTTACTGGCATCGTCGACTGGATTGCTTTGTAGATTTTGAGGTCATCTGCGAACATCAGGATATTAGAATGCTTTATCACTTCGGTAATACAATTTATGAAGATTGTGAAAATCCATGGGCCAACGTGAGAGCCTTGTTGGATTCGATTACACAAATGAGATTTGAACCAGGCTACGAATTGGCTGGAAAATCCGTGGATATTGTGATAAATACCGTGGAAGCACTGCTTTGAATCAGTTACATATTACTAGTTCAAATAATTTAGGTATAGCAGATATAGATGTAATACCTCTGTAGCAAGAAACATCATTTCTAGATCCATTTTCAAAATAGGCGTCACTCTAGTTATTTTCCATTTTTGTGGAAAAGTTGCCAATTTTAATGACTGATTGAACAAAATGCTTAGACGGATTGCCAAATTTTTAGAATTTTTAAAAATGAAGCAGGAATTCCATCAGGACCACATCCTTCTCTGAATCCTACCAATGCTCGCTGGATGTCTTCTGGCTCGATGTGTGGAGTAAATATGAATGTACTATATTCACTACAGGTTGAATCTTTATAATTATCAATGTCTTCCGCTTTATAAACAGAATAGAAAAACTCAGCAAACATGTTGGTTATGACCTGTGGATCACAAGACTTTTGATCATTAAATTTCATCCAGGCTGGATAACCATCAATTTCGCGTTTGGTTTTAAAAAATTTCCAAAAGTGTCCTTTTGTCCAAGCGTCCTGAAATGGATGGCCTTTTTTCATCCTTTAGATTACGAATATAGCTTCGGTATCTCAGTTCAAAATATGATTCAAAATTTTGGTTATAAGCAGTAAATTTCTGTTTACTATCCTGGGAACACACTTTGAGGTTTTCTTTATAAGCCTTGTCTTTTTTGTTTTTAAGACTGATGATTTGATCGTCATACCATGAAGGATATTTGTTCGGTGTCCTCATAGAAATGGGAACGAATAAATCGATTCCTTTAAATAGATGTGTGTAAAATTTTTTCACGTTTACATCTATGTCATTGCTGTTAAACTCGGCATTCCAATTTATTTGCTCAAAATATTGTTGTAAATTATTCGAATTGGCCTTTATGAAGTTGTAATATAGTTTCCGGTATGGTAATTTTAGAACCTGTTATTCACTTTCGTTTCCAATATTATTTTTATTGCTTTATGGTGAATATCATTAATTACGAAAATATGGTCCAAGGTTCAGTCTTGTCCATTTTGTAATTCGCAGATTTGACTCAAATTTGAATCAAATATGGTGTCGACGAATAGGTATTCATTATCCGAATTCACAGTTACAGGCATAATCTCGCTGGTTTCTTCATCATACGTCCAACTAACATTTGAGAGATTAAAATCCCCAGTTATTAAAATTATGTCTGATTGATCGGCAGTATTGGTAATTTCCATAATTGTGTCTCAACACTTGGTATACGATGATGTAAGCGAATCAGGTGGAATATACGCCACGTAAATTCGTACTGTTTTATTATTGATGACAATTTTAAAATACAATTGCTCGATCGATGGATTATTTAAATCTACCAACTCTTTAGGTAGTGATGTATCAATAGCTATGAGTATACTCCGCCACCGGATTTTTTTATGCTTGTTTGTGGTATGCGATCATACCTATAAACCACATATTGACTATAGGGAAGAATTCCGAACTCAAAAGTGTATCGTTAAATGTTGTTTCACATATGATATATACCGGAAAGAGTGTTTTTAAAACAAAATTATGAAATTGAGCAGCCTTTGAAGACATTTTATTTACATTTTGAAAGTAAAATGTCTGTTTAATAGTTTTTTGAGGATGTGACAAGTATTTTTCCCAGCAATAAAACTAGTTACTGGATTTGGTGACGCGTATAAGCTGGCCGAAAAAACGACTTTCTTTGATCCCAATCAAATTCTTTGACAAACTGTCCTGCTGGCCACAGAGTAGAGTTGATGGTGCTTTGAGAAACTTCACCTGGAATATTGATTTTATATGATACGTAATCATAGTTCATTCCTAAGCTTGCTTTCGGCACCATGCGTAGGGCAAACAGATCGTCAGTATTCGCGATCTTTGTCACTAGTTTGCGGAACTGTTCATCCGGCACTAAATTATGTATTCGGCTAACGAAAAGCTACATTCTGGGTTGTGTCACTCGACTCGAGAACTCATCCATTAATTCAACGTCATTGGCAGTTGTTTTAATATTAAGGACAGGTCTAGTCGATTGTGATGCTCCAGGTAAATTTTTATTTTGTGTTGGCTTTAAATGATCTATAATTTGTCGGTTTAAGATGATGATATCGTCGGTTAGTGATGATATCGTATGGTATTGTTCACTAGACCTGGTGTTTCGGTCTGGCTTGAGGCTTCGGACATGGATCTTATGACCCGACTTTCTTCTGGTTGAACAGCAGATTGGGACAAGGCATGAACCACTGTTGTTAATGTCTCTTCTAATTGATTCATTCTTTTTAGAACATTATTGATTTTTGTGAGATTAGTGACATCTAGATTAAAGTAGTGGCGTTAGAGATAGTTTTAAAACAGTTTTGTTGTATGGCAGATTACAGTAACCTCGAATAGAACCGGGAATTTTACTTCTGTATAGATTCAGGCGAGTCTGTAATATTTGATTGGTATCAATACGAATGCAAAGAACATAATGAGTCAGTCTTAGTGAGTTATTTAGGAGATACGGTACGCGAAAGATTAAAAAATTGAGCGAAATTGAGTAACGGGAAAATAATAAGTGGTGTTAAAATGTAAATGGTGTAAATAGTGAATTAATCAATAATTGTGGAAATTTTTTGTTGTTGTGATTTAGTGTAGGTAAAATAGGAGCGGGAAAATTAGTGTCAAAATATTTCGGGAATATTCCAGTAGTGGTGTAAATATTTGGAAATTAATCAGAGTTTATTTCTGGTATTTTCGCGATAATCGTCAAATTCTATAACGATATTCACAATCCAGGTATACAAACCCTGTAACTTTCGATACAACGCAATTATTTTCTGTTATAACTCAACAAAAAAAAAATACCAAATAATGTAAGAAATTAATCAAAAACAAAAAAATTTGATGGAAAACTAAAAATTGGATCAAAACCTTGATCAACAAAGTAAAGATTTGATGCGGGTACGAAAGAATTGGAGAAGAACCAGAACATGGAGTAGGTTTGGAATTTAATGAACAATTCAACCGGGATATTCCACAGTTCAGGAAGAAAGAATCGAAGTACTACAAGAGAGTTGGTGTCCATAGAGAATGGTGTTGGCAGCGGATCGCCTGGTGAAGATGGTTTCACTAATTATTGTGATAGGATTATTTATGTAACGGAGAATGACGGTAAGGAGGATTATGATGTCAGTAAGAATAACTTACAGAAACATGAAAAGTGAGAAAGTCGTTGCATCTTCACTTATGCTGGTAATTCACTTTTGCTGGCTGCCAACGGTTTTATCATTTTGTTGAATCGAATGCTTCTGTCACTTGAAATGTTGCTTCATATCATAATAAACCAAATAATAAAAATTACAAAAAAACTATTTCACGCTTTTACAAAGGGACTTTTACAAGCAAAACGAAGGCATGCCAACTATCAGGTACATTAGCAAAATTTAAAAATAAAATAATATAATTTACTGTTCTAGATATGTCGATGACGTAATACTATTATTAAATGGCATAACTGACAAGCTAAATTTACTCAAATTAATTTTATGGACTACAGATAACTATTCTCACCATCCATATCAACATAGAATATCAGCTTACAATCAATCATATGATAAACAGAATGAATGACTAAAAATGATTATGAAGCAGAACTCAGCATCATAAAATAATAAATAAATCCGCTGTGCCACACTTTGATTCTTTCGTCGTGATTCTTACCTCGTTTCCTTCCCCTTCACCTACAAACTGTTGTTAGTTTGTAAGTAAATGGGAGTAAAATGATGAAAGAATCACGACGAAAGAATCAAAGTGTAGGATGGCGGAATTGAAAACAAAACTTAACCACATTAAAAAATACTTACAGTTAAATTGTTCCCGAATCGATCACATTTACGATTAGATTACATTTATATTGTTCGCAGCCGGTTATACAAGTTTTGTTGTTTTCCATATACACTACAATCTTCGCCGACGAGATCTATGAGACATGGACCCCTTGTATCGAATACAGTTTTGAATCGTGCCGGGCTTATAAGTGTTGTACAATTAAGTACAACTTTATCACTCTTTCAAATGTCAAATAAAATAAATTGTAAAATTTTCTAACACCCTCACACGTCAAAAAATGAAAATAGTAGTTTTACTCTCTGATTTGGCCACCAAAAAGAGATTTGAAAAATCATAGAACAAGTACCGTATAAACTTGTACCTACTTATTATTGCAGTACTCATGGCACTGCTAACCTTTATATTTTATCGAAGAGTTCCACTTTCTTCATTAAATATTCATCAATAACAATTTAAATTGAAATAAAATATTTTTTATTGAGAATTCCATCGAGGATGGAACACATTACCTTCCAGGGATGGAGCCCCTATATACATAAAAAAAATGTATATTTGCGACAGGGATTTAATCGTTTAAAGCATGTCCTGTACGTTTGTTCATATAAATTTCGGTTAAATGGGATTTTATTTTCCATTTTTATTTTTCGTATATTTTTTGGTTCGGTGTGTGTCTGTTCCATTTTGTTCTAGATTTTTTTTTTATATTTCTGTAACAACAGTATTATCCTGGATTCATGTTTTATATCAAAAAAATAGAGAAAATCTCAGGTAACCAAAAAAAGCATGAAACTAGAATATATTATAGAATTTATATTCTACGTAACATACCATGTATGTTTAGTGTTTATATATATTTTTATTTTATTGTTAAAAACATTAAAGGATTTATCTATTTTTTTGCACATATGTAGTATGTAGAACAGTTGATTTTAGTAAATATTTTTATTGTTTGATATTTTTTAGGTATACGTCAATAATTATTTGGTTTATCTATTTTGACTCGAGTTACACAATTTCATAATATGTAAATTCATGACCCTGACACTTACTTACAGATAAAAATATAAAATATTCTATGAGATTATCTTATCTAATTATAATCATAATACTTAATTGAATTTTATGATACGTAAAAATTAAAGCGGTTTATATTTCGATTGTTCATTAAAATTATAAGCTGTCACCCGCCTAAAAATTTAAATACTTGTATGCAATTTTTGAAGTACATCAGTATTCATCAGTGTGTCATTTCTGTCTCGAATGATAAGAATTACGTTGAGGCATTGAATCATGATAAAACGAGAGTAATTGTTAAAACAATAAAACATATATACAGCCTATACAGGGTGTCGCAGAAGTGGATCAAACGAAATACGGAAGTTATTTCTAATCAAAATAACCAAGTTTTATCGAACTGTTGGTGGTTCAAAAGTGGTGAAAACCCACCAAAAATGTGTAAAAAAAATCAAGAATTCTTTTGTTTAATTTTCTTTTAAAATCTAAATAATCATGGCCAGTTTTGAATTTAGCTTTGCTTGTTTATGAATTTATCGTAAAAGAAACTATTCATCATAGTTAGCTTTTTCTCAGAAGTAATTGGAGCTTGAATTCGATTTATGTAAATGTTAACTTTGACTAAATTTACGTAAATTCAACCAGAGCCATCTAGATAAATAGAGCCTCCCTCTTCGAGTTTTTTTCACTAAACTTAAAATACGGGATATAATAAATGTTCAAATGGTAAATGCAGAAAAGTTCAAACTTTAATTAGTTCAAAAATAAATTCAAGAAAACCCTTTAAACTGTGTGAAAATTGACTTGGAAAATAAATAAATAATGAGCTTTTAATAATGTTGTTGTTGTATGGCGTCATCATTTCAAATCATAATTTGGTCTCTATCAATTCTCTTCTAAAAACACGATTGCCATGGAAACAAAAACACTGATTTTTGTACAGGATTTTTTTATTTTTATTATTTATAAATAACGACATTCAGTCAGTCACCACTACAATGTGGTTGTGAAAGCATGCGAGGCACAATGTTTTTGAATCATAGATATGCATAAATACGTGATTAAAAAATTAAAAAAACATTGTTCTATAGATATTCATGTTCTTTTCATTTACAGTATGTACTTGATTTTGTAACATCGTTCGACCACCATAGCGGCCACCGAAAAGACATAATACTTGTATGCAATTTAAAAATATTTTATTAAGCATGAAACTTTTGCAATGTATTTTTAAATGATTTCAATTGAATTTTCTATTTATCTGTGTACTGCCATTCAACAAATTTCGAAACTATTCGGCGTTATATATGCCACGTTGCGTATCCGATTCCAACATTCAATTAGTGTGAACGAATATGTAAGCAATATACATGCATAAGCAATGAACCATATAGTGATAATGTGGTAATAATCAGTATTAACGTTTTTTTGTACATTAAACTAATTCTGACCTCCAAAATATAACCGTGATCTGGTATAAGCTAGTCGTCTTTGCCACCTAATTGCTGCCAGATTTAACAATTTGTACCAATAGTTTTGAACAACATTTTGGTGGTACAGTACAGCTCGTATATTCTCATTGGACTTGTTTCAGAGCATATAATAAATTATTGTCGATTTAAACATCGAAGATATTCCGACTCAGTAGTTCGGATCGGCAAATAATCGTAGACATACGTCGTTCCTCTTATATTACTTCCAGCGCTGTTTAATTTGACGATGAGCTCTTATAAATTTATATTTTAAATTTTTATAACCGCTTTTTTCGATGATCTTGTTCAGTATTTTTAACGGAAATATCTAACAAATAACAAGAAAATGTATGTGGGTGTATACAAAATGATATACATTGTGGCAAAAACTGTTGCATGAAACAAACGATACACGATAAAACAACTACTTTATAAAATAACATTGAATCCTATAAATATAACTAAACCAAACCAAAAATATTAATAATTATAAATTATTTTATGTGGGGAAATATTTCGGTCCAATTTTGTGGTGGGACAACCCGTTGATCTAAGGGAAATTTTTTGAATGCGCATAGAGCAAGAAAACTAAAATTATGGAGTCTCGTGTATGCTACGCAAGTCGTAATGAATTTTTTTTAGTCGTAGAGTCATTTTCGACTTTTTTTCTTGTGCTGAAGTAACAAAATAAGTGTCATATTACATAATTAAGATTAGAGTGAATATCTTGTCACAAAAATATAAATACATAGTTCAATCAAGTTCGATAAACATAATTCAATTTATAAAAGAATTCATAGTTGTACTGTGTGAATAATTTGAGAAATTGTGACAAATTTTGTTATTAGGCTATAAGTGAATTTAATTTATTATTATGTTTTTAAATAATAAGTGATTGATTGTAAGAAATAATATGACCTAGAACATCCGGAAAACAAAAACGACCACATCTTGGGAACAATAATATTCTCGTAAATGAATATACAATTTAACAAGTGTATACGGACATCGGCCGCCATATATACATCGCATCGTTCAGGTTTTTTTATATATAAATAATTTCATTTAAATTAAATACTTTTTTTTATATAATTATATTAATTCTATTAGTAATTAGTTTATCTAAATCTTAGGAGTAATTTAAGATTGAACTGTTCTATTTCAATTCTTAATTTAGTATGACGTCATTATTTTAGAATATTATATTGTTTCGATTTCTAGTAATGATTCATTTACAAATTTCGTTTTAAATGTTCCATTCAATTTTAATAAATTTAGTATTTACTTTAAAAATTAAATTTTTCAAACATTTTAAGTCTTCATTTTTTTGATCTTCGAATGAATTTCATAGCTGCTTGTATTGTCGGAAGCGAGAGCTGGACCTTGACCACTAACGATTGTGGATTGTTATCAACTTTCGAAAGGAAGGTCATTCGTTCAATCTTTGGTCCAATTAAAGTCGCGAACAATGAATATCGGATTCGCATGAACCACGAGATAAAGCAAATTCTTAGATGGCTCGGCCACGTTACAAGGTCCCCACAACAACTTGTGACCAATACAGTGTTCCATCAACAACCAGCCGGTGTGCGTCGTAGAGGAAGACCCCGACTGCGCTGGCGTGACGAAGTCGAACAAGATCTACATGCACTAGGATGTCGAAACTGGAGGACGAGAGCGATGAACCGAGACGGCTGGAGGGCCATAGTGCGGGCGGCAAAATCCCTTCATGGTATGTGAAGCTAGAGAGAGAGAGAGAGAGAGATACAAATCTAAAATTATGAAAGCAAATTGTTACAACAGACACCAAAACCGGGAGCAAAATTCAATGCGTTTTGGAATCTAGGAGATATTGATACATGCATGATCATATTGAAACAGAAGAACAAAACTACTCAGAACCGAAAATCGAACATACATACTTTTTCAACAACCGTTCCACATAGACAAAAGTATAATGTAACAAATATTTTTTTAATACTTTAATTGTTTCTAGTAGGATACGGAAGCCCAATTGAAAATTTAAGGATGGTTTCATAAAATTTGATAAACCACTTAAACATTATAAAAACGTTAATCAATCCATAAAGAATAAGATTACGATTCAAATATTTACGATTTTTATTCATTTCTGAAATCGGGACAAAAACGACGTGCATCCATAACGAATTACAAACGGCTACTATTTTATTTACATTAAAGTAAACAAATAGCAAATAGCAAACAGTGCTGTCACTGTTGGTTACCAAAAGCGTAGTAGATTTTACCGAAAAACTTAGTAGATTACCAAAAAGCGGAGTAGATTGAAGATACCATACAAAAAGAAAATATTATCAGTTATTACCTGATTACTATTGTCGATAAATTTAAATTTCAACAGTCCCTCCTGGACGATCTTTTTTTTTGTCCGTACCCATGATATTTTATGGATAGTAAAGAATGATCTGCGAAGAAAGATATACGCCATTAGTTTCTATTTAGCTGGCAAATCAATAGTCTAAAATTCTTGAAGCGCGAGCGCATCAGTTAGGAGTGCCTCGAACCCAGGACATAATTAACATACTCGTAGATTTAAAACAAATAATAAACAAAAAGTATATGTATTTCATTTTTGAAACAATTCAATAATATTAAACTATAAAACTTATATATTACTTAGACTTAAACATAACAATCTAGAATTTATAAAATTTTTAATTTATATTCGCCGTCAACTAATGCAAATTTATCCGCAAATTTCATTAGACCATCCGAATCAGATGGTTCCCAGCAACTTTTTTTTAAAATTTAATAGCTCCTTCGCATTCATTAAATTTTCAACTGTAGTAGTTTTTAAACTGTTTCGAAGGGTCGTTTTAATCAAATTTAATCTCGAAAATTTACGTTCAGCCGCTGCTGTACTATGCGGCAAAGCACATAATTTCAGCATATAAGAACAAAGTTCCTGGTATTCTTCACCGAAAATAGTTTTATGACCTTTTAAATTGGTCCAGAATGTTACTACATCATCCTGCATATATTTTGTACTAATATCAGTGTTACCAATTAAACGTCGAAATTGATTGTTAAGCATTTCTTCTTCGCATTCAGAATATGGGAAAAAATTTAATAACGGCATAATAACATAATATTTAGTGCTCAATCCTCCAGAAACAATATGGTTAATATCAACAAATTTAAGTAATTCTAATTTACTGTTGTTAAACTTAAAACGTTTTTTTATTTGCGAGTTTAATTCAACATAAAATAAAATCAGTGATTGTTTGAGCGATTCAATACCCTCCTGACCAATGTGTTGAGATTTTAGAAATTGGTCGAAATGGATCCCAAAATACATGCTGGTTATTGGTAGATATAAACTATTATTTTTAAAATCAACGTCGATATTAAGAAATTCCAATTTTATATAATTTTTTAAAATATCTAAATATAGTTGTTTCATCTTACTATAACGAATATGAATTTGTGTGCTTTCCGACTGAAATATTTGGTTTGTATCGTTTAATAATTTTAAAATATATGAAAGGAACAATAAATACAACTTGTTAATAGGATTCACCAAAAAATCGTAAATGTCACCGGCGTTAGAACTATGTAATTCTTCAAAATCGTGCAGGACGAAATAATGTTTCAATGCTTCCCACTGCTCTAAAATTCTATTAATTACCATTTCATAAGATAACCACAAAGTAGTACTAAATCCTAACAACTTGGGATTTTCTAAATTGAAGTATTCCTGAAATTTTTTATAAGCTCCTATACGCTTCGGGCTATGTGCAAGATGATTATATATGTTTTTAACCGTTTTTTCTATGTTACTCGGCAGTTGTTTGCTTGCAGCTGAGGCGCACAAATGTAAGCTGTGACATGTACATCTAAGTAGAAACAAATTTGGATTTATATTTCGAAATTTAGATATAACACCGTTTGTGTGCCCTGTCATTACTGATGCCGTTATCTACAGCTAGTGAAATTACGTTTTTTATAGGAATTTGAGAATCCATTAGTTGTAGCTGAATAGTATTAAAAATATCTTGTGCCGTTGAATTAACCAATTCTACCAAACCTAAGAAGCCATCTGATACCGTACATTTGGTTTCGTCGAAAAAACGGGCGATAATGACCAAACATTTGGCACTAGACACATCAGTGGTTTCATCTATGATTAACGAAAATTCGGTTTTTTTTAATTTACCTGCTAATAATTGTTTAGAGAATGGTCCTATAATTGTATTCACCATTTCTGTGGCCTTAGTTTTACCACATTTAATTTGCCGCGAAATCTGAGAATCTTTGCATGTCAACTGAAGCAGCGTGGGTATTGCATCCATTTGCGTGAACGGCAAATCATACTGTATGCAGTACATTACGCATATAAATTCAGCTTCCTTCTTTTTCTGCAGTTCGGTAAATTTGGGTGAATTGTGACAAAAATTTTGCAACGTTTGTGCTGACCTATTATGTTCGGCGATTTTAACATGCAGTTTTGTTTTTTCATGTCTAGATAAATGCGATTTGTTGTTGACGAGCATAGTAAAACATTGTGCGCAAAAAGCTCGTTCGTCTACTTTCTTTAACCGTGGAAATCTTCCCTCCCATTCGGATTTATAATTCTGCGCATATATTTTTTTATTTCTGGCACGGGAATCTTCAGATAAATCAGATTCATAATCACTTAATTGAGGACACCTATATTTTGTAAAATTAGAATTATTTAATAATATTCCAGGATACTTGTATACGTATTCGTACATGACAAAATAACAAAATATTATACTAACCGACTACTACTTTGTACATTTTGAATTTCTGGTTGGTTTAAAAGCAACTGTGGCGGCTCGCACGATTTTTCCGTAATTGGAACTTTTTTCGAATTATCACTATTAAATAACAACTATTTAATTAATTTCTTCATAATTCAATATCACTGACAATAATGCACAACACAAAAATAATATATATCAAAAATAATAAATAATTTTCATACCATTTCTCATAATCAAAAACTAAAATTGAGTTCTTAGTTTACGATGTGAAATAACCACCATGGCGGAAGGGGATACATTAAATATTGGTAATTTGTATATAAAAAATTATTTATTGTAACTTACATGATTTTAGGCAAAATTGGAAAATACCGCTTCATAATTTTAAGAGAAATGATATTAAATTTTTGTAAATTCAAATGACTGACCCAAACAAAATATATCTTGAATTTATTGCAGTCTAGTGAAAAATGTGCATTGTACAAATAGAAAACAAAAAAATGGTTTTCGTAGATGAAGTTTGATACAATTTGAGTGGTGTGCATTTGGTGTACTAACTTGAGTTCGTCCAGTGATTACATATACGAGAAAATTGTAAAGATTTTAACGTTACGTTACGTGTATGGTATTTTATTTATTTTTCAACATATGAAAACAAAATGTTTTATCAAAAATGTAGTAGATTTAAAAAAGTACGTACTGAAATTATTTACTGATGGAAAAGTAGTAGATCTACTACAATTGTAGTAAAGTGACAGCCCTGAGCAAACTATTTTATTTTCGGATTTTAGCTTCGGATTTTATTTTGGATATTATAATACGGTTTACTTTGTCTTCACCATTGAATTACGATGTTTGCACTCTTCATTGTTTTTGATTTCATAGTTCATATTGTCGTTTCTATTTGATTTCTCTTTTTTAAAACGCATTGTTGTCTTTCTTATTTGCTTATAAATTTTAATTTACTATTTCTCTCTAACAATTAGTTGTAAATGACGATATTATGACGTCATCAATTTCCCGTATTTTTTAATTGTTGTTGTTGTACAGCGAAAATCCCTTATATTTTCTTTATTAATTTGAATAAAACGAGAAGCCTACTGATTGGATCATTCGAATGAGTTGAAATCTATTATATATGTCATCGATTAATGTAAACAAAAATCAATTTTACGGGTCTCATACGAAACGACACATTTCACAACAGGATGTGCTAAAACAGGATGTCACAAAACAGGATATCACAAAACAGTACATGGTACGCTACAGTACATGGTACTAAACAGAACCGATTAAAACAGTACAACACAAAACAGTACATGGTACAGTAGAGTACATGGTACGGAACAGGACCGATTAAAACAGTACATCACAAAACAGTACATGGTACACTAAGGTACATGGTACGGAAGAGTACATCGCAAAACAGTACATATTAAAAGAGAACACCACCAGTTAATAGTCAATTTTACGGTTTTAATAACTAGTTGTGTGGGTACGGAAAAGTACCATGTCAAAAATTTATATTTGTATGTTTTTTGAACCAACATACACATTTGTGCATTCCTTTCAAACTTATTTTCGCCCGAAAAAACACTAACTATACACACAATTGTGTTAGTTGTACTTCAAATCAAGCGAAATTTTTTATCAAAAACGCCATTACATACTATGGTTTTTTACTCACACATTTGTGTGGTTTGGACTTAAATTGAGCCATTTTTTTGGTTAAAAAAGGGATATATTTATTTCTATATTTATTTATAAATAAATATATCCCTTTATTATTTATTAGCGATTTAAATAAAAATAATGTTATATATTGTTAGGTGAAGGGCTATTTTATTATAACTTAAAGCAATTATAATTCTATATAGTATACTGTCTAATTACTCTAGGTGAAGGCAAATATCCACTTGATAATATCGTAATTACTAAACGTATTCAATAAAAAATATTTAACAATCAAGCTGAAAAAATACCACCAGCTTAACGTTCAGTAAAATGTACTTTAGCGTACCATGTACTGTTTTGTGATGTACTGTTTTCATCGGTCCTGTTTTGTACCATGTACTTTAGTGTACCATGTACTGTTTTGTGATGTCCTGTTTTATTACATCCTGTTTTGAAATGTGCCATAGTGAACGGCTTCGGTTTTTTTATTATGTTTTATATCCCGTATTTGAAAGTGCTATTTCATAGGCATGCTTGATTTATTAAGATTGCTTTGATTGAGCTATGCCAATATGTTGTAGTTAATTTGTAAACAATTACAATACCACCTCCAGTACGATATAAGAAATATTAACTGAAATGCCAAAAGTATGCTTTAACTAAAAATATGTGTTTTTAAGAATTGCACCCGTAGGGGATGTTTTTTGGGGGTTGAACTATGCCGATATTTTATAAATAATTTGTTAAAAATTCCAGAACCAACCCCAGTACGATACAATAAATATTACCAGAAGTGCGTAAAGCATGTTGTAACGAAAAATATGGGTTTTGAAGAATTGCATCCCTTAGGGATAGTTTTTTGGGGTTGAACTATGTCGATAGGTTTAATTAATTTGTAAAAAAAATCAGTATCACCCCCAGTAGAATACAATAAATATTAACGAAAATACGAAAAGTGTGGTGTAGCTTTGTCTAACGCTAGCCCACACACGAATTGCAGGATAACGAGACCTGTAAAAAAATTTCTAACTGTGTAACAAATTTGTAATTAATTTGTAAAAAATTCCAGTACCATTTTCATTGGATTGTGCTACATGTGCTGGTGCAGCATTAGGGTAATTTTTATATTCTTAAATTAATATGGTTCAAGTCAGATTTGTAGACTTTTTTCTATATAAATTAATAAATAAATAATAATAAATATTTACATGCGGATCTTAAAATTGTAATTAATTGTTACTTAATAAAAACTTGTTAAATTAATTGAAAAATTAATTCTATATATTTTATATAGTTCACTACTGCACGGGCCTTTAATCTCAAAACCGATTAATCGTCTTTGTCACAAAAATAATAATATTTCGAAATAAAATCGTTAAGAAAGTGGGTGGTATATAACATAACGTAAGAAAGATATGTTAAAGAAAACTATTTATAATTTACAAATACAATAATTAAATAGACAATTTTCTTTTGTTTTTATATTTTCTCTTATATTACAAAACATCATACAACAAATATAATAATATCTTTGAATTATAATCAAGTGTAAAATTTGTAAAAAGATATCCGGAATGTGTCATGATAATATATTACTTTTATGTACATAGAGTGTATATATCTGGGTGAAAATATAGGAAAAACAGAAAAGCTGTTTTGTGAATGTCAGGAAATTGTAAACAAAATATATAAACTTTCATTTATTTTTATGTAATATGTATTTTGGAAAATGATTAAATTGTTTATTTTTGTTTTTATTATGGGATAACATTTCCATTTTCGAGTAGTTTTGGGAATTTCATGTTGTGTTGTAACCATAGATATACATTTGTTAATTTTTAATTAAATAATTTTAGTGATTTAGGGATTTTTACAAGTCAAATTATATTTATTGGTTGAATGAATTGGAACGATTATTTAAATTAAACATGATCAATAAATATTGCATTCTATGCATGTCGACCAAATTCGATTTTATTGAATGATTTATTTGATTTAATATTATATTAGGTAATGTAAATTCAACTGCTGCACTTCAACAGGTGTATTTTTATTTTATATCTACTTAGAATAATGGCATGTCACACTGGCACGCTGCATCACTGGCTTGATTTTCTTCCGGAAGCTATAGGGTTTTCCAATAAGAGTGATATGATTTCTTAAAAAAAACACACTAATTGTTAAGGAAATTGAAATGGTTTTTATTTAATGTGAAGTACAATCGATACAATTAAGTTCTGAATAAAACGTCATTCAAATGGCCTCTACGATTTCTTCTGCAGGAACGAATTCGATGAACCCAATTTTCGAGCACTTTTTCCACTAAATCAAGCCGTATGTCATGAATAGCACGTTCAATATTGACTTGTAAAGCTTGAAGAGAGTTTGGTTTATTGCTAAAGACCAATGACTTCAAATAACCCTACAAGAAATAGTCTAATGGTGTTAAATCACAACTTCTTGGACGCCATTCCATATCACAATTTCTTGAAATAATCGAATCTCCAAACTTTTTTCGCAATAATTCAATTGTTGCACTTGCTGTGTGGCACGTAGCCCCGTCTTGTTGGAACCAAATGTTGTTAAGATTAACCTCTTCCAATTTCGGCCATAAAAAGTTGGTTATCATCGATCTATACCGATCTCCATTGACAGTAACGGTGTTACCAGCTTCATTTCGAAAAAAATACGGACCGATGATTCCACCAGACCAAAAACCACACCAAACTGTCATTTTAGGTGAATGTAATGGTTTTTCATGAACAATTTGTGGATTTTATTCGCACCAGAATTGACAGTTTTGTTTATTTACCGCATCACTCAGATGAAAGTGAGCCTCATCGGAGAAGAAGATTTTCTTAAAAAAAATCATTATCGATTGCAAGTTGTTCCAAGGCAAAATAAGCAAATTCACGACGTTTACGGTGGTCCAATGGCTTCAGTTTTTGAGTGAGAACAATTTTATACGGCTGCAAACCCAAATCCTTTCTTAAAATCCGCCAGGTTATGGTTTGAGACAGTCCCAATTCTTGAGAACGTCTTGGAATCGACAAATTGAGGTGTTCAGCAACACTTGGCTGAACGGCAGCAATATTTGCATTACTTCGAGCGTTTCTTTGTCTTATTGGCACTTGAACATTATGTAAAGAAAATGTACGCTCAAAATTTTCAACAGTTCGACGAATAGCGAGCACACTTGGACGATTATTACGACTGAAAAATGGCAAAAGCGCACGAAAAGTTGCAATTGGAGAACGATTATTTTGATAATAAAACTGAATAATTTGTAAACGTTGTTCTTGCGTATATCTCACCATGATGAAACTGTAAAACTTTTTACGCTATTTGCCGTAGGCACTTGGCGAAACACACTTATACTTAATGAAACAAAAAACAAGTGATTAATAAAAATGTGAAACTGTAAACATTACTGAATACAATGAAACAAAAGATGACAGATCATGGTATATTGCAAATGGCCGAAACGTCACTTAAAAACCATATCATTCCTATTGGAAAACCCTTTAAAACATAAAATTTTTATGAAGTTCCCAGTCTTGAGCATGCCAAATATAACTGGCCTTGAGAGAAGCAAGGACTTTCCAAATTCACGCCTGCAAGCTTAAGGGATTGTTATTAAGCTTTGTTGATGGACTCGTTTGGTACTGAATGGTCGGTTGGTTTCAACGGTATGCGAGGTATGAATACGTCCTCTACTTTTGTCTTTCCCATCAATACAGTGGCTTCAATGACATTTGTGAAAATACACTTCTTTGCATAGGTCGATACACCCACTACAGAATCAAATGACTTGTTTGTGGTAGCATGCAGTACCTGGCTCTTGGTTCTATATCTTTTCGTTCAATTGATTCACACTCTCATTTTTGGGTGCCATGATTACCCTCGCACAGCCAACCATAATTTCTGAAGTTTTATCAATGTTTGGGTATATTTTCTGAATCAACTATTTAACGGACAAGACTAACTAGCACAGATTTTCTGTGAATGTATTTTTGCCTGCACTCGTTCAATCCGGTGAGTTTGCACAGTTTTATTAATTGAGCTTGAACAAAACTCTTGCTTATGTTACTGAAAGGATTTTCATCTTCTGTCGCAATATTGAGAGGTAATTTGAAAGCTGAGTGGGATGTTCACTTTATACGTAATTCTAAGCACCTCCCTCTACCTCGTGCGTATCTCAGCCAGTATGAGATTTATAATAAATGTTTTGCCTGTGTTGTCAGGTGCGTTTAAAAAAATAGGCCACCGTTCGATATGTTCTTATGCGTTTATGGTATCGTATACTCTTCCCTAATCGTCCACCAAAAGTGTCTTATTCGTTTGAACTTGAAAATGTTTCAGATAATAGCACACTTGGCGCACCATCAATAAACGTTGTCCTGAATAAGAAATATCTAAACTCCAAAATTTTTTGGCAGGACAGTAACTATATATATTTATGTATGTTGTCCATTTGATAATCAGAACAGTAGGATAATTTTGTACTCTAAATGCGAATTGGTTAAATGCCGCAAGCGCTAATTGAGAAAACCCAACTGATATTTTTCTTTGACTAAATGGATTTGGTTGCTTCCGTTGGCAATTTCCAACGATGTGTTTATCTACCGTTCTAGACGTGGTAACTCCAACTTGTATCCGTACCTGCTTCAGCGCAGCTACTTTATTCTTCACCTGCTACTTAGGGTTTAGGTTACATTAGGATAGGGTGTTTCTCATGAGAGACTGGCAAGACACAATCAGGTCCGAAACCATGCCACATAATATCCTCTCCTGAACTACTCATTGGACCATCTTGGGCTCTCAATGAAGCGTGGATATCGTTGACATAATGATGCTGAGGTTCGTCATCTCATTTAGTCGGGGAGGTCCCAGGAATTTCAGTCTGCTAAACGCTAGACGGGGACAGGTGCAAAGAAAATGGAGAACAGTTTCTTCCTCTTCTTCTTCTTCGCCACTACGAAAGTAATAATGTGAGGAAAATGCCATTCTGCTCCCATGGTTATCTATGCGACATTGTCTCGTAACCGATAGACCTACTAACATGCCGCCACCACAGCGGTACCAGTTGCCTGGATCTTAACACGTCTTGATTTTGCCAGATTTGCTTCGTTCGTTGTTTTTCTAGCTTCCTCTTGAACAATATCCGCTTTGGTAGGTGAAATAAGGCAGGTTCTGTACTTTGTCGAGTAGTTCATCCGCCTTTTCATTCCTCGTAATATTGCAATGATCTAGTACTCACATCAGGTGGATGTTAAACTGATCAGCCATAGACTACTTACGACGTAAGGAAATATGATTTGAACTTCTTAATTTAAACCGTCATTGCTGTACGTAAAAATGCGAATATCCATTGCTTCCCTTATCACGATTAGTTCAGCCGCAGTAGTATGGGAAACGAAAAGTGAAATTAACATTTAATTCTTCACATAAAACTCCACCGCAACCTCTCGACACATCTTGGAACCATCGTCCATCAGTGAAGAAATTAACATATTCTGTATTCACAAATGTTTCTCTCAACCAGCTCTCTCTCTGGTGGGAATACGAATTATAAATCTTTGATGAAAAGATGGTGACGGGATGGTATTGTCGATAGTATTTTGGAGGATGTTCCTGTATTTCCAGAATAAATTTCAGTTTCCTGTAATGATACATACAGTTTCACCTGAAGATGGAGTTGGATGTGCTCCTAAGAGCCCCTCTAATTCATAAGGCGCCTGTTGGTTGTAATTTCACTAACGCTTTAGGTAGGTCAGATTATTAAAAGCTGGTCACCAAACAAGAACCACATATAATAAAATGGATCTAATAGTAGGATTATACAGCCAATGTACTCTGTGGGGCTCTTAGCTCCATCTTTTCCCAATGGCATTTTTACAGGAGTAAAGCGCTTTAAACGAACACAACAAGGCTGTTTTGAATATGTGACGAAGAACGGAATACAATGCTGATACAGTCCTTCAGCGTCACTGATTTGAACGGAGTGGTTAATGCAACAGTCAAATGCATGAAACGACATTTGTGATCGCGAAACACAAAATGAAAATCTAACTTGTGTGGTGGTGGCCCAGATAACTACGACATACTCATTCCAAATTATTTTATGTGGATGGGTCGCGAACAACTGCTTTAGACCCCCTTATGACCCCAAGTTCGAATTGTTGATACTCATGAATGTTCCGATGGAATTGTACGGTGGAATTGTAATCCATCAACATTAATCTTCAATTGTACACAATCTTATAAACCACTTAAAGAATAATAAATTTCTGGAAGGTATTACCTTAAGGCGGTGAAGGATGTTTACGTCACATGGGTATTTTGAAACTGAAAAAATAGAAAATAAACATTATAATTAATATTTTTGCGCATAACTTAGTTATGTAAATACTTAGTTTAAGTTCCAAAATTTTTTATTTGGCTTTGTGCCGAATTATTATAGCAGGTTGTGTTAAAATTTGTTCATTCTATGTTATTATAGTTCACTTACCTTTATTAAGATGTCACTAGAAGTGCTATAAATGTAATAATTTTAAAATTTGGCCATAATTGTAACTCGAGAAAATAAAACAGAAGAGCAGTAGTTCCTATAGTCCACGTTGAGGAATAGTTTTCTTTGAATTAACCACCTCATACGATATTTGTTCTTCGACTTCATTTTTAGTACAAAATATAATATTTTTTATCAAAAGTTTGTAGTAAAAACATTTTTCTAAAAAATATATCCACGAGGTATTAAGCTGTAACACCAATTACCAAGGACTGGTACCCGTTACTCGGCGCCAAGCTATTAATATTTTCAGGAATACCAAACAAGTTTAGTGCCTTATTTAAAATTTGATATTTGGTACAAATTAGCTTTTAGGTATTTAAACTTATTCAAAATCGTGAAAATCCGAAAAAACTAAAGTATTTGTCATAATTTGACTATAGGGCTGTGTATCATAAATTACATGCTATAATTTCTTCTTTAAACGAAGAGGGAATTAAAATTACTTTATTAAAGTCTCAAAACTACATTACGAGGTTTGCATATTGAAAAACCTGATGATTAAATTCCTTTAACACTCACCGCATTGTTCGAGAAAATGTTTTGCTTTAGCGTTGCCTTGTGGAATTCGAAGTCCCTAATTTTCCCATTAATCATAAAAAAGCTCATTTTTCTTCGACCGAAGTTTATTTTTCGGAGGTGCTATAATGAAAATAAAATAGCTTCGAGAAATTTATTTTTTATATAAAGGATAACAATTTTTTGTATCTGCACTTGCAGACTGAAAAAAAAATATTTTTCAATTTCAGAATTAATGAAATTTAAAATCGCGCGGGCTTCTGTGATTAATCAATTTTGGTTCTTCTTTTAATCCGGCATTTGATAACTTCGACCGAAAAAAGTATTGTTGAGTGACTTAAAAAAAATTGATCCTCTGTATATCCCTAATACATTAATACACGACGAACATAAAAGGGGTTATACATTTCAATGAATTAATTAAAATGATTAGGGTTCACCATAATTGGTTTAAATAATAACATTGAGAAAGAAAAATAACCAAACAGAACCAAAATGGAAATGCAAACAACCAGATGTATACTAGGTATAGAGGTGAAAATTGAAAGATGATGCAGAAAAAAAAGAAGTAATTTAATTGTTAACGTACGAATACCACCACCATACCACCCACAGCATTACACCGGAGAATATGAAAGGTAAACGTGTTTTTTGCTGATTTTCTAAAAAAAAATAAAATTAATTTTTTTTGCGGATGAAATTGAAAGTCAGATATTTTTGTTATTTTAATAATTGTAAAGCTATTTAAAAAGAATTTTAATAAGCTGAAAATTGGCAATAAATTTTTGTTATCATGTACCAACACCCTGTTTGCGTTCAATTTAATATTGGTGGACACGTTTGAAGGGTATTTGATTTCATAGGATTATATGTGGAAACCTAAATCTACAAACATCATGTTGAAACAATTATAATATGATAATTAATTTTCATTTAATCCTAAATGTATACTTTAAAATTTCCCTACTTAAAAAAAGTAAAAGGTGTTTACATAAGTTTTAAATAGGTGTGGGGTGGACAGACCATTTACTAAAAAATTAGACAGACCATTTACTAAGAAATACTACGAAGTGTTTCGCTAGATCTATCGCCCTTTCGACTATGCGATATTATTGTACTATTTTTGTTTATGTACCATAAAAAAGCAGGGGCGTCAAAAAAATTTGTAGAAATAACCATATTTAATTTTTTGAGTTTTTTGGCCATGCGACATAGACTGAAAACTGAAATTAATCAAGAATTTCAATTTCATTTTCACTTTCTGATTTGGACAAACAAAAATATTCTCACTTTTGGAGGAATATTCAACATTCTATTGCTAACCTACCCGGAACTTTATTGTCGTACCGTAATTGCTTAATACGCCTGCGTAATTTAAGCTTACGGGAAGTAGCACTACTTGTTGCGGTAGAGGTGTGTACACTAACACTACTAACACCAATTCTTGGGATTAGTGACAAATTTTTAAGAGATATAAAATTAAATAAATAATTGTATTTTTTCCAGTATCTCGATCTCGATTGTAGTTTTTAGAAGTTCTGTGTTCTCGTGTTACGTTGATGATGGAATTGGTGTATAGGGCCAACCTAAAACGGAATTCGATTTCTGGTGCTGTATTACGTTAAATTCTGAAATAAAGAAACTCTGTGGAATGTTTAGGGGCAAAACAACCTATTGGTATCATCCACTTTAAAATTAAATTAGAAGAATCGGTACTTTGTACCGTTTGCACAATAAATCTTGAATCATTACTCGTGCTATTCATATTTTCGGGGTGTATACGAAATCCCGGTTTTCAAAAACCCGGTTTTCTTTTCTTTTAGTTCTAATTGCACAAAATAATTAATAAAGTTTTGTAATTGCAAGATTAATAAAAAAAGCAATATTTTGTTAATGCAACTGTAGAGGCTAACGGCTTCGATAACTCTCACGGGAACACAGGAGGTCACTGCACACCCCCCGCTTAGCCCTCCGAGGCGCTTTAGATTTGATCTTCGGGGGACGTAGGAGCCGAGATGAGCAAACATGTTGCTCTGCGTGCCGCACGTAGGAGCGGATTATATAGAATCTATTAATGACACCTACAAAAAAGAAAAATAACTGCACCATTTTGTTATGCGAGATTTTGTAATTGTAAGATTTTGTACTTGCAACATTTTGTAATTGCTATTTTGTTAATGCAAGATTTAATTAAAATGCAATAATTGTAGAGGCTAACGGGTTTGATAACTCAAACTACTAACTCTACTAATCCAAATTCCATCCCTATTAGCCATTTTCTAGAACTTTAAAGCAAGCTCATTTTTGAATTTAGTCAAAAAGTCATTTAAGAGTTCCATTTTCCCACATGCCAAAATTTAAAAATTCAAACCGGGATGTCCTAAAAATTTATTTTTTTTTTTATATAAAATTGGGATTTTGACAAACCCGGATTTCGTTACACACCCATATTTTTGCTCTTTAATTTAAAACAATAAGCCTCTATTCTAATTTTAATAAAATTTTCGGGTTAGAAGAACGCGGCACAATATTTAGTTTTATTCATCTTATAACGTGGTCGGTACCATTTATTTCCTTTATTTCTATTTTCAATAATTGTAGCAACACTCGCCGATCCAAGTCACTCTGCCGTAAACATGCAACATCTTGTTGTAGATTCCATGTTGTAGAATTTATATCCGCTAGTAAATACCTTTTAGGAAGAATCATTTGTCACTAGAGTTTCAGTTTTCTCGAACTATTTTCGTTCTCGAGATTCAAGAATCTCGAATTTTCCAACAATTTTAATTCTCGATAATTCGAGGATTCCAAAAAATTTTCTTGAGATTCTCGAAAATATATTGGAATATTAATTTTACCCAGAAATGAAAAATATTTTAACAATAAATTAATTCTAATGATTATTTCTTTATTAAAAAACAATAAATAAATAAATAATTCGAAAAAATATAATTAATATCACTTCATAATGTAAATAATTTTTTTTAAAATTTAAAATAATAAAAAACACAGTTGATAATTGTTCAAAAATATCAAAATTCTACATAGCTAGTTATTTTTATTTGTCGTTATTTAAAAAGAAATGTTTTAAAATTACTAAACTCTTGGCTTACTAAAAAAATTTCCGGAGGCCGAAAAATTCCTTTCCTTTTGCGTTTGGGTTTAATTAACAATAAAGTATTCTTTAAAGTGCGGAAGTCATCGTCTACTTTTGTAGGCAATCGTGTACATTCCCGAATACTCTCCTCCAAATGTTGTTCTAAAGAAATAAAATCGTTCAGAGACGTTGTTGAACTACCAGGCAAATCATAGTCAAAAGATTGATTGATCTTGACATTTGATTGATCTTGACAGTATCGTATAAATTTAAATATTAAATACATCACATCTGATGGATTTTTCGGCAATGAAAAACCTTGTAATAGTAAACTTTTTTGGATAAACAAACTTATTAATTGAAATTCCATCCTTTGCAGCAAGTTTAAAAACAACTCTTGCCAGTGTCAGACTTTTATCAGAAGTTGTAAAATACTCGCCGATGCGTTTAATTTCTTTGGTTGTCGGTTCAGAAACTGCGCAGGTAGAAGATTCTTTTAATTTTCTCTTCAAGTTATGGACACTTGTTAAATGTCGTTGTAAACCCGTCGTTGATTAGGCCTTACACGCGAGTGACTTTGCGCAATGAGTTCACATAGCTCTATCTTTATCAAGCTCTCCTCTTTTAAAATGATTCCAAACATCCTCGCTATCATATTCAGACATATCAGTACATCTTGGGGATTAAAAAATCTGTTTTTATACCAAATTACTAATAAACTTAGAATTTTATTAATCAAAGCTAACATAAATCAACAAATACTATTTGATTGTAAAAATAAATTATTTATGTTGATTAAAAAACTACAATTAACATTTATGTTATGATTATGAGTGAAAATTTCTAGGCTAGTTTAACCATATACAAAAGAGAATTTTGAAATAAAAACATTTTAATGTTTTAAGTGACATCTCATCTTGAGCATTAGAAACAAAATTTTTGTAATTTTTATTTTAATTCTTAATCAAAAAAAATATTGACAATGGGTACCGCATGCCACTAAAAAAAAATTATTTCTCGAGAATCTAGATCATATTTTTCGAGAAATGGGAATCCCAAAAATTTCAAATTTATATTTCTCGAGATTTCGAGCGTAAAAAGTTTGAAAATTTTCTCGAGATTCTCGGCATGAGATTTCTCGAGGAGAAACTCTATTTGTCACTCTGCTCATAAGGTATTTAAGAAACATGTAATGTATAAATGTACTTGCTGGATATTCCTGATTTTATCCTCCTGTATATCCTATCCAATTTTATTACATGAAATTGTACCTGTTTGGTAGTTTTGATTGTTTATTTTCCATTCCATTTTCACGTACACTGGCAACTTTATACAAAACCAAATATTTTCAAATTTATAAGGTTTATATTCAACACTACCTCTACTAATTGGAACAAACACAAACAAAAGACATAAACTTTGTAGAACATTTCCTAACCTAACCCTTCAACATAAAATTAAAGCGAAATATTTAAAAAAAACAAGAGATTTATTAACGACAATATTAATCAGCAGTTTCACACGGCATATTAAAGAAATTATTTCTTTTTCGTTTCTTTTCCCGTTTACCTATGATACCGGTTTTAACTAGCATTAACATAAATACAATTGAAATAAACAAAAAACTTTAAGGCCACTTTTGAGATGTAGAATTTAAACAATACAAAAAAAAGTGGGTGTCTGTACCACGTGTACGGACATCGGACATGAATACGTACAATGGTTTGGGAAGGAAATGACCTACGCGGTACATCGAGATTTCTGGGGAACGTTAGAAGAAAGATTGAACTCACGTAGCATGAAGTGTATTAATGTTAAATGAATACATAATATTTAAATCATTTAAAAATCTCATTTCCGACCAAAATATCTAATCCCATCATAATCGGTTAAGAATTTACCGAGCTCCGCCCCAGCAAGGCATATTAGACAACTTTTTCCAAAAATCATTTAAGAATTAAATTTCCATCCAACATACTATATCTAATCTCATCATAATCGGTTAGGAAATGGCCGAGCTCCGTCCCAGTTAGCTATATGCCAGAACTTCTTCCAAAAATCATTTAAGAATCCCATTTCCATCAAACTAACCGAATCCCATCATAATCGGTTAGGAAATAGCCGAGTTCCATCCCGGGTGGCCATATTCTAAAATTTCTGCCAAATAACATTTAAGAATCCTATTTCTTTCCAACTTACCCAATCCCATCACAATCAGTTAAGAAACGGCTGAGTTTTGTCCCAGGTGGCCATATGCCAGAACTTCTTCCAAAAATCATTTAAGAATCTCATTTCCAACCAACATATCCAATCCCATCATAATCGTTTAGGAAATGGCCAAGTCACGTCCCAGGTGGCCATATGCCAGAACTTCTTCCAAATTACAGAGTTCCGCCCCAGACGACCATATTCCAGAACTTTATCCAAAATTCATTTAAGAATTTAATTTGCATCCAACATATCCAATCCCATCATAATCGGTTATGAATTTACCGAGTTCTGCCTTCTGCCCCAAGTGGCCATATTTCAGAACTTCTTTCAAAAATCATTTAAGAATCCTATTTCCATCTAACACATACCCAATTTCATCCTAATTGATGAAGAAAACACAGAGTTCAATACGAACGGAAAACATTAAAATGGCGTTGCTTCCCCCTCCACCGCAAGCGATGCGTCACAGTCCTCACTCGTCGTAACGAAGTCTTTGATCCTTTAGCTATCGGGAGGCGTAATCAAATTGTGGATATAGATGATAGGAAAATAGCTATGGCGTCAAACTGTATCTACATATTTATCATCAGTTTTTTGAATTGCCTCCCTATGAAAGCAAAAATACAGACGTATTCACGTCAATAATTTGGCGTTTTAATATAAAATAATTTTTTAAATTAGCAATAAAAAACCTATTACGACTTAGTTTGATGAAAGAAATTAATTTTCAAAAGAAATGCAGTTTGGAACGGGCCAATGACACAGACAATTGGACAGACAGTGAATGAGAGAGAATTTATTTTTACATTTCTAAAAAATTATAAAGTTACATTACAAAATGATTTTATTTGTCAAATTTAAAGCTACCTATCGGCGTATGTAGGAACTATTTTTGGGATATTGTAAAAACTTATGGTTTACATCATTTCGTATCCGTCCAATTTTCTAATTTATATCTAGGAATGGAGTGAAACCAGAAAATTCAAAAATTTAACTGTGTAATTTTTTAAACACTTGGTTAGCACAAATTTCATTATTATGAAACGACTACATCTTTTTGCTCAATACGTATATGACTTCGGCTTTCCATTCAAATCTGAATAAACATTTCAATAATTTTCCTTCCTCGTTTATTTTGTGTCAGCAAAAACTATTTTACAAAAATTTTTTAATTTAACTAATTATTCATTAATTTACACCACATTGAAGGCAAAAAATTCATTTCACATACGTCTATAGACTAAAACAGAAAAGAATCTACTTCATAATTTTAAAAGGGGGCGGGAAAACAACACCATACTCTCAAACATAGTTGAAATGTAGCTATATACGAGTAGGAAATGAAGTCAAATAATTTTCTTTCATATATCGAGCAACCAAACCAACAGTTATAAAAGTCCATGACCAGTGACCAGATATACCATATGCTAGTATAGAGAGATACGTTATACGTCTGTTTATATGCAATATTGGAATATAACATTTTCACAATTTATATGCGAGTAAACATATAGAGATGTTTGGTGTTTCATGGTTTTCTATATATGTACGGAGAAAAGACGCAAAATAATAAAATTATAATATAATAAAAAAATAATAATGATTCTGCCCGTCTATATAAAATCTAAAAAAACAAAAAAAAAATAATAAAAATATAAAAATATGCTTTTTGGTTAAACATAAAATATATTTGTATCTCCCAACATATTCATACGAATATACCGTATCCACTCCGCACAAAATTTATTCTTTCCATACAGAAGAAATATAAAATAATTTGCACAGCAAGTGTACACAGAAACAAAAAGCTCATATACGACAGTCTCCATAGAATTCAACTGCCATATACCATTCATATACAGTATATATATATATATAAAAAAAGCACATAACGAGAGATAATTTAGTTAACAATAATCAAAATTGAATATAATTAAATTTTTGTCTCAGTTAGAATATATTTTGTTGTTGTTAAATGTTTTACGTTTGCAATCAAAAAAAAACTTCCTTGTTCCAAGTTTACTTGCTTTTTTGTTTATTAACGATTGAGCTTTTTGTGCTATATGTAATCATCACGAAATTGAATATGTAAATGCAGAGAGAAAAACCAAAAAGCCACATGTAATAAATTTATAAAATTTTATTACCATAACCAATAAAATAAAATATTTATGTTGTTTATTATTTTTGTGTTGTCTTGTATGTGGATTTTTGATTATCAAGTGTGATTTGTATTTGGTTTTATGACGTTTAATTTCGAAAACGGTGTTATGTGATTCAATTCGGCAAATCAGTTCTATTTAGATTAGCATCTATAAATAAAGCCATTTAAATACTTTATTTAGTGGTAAACGATTTCGATAATCCAACTAAAATCACAATTTCATCTTATAAATGTAACTTAAATTAATTCCTATACAATTTATTTTGTTTCTCAATTTGAGAATTTTTTTCTCCAACCGAGAAATATGATTCTTAAATTGATCCGCCTGAGGAAAAATCTAAATTCAACTAAAGTGAAGTTTCCGACAAACTAAAAATGAAAAAAAAAACTTACAACAGTCTGAAAAGCGTATATCTGCACATTCATAAAACTTAATATGTTCATAGTAGTAAGCTAATTTAGTCATAACTGTGTAGGATACAACTTACTTGCATATATGTAATCACGTAATAGTTGATTTTCATGCAATAACATTTTGCTATAAAAAGTATAGTGGCGATTCGACGGTCAATACCAAGATATCGTAGAGATGCCTACGCTTAACGATATACGAAATCGTGTTATTCGAAAATTGGGATTGCCAAACCAAAGCATATTTGGTAGTAAATCTCCTGAGATGTGCACGTGAAGATTTTGGACGTTCTATTAGCTATATACGTTTTCCAAATCTTGCGAGTTTTAGATAGCCAGTCTAAGGTGATTGATGAATCGGTGTACAAGAACATTTTCGGATCAGATGATACACATAAATACCTTTGGACTAACTCTAATAAACGTACAAGCAACGTAGCCGCGTTAAGCTCTAATCGTGGAATAGATATCGTTTTTATCGGAGCTATCTCTGTCTTCGCTGCTACCAGGTAGGTTCTGACTATGGTTCCTTCCACTACACGTGCGTGTACTCATTTAACTGGTTTCTAGCTAGAGGCTAGAGCCCTCTACCCTCTAGCCAAAGTGATTGGAATAATATTTTCAGGCGAATTGTTACTGGTGCAAATTCTGGCAGTCTCCGAAAGGAATGTTTTTTTCTGAACTTATTGGTCTTGGGTAGGGATAATTGAAAAAGAAATTTGTCTTTGACAGGGTCATAGTTTATACCTAAAACGGAAATAACCTTGGATTCGTCGCCTATCTCCTAAGAAGAAAGTTCTCGTTTTTCAGCCGGAATGGGTTCTAACAATGCAGGATGGTTTGATAACCACTTTCGTAGATTAAACCCACCTAATTCGAGCAAACATATAAGTTCCCTTTGCAGCTGCAATGCTGCTTCTAGTGTTTCCCCCCTAACATCAGGTCATCCGTGTAAAAATCCCTTTTTAGGATTTCGGAACTAATTGGGAACTTGTAAAAAAACCTATCCGCATGGTAACGGAGGGATTGTGTGGCTAAAAAGGTTGCTGGTGTGGTTACCGTATGTGATAGTGCTTAATCGAAAATGTTGGATATTTTTCTTTGGATTTTCACGTCAGATAATCCTTTGGT
Organism: Nephrotoma appendiculata; assembly: GCA_947310385.1. Lineage (NCBI taxonomy): Eukaryota > Metazoa > Arthropoda > Insecta > Diptera > Tipulidae > Nephrotoma > Nephrotoma appendiculata. Next base: position 25,021,534 of record OX371224.1, read on the forward strand.
AATCTCTGTCTTTGCGATGGATGAGAGTTTGCTTAAACATCTTCTAGATGCCGGCGGGAAATTACAAATCGGATAAGAATATTTATTAAATTCTGTTGAGTAATAGACTGGATTGACAACTGGACTGGAGGCATATTGTAAGTTTTATTTGTAAGTGCATGAATCTCTAGTTCGGGCACAGGTTTCATATGCCCTAGGGATAAGTATTCTTGGATCTGAATCAAGCATTTTACAAGAAACAAATTTTGCCGTAATGCTTGATGGTATAGCAATCACCAAGGTTTGGTTTTTACTTTTAAATAGTAACGGTAAGGATATTCAATTAACTTGATACAAAACGTTATCATTGAAATGTTTGACGCGGGTACTTTCGTCATCGGTGAGAATGCTAGAGTTAAGAATCACCGCAGTTTCCCAAAATCGCTGGAGGGAATTCTCGTTGTCTTTGGTTTAATTGGATATGCATTGATGAGCGAATCTAGTAAGGAAAAAAATTCAGATTATTTGGGTTAAAATTTCCTGGGTGTGGCGAGCTACTGCGCTACCTCAATAGGTTATATTTTACCACCAGTGAGCTCATGGAATAAATATTCATATAACAAAGTAGAACATCTATTTGTTTTGGTTAATAAAACTCGGGATCGGACAGCGGATTGATGGATCTAAAGTGTGAATTGCTGACATAAATCAACTGTGTTGGAAGTTTAGAGCAAATTTTAAGTACAACATAAGCCTGGGTCGAAATTTTATGAACATGGTAAACACAAGACTTTACTTTGAGATCGGATACTCCCTTGGCCTGTCCATGACCCATTGAAAGTATCAATTGAAATGCTAGCCTTGGCTCTAGGAACTTTCAGAACTAACTAACGCCATTCGCGAACGAATGAGTCGAACCAGAGTTAAGAAGAGCACGCAATTTTGACCATCTACCGAAATTATCCTCAATTCCGATCTCCGCTGTTGGAAGCATTGATATTGTTGGCGGGTTTGGACCATGATAATTTTCGATAATTTCAGCTTTTATGGTAGATCATTGATATCAAATTGGTATGGCAGGTATCAAATAATTGTTTCCGTGATGCACTCGGCTGTGTGGTAGAAATCTTTTTCTTATTGGTAGATTGGTGGATTTTGATATTCCTCTTTTTTGGTTGTGTTCAGGAGACACAATTGTCGATTTGTTAATTTTATACTTTTTCCTCGTTTATTTTTATGCAACATCCAGCCTTTCAATGTGTTTTTCAATAAGGTTTTTATTTTGATCCCTTCCCTACTCTAGTATCCTTGGAGACTGACGAGATTTCTCGATCCATTACCTTAGCTCCACAGCAGTTACATGGTAAGTTTAATTTTCTTTAGAAATCTATTATGGTGCATTCGAGATCTTTGTACTGGTTCGTGGTAAAAAAAAGTCGGGTGTTGACCACATCATATCTGAGCCATTCTATGATATTTATTTTTAAAGATTTAGAATATTATTCTGTTTTATTCTTGAACATTTATTTATTTTGTATCTGTGTAATGAGTGTGAACGAGTCTTTACACGCGGATGTGATTTAGTCCTTACTTTTATACATTTTAATATGTCATTGAATATTATACTTCTCTTTGGTAGATAGTTCAGTGGAGCATTATGCCTGATACAGAGAAGACGAAGAATAAAAAAACTATTGTTTGTAACGATTAACAGTATTGTGTTATTTCTTTTATTTATAATAAGCTGAGCTTATTACATCGTGTCAGATGTGAACAGATTAAAATAAACATAAAAGTTAACTTAAAAACTAAAAGTTTCATCATAGGATCGTCGATTAGTAATATTATTTCCCGGATTTTCTAAAATGGCATCAAATGAGCGTGCATTAACGGAGCTGGATTGTTCTAACCTAGCAAATGACTGGCCAAATTGGAAAAGGAATTTCATGGATGTATATGATCGCCAGTGGTAAATCGGATAATGAAAAACCAATAAAAATTTCGAATTTTATTTGGTTAATCGGGACAAACGGTGCCAATATTTTCAACTCATTGTTTCCAAATGACGGAACACAGAATTCGTTGCTTGGTACGGTTACAACCGGTGATGTAGTTGTACAACTGAAATTACATTAGAAAAATTTGACCAACATTGTTTGCCACAACGAAACCTAGCTATGTAAACTTATAAATTCCACACAATTTTGCAGAAGGAAAGACAAACATTCATGGAATTTGAAACGGAATTACGAACACAGGTACGTCACTGTGATTTCAATTGCAAATGCGGGGAATCGTTTGAAAATCGTATGTTGCGAGATCAAATCGTTTTGGGGTTTTCGAAACAAAATTACAATGGAAACTATTGGACTGGCGTGATGATAAGTTGGAACGCGTCATTGACATATTTAAAACATACGAAGCGACGAATATAAACAAAGGAATCCTGGATTAAAAAAAAATCAACGATAAACATAGTTAAAGCAAGTGATCAATTACCATCAGTTGGGGCAATAAACCGTTTGTGCTTCAACTGTGGGAGCCAATGGAAATTTGGTCATATGAAAGAATGCAAAGCAAAAGATATTATCTGTCGTTCATGCGAGAAAAAAGGGAAGGATTCCAGAGAATGTGCCGTAAATCAAAAAAGCAATCATCGGAATCTAAACAAGTGTCGGAAAAAAATATTAATAATAACAACTGCGGAAGGAAAAATGTTGCTGAACTCGTTTGGAGCGATATGCGAGGTAATATTTGTAATAAATATAAATATTTGAGTGGTCTATTCAGTTCTAAAAATATTACTAGGCTAAACTCAATAGAATCGAAACACAAGCGGTGGACAAGAGAATCCATGATAGGCAATGAAGTAGTAACATTTAAACTGGATACTGGAGCGGATATAAATTGCATTCCATTGAATTTAATTAAAAAATTAAAAATAAATTTATATAATCAGCATGACGATATTAATGTTTTTGATTATAATAATAGCTGTATTTTGTTGAGAATTAATTATTTCGAATTATTTTGGAATTATTTAATTCTCAACAAAACAGCAAAAAATGTTTTTTCTGTTGGTAGTATTTTGTATTTTCCTATTCTTAATTATAACACAAAATATAATATATAAATTTTAAGAAAATATCGACCACAATACGAATACAAATGTCGCTTGTCATAAATGTCATTAAATTTACAACACCAACTTAAAAACAATAAAAAACAAAAAAATGTTTTCTGGTGGCAAATACGATAAGTAACTTTTGGAATTAGAATTAAATAATTCCAAAAAAATTTTGGAATTAGTTTATTCTACTGGGAATTATCAAATGCAATTGTTGTTGTAAATTCTCAACAAAATACAGCTAATAATAAAGTTGAAATTTTTGGAACTACTCAACTTAAATGCTCGGATTTGAAAAAGGAGCGTTCAGCTGAATTTGTCGTTGTCAATGACAGTTGTGAACCGGTGCTGGGGTTGGAAACTTGTGAAAGTTTTGGATTAGTAAAACGTTTGGATGTGAGTGGTATTGTGTGCATGACATCAAAATAAACATTCATGGTTAGATATAGGGATGTTTTTTCAGGGACTAGGTGAATTCCCTGGAACATTTTCAATTAAATTAAAGGAAAATTCGAAGCCAGTCCTTCATTATAAGAAACGGATGCCAAATTCATTGATGGACAAACTAAAATTGGAACTTGATAAGATGGTACAGGATGAGATCATTTCACCTGTTGATTATCCAACTGATTGCGTCAATAATTTGCAGATAGTAGAAAAGCCTAAAGGAAAACTTCGAATTTGCCTAGATCCAAAGTCACTCAATGAATGTATCAAACGCGAACATTTCTTAATTCCAACGGTAGATGACTTAACTTTTGGTTTAGCAAGAAAACGGATTTTCTCGGTTCTTGATTTGAGCAGTGGTTTCTGGCATATGGAATTGGAAAATCAAAGCTCGGAATTAACAACATTTATGACTCCTTTTGGGAGATTTAAATTTAATCGTGTGCCTTTTGGCCTGAATTGTGCACCGGAAATGTTTCAACGGGAGATGATTAAATTTTATGGTGATTTGCAAGGAGTCGTTTATATTTTGATGATGTAGCTGTGTGTGCGGAAAGTGAAGAGGAACATGACCGAATCATGAGTCTGGTGATGGATAGAGCTCGGATAAAATTCAATATCGACAACGAGAAGTAAAGTTCATGGGAAATATTATATCAGAAGGAAAAATTAAAGCAGATTCGAAATACAAGGATACAATTGTAAAAATGTAAAAAACCAGAAAATAAATCGGACGTTCTAAGATTGTTGGGTCTTCTCAAGTACTTGGCTAGATTTATTCCGAATTTGTCAAAGCAATCCACAGTCTTGCGTAATTTGACTCGAAAGGATGTAGATTTTATCTGGACAGAAAAACATGACATGGAGTTCAGGAATTTACTTAGCATCGTAATATCGGAAGCAGTACTGACCATTTATGATCCAATGATGCCTGTAATCGTACAGACTGATGCATCAAAGGATGGATTGGGTTGTGTACTCGTACAAAGCGGCCATCCTGTGGCGTTTGCTTCTGAACCCTCAGTAAAAGTGAGCAAAAGTGGGCACAAATAGAAAAGGAACTTTTACCCATTGTTTTTGCGTGTCAAAGGCTTCATTTCGTTTTATACGGACGGGAGTTTACTGTAGAAAGTGATCATAAGCCCTTGGAAACACTGGTCAAGCGTGGTTTTGATGATGTAACTATGCGACTTCAACGCATGTTCATGTTTCTTCTGAAATATTTACATATGAAAGTAATTTACAAACCTTGCAAGGAAATGCTTGTGACTGATTGCTTGTCATGAGCGTAATTATCGGAAATTTCAGAAATAGAAGGACTTTCTAGAATCATTCACTCGGTAACAAAATCGGTTTGTTTCATGGAGGAAAACTATAAATTTTATAGGAAAACGATTGATAATGATAAAGAATATACAAGAATTAGTGACTATGTTCAAACTGGTTGGCCAGGCTTTCATCAACTAGATGAGATGGGTATAAGCTAAAATCGGAATTGCACGTTGAGAACGGATGTTCTTGAATAATAGATAAGTCATTCCATCAGAGATGCAATGTCAAATAGCAATGTTGTTACATTTGCCTCATCTCGGAATAGAAAAAACGCTTGCACGCGCAAGAATGTTATATTATTGGCCAGGAATGAATACACAAATCAAAGAGTTGGTGACTTCATGCAGCGTATGTGAGAAATTCAAAATAAATATTCAAAAAGAACCACTGGTTCAGGAGGAAAGTCTGAAATATCCATTTCATATAGTGGCAATGGACATTTTCTAGTATGCGAGTCGTAATTATATTGCAATTATTGACGCGTACTCGGGTTACTTATGGCCGTCAGGATTCAGAATAAATCATCAATGCACATTATGGGGGTAATTTGTCAACTGTTTGAAAAACTGGGATATCCGACAATCTTAAGGTGTGACAACAGCCCATTTGGATCTGCTGAATTTGAGCGTTTTGCGGTTGAGTGTAACGTTCAGGTTAAATTTTCAAGTCGAAGATATCCACAAAGCAACGGTCTAGTGGAAAAGGGCGTGACCATTGCAAAGAATATTCTTAAGAGATGTTATGAGGCTAATGATGTCGATCAATTTCAGTATCGCTTATTGGAATATAACACGACACCAGTGATGGGCATGAATATTACTCCATCAGAATTATTCTTTGGCAGACTTGTAAAGACCAAGTTGCCTGTGTTAGACTCGCTGTTGATCAGAAACAAGTTAAGTGAATTGAAAATTCAAAATAAATAAAAAATAAAAAAAGACAAGCAAAAATATTACTATGATCGGAACGCTAGGTCATTGCCGGTACTAAACGAGGGTGATTTAGTTATTTAAAAAAAAATGGAAAGGAATGGCACTATGGAAAAATTGTTGCGCATTTAACGATCGGTCATACATTATCAAGGATAGTTTTGATGGTTAATTTAGACGTAATAGGCGTTTTACTGCTAAGACTAAAAATGAGAATTTTAATGCTAGTGATCTGTAGTTTGAACAAAATATTAGCAAGCAGAACAACTCCCCGGATTCGTTAAGAGAAAGTCAAATTGTAGTTCCATCTCACAGTAATCGGAACGAAAATAATGTTAATACGGACAACTCAGTAATGGTAGAGATCTCATCTAATACAAACAGTTGTGATATTGATGAACCCCAGTTCTATCCGGAAGAAGTGTAAACCATGTAGCTCCATCTACCAATACGGCGAATGTAACATCTGTAGAGCCAGTCACCACTAGAAGTGGTCGCGTCATTAAGGCCCCACAGCGTTATGGTAGGGATTATGGAATTGAAACAGTAGTAATTAATTAATTAAAAAAAAGCGTGTAATGAGTGTGAACGATTCTTTACATGCGGATGTAAATTAGTCCTTACTTTTATACCTTTTAATATGTCATTGAATATTATACTTCTCTTTGGTAAATAGTTCAGTGGAGCATTATGCTTGATACAGAGAAGACGAAGAATAAAAAAAACTATTGTTTGTAACGATTGTGTTATTTCTTTTATTTATAATAAGCTGAGATTATTACAATCTGCCAAAATATAACATCAGTATAACAATTTCTAGTTGTTTGAGTTATAATAATTTATCATCATACATTACAAATAGTGTGTATACATAATTTACGAGATACGTAGTGTCGTTACAAAACGCTGACAAAGATATCCGGGAATCCATCAGATATGACAACTTTAACACCCTCTCAGTTTTTGATTGGTAGTCTCATTACTTACTTACTTACGTCTCATTACTCTTAATCATCTTTATTCCATATATAAACGTCAATCTATTGTCAGATGCAACAATTTTGACGAAGATGGTCAACTGAGTAGCTAAATGAACTCCAATGAAAATATGAAGAAGATAGCAGCCCATCATCTCCATACTAATGCATTCTGAAGAATTTGCCGAAGAATAATTAAAAGTAAAAATTTATGATCCAGATGTATTCCGCCCCTCTAATGATAACAAAATATAGAAGAACGAAGGAAATTTTAGTTTTGATTACAAAGTCAATAATGATTTCTTAGGACAAAAACAAAATCGAAAATCAAAAGTTAGTACCAGTACATTTTAAACCTTGCCATATATTATTACTCCCGTTACCCCCACACTGTAACAACTGTTGCCGCTTATCAATACAGTAATTTCGAAACATAAACTGTTAGGGTTTTGAATCATGTCTCCAAACTTCATGAAACATAACCACTTCATCTCATTAAAACCATAAATGCGAATGTAAGGGGCAAACCTGCCTTTATTTGAAACCAATTTATTTTCTTGAAATAGCAAACATGAAACGAAAATTTAATTAATTTACTGACCTTTTCAGTAAAATTACCGATTGATACTTCAAAACGAATGTTTCATATAATTAAAAGCAAAATAAAAAGATTCAAAATGTTTAAAACCAAGAAAATTAAACACATTTCAATAAATCTTGCTGCTCCATCATTTGGGTTATGGTGGCCTTTTCGTTTGAAAATTGAAACGAAGCAAAAATCCTTAAATAATTTCATTTCCGTATATAAAAAGTAAAAACCTGAAAAACAAACAACCAAGGAAAAATTTCCTTGTTCTGAGATACCCTTTTTTCGTATTACGGTTTGTATGTACACTGGATGTGTGTGTGTGGGGTGCGCGATAAAAAATGTTGTTGCCATCGAACTTGAACTTACTCGAGAGAAAACCAAAAAACCAACGAAAATTTAAAAAAAAAAAACAAAAAGTTTAATAGAGTTTTTATTTTAATAATCAAGCAATAAATTTAATTTACGCTAAATAATTATTTCATTACAATAATAACAAAAACAAAATAATTACAAGGAACACAAAAATCCCACAAAAATTTTAATAAATTTCGAACCCAAGTGTACAAACGAAATAAGCATCAGATTTTTTTTTGTTTCTCGCATTGAAATGGAAAATTGAAGAAAATTTAATTCATTTATGGCACCAACCATTTCGTTGGTACTGTGGGTGTCGAGTAAATACCGTTTTTATTATTATTATTTGTTTAATTTCGTTCGCTCTCGGTACTCGTATATAGCAGGGACCAGAATCCAGTAATTTTTTTGCCATTTATCCCTTACATACTATATACTCCTTCCTCTCTACACACTGTTCATTATTGTAAAAAAAAAAAAAATTATTGTATTATTTTTATTTTCAATTTCTTCGGTTATTTTTATATTTAAGAACAATTTCCACCACAATCAGTTATTTAATTATCTTTCGCCAGACATTCAAGGAGAATTTTATGTATATAGAGCAGTGATTCTTAACAGGGGGGCCGCGGCCCCCTGGGGGTCCGTAAGAAGTTTGCAGAGGGGCCTCCAAAGTTTGCAAAATTTCCTTCAGAATATAAAAAAAATAAAATTGGTGTATAAGGTAAATGTACCAATTACCGACAGTATAAGAATCTCGTTGACGTTCTGTTAAGATATTTTTTCGGGTCTTGTTTATTTGGGTCTGCTTATTTCATATATTAATCATAAAAATTAAATAATTTCATTACATAAAGTCTATGTTCTTATTATGACGGGAAAAAATCTCGGATTTTTCTATCCCAGATTTTTTTTTCAATTTTTTTAACTTTTTTGTATGAAAAGAGGCGTGACTGTCGTATAATTTACGTGATGTAATTGGTTGAAACGAAGGGATAGAAAAATCCGAGATTTTTATCCGTCGTATGAACTCGCTGTCATACGCGATTTATTTTTGATCTAATTTCCGGCAGCTCTTGTTCGTATTATCGGCACTGTAAAATTTAAGCGGAAGATATTCAAGGCTGAAATAACAAAAACACAATTTTAAATAAAACAAACTTTTATTTTTTGTATTTTTTATTAAACGTTAAGTGTTATAAACAAATTATGTCCTCCTAATTCACAGCTAGGATATTAACTTTAGAAATTCAATCAAAAAATAATAAAACTACACGATAACAAAAATAATTCAGGTACTAGATAATTTTACTAAAATTAATTAAACTTATTCTTTTAGAAAGCTTCGATTTCAGCAACCGCATAAATTCCTCTGGCATTTAATAGAGAAGGAGGGCTGATAACACTACATACTTCTTCCACTTTATACCAAATAGCGTCGTCCTTGCTCGGCTATTTCCAGTTTTGACCACTCGCATTGTTTTAATGTATGTTTCATTTTCTTTTACTTCCAACACAGACCCAGGGAAATACTCTCCTTCGTATGCAACTATGGCATAATCGCTAGGACCGCATATGATATGGAAAAGTGACACAATGTTAGATGATGCGCAATGTTAGATTTCATATCCCGCAATAAAAACATTTTTGTTTTTCCTTGAACGAAAATGATAGAGCGCGGTGTCGTTCTTCGTTTTACGATTTTGATATTAAATAACGTAATTAATTTTTTTGTTTTTGCTCTCCTGAAAAATTTTAATTTTTGAGTTGTGTCACTTTTCCATATCATGTGCGAATGTTTTTTAATTTCTTTTACCTTCGATCCGACATCTGGTTGAAAATTAGGTTTATGATCTTGGTTGAAATTTCGTTTTATAAACTGTTCCGTTCATTTCTCTTTTGCTTCTTTCAATTTTTCTTTTCCTCTCAATTCAATTCTCTTTAAGTGTTCAAAATATTTACATATTTGATGTAATTGGATCAGGAGTAATTTTCCTTTTGACAATTTTCTTCTTTTCAGTTGGAGCCTCCGGATAATAGAAAGATTTTTGAATGGGGTGCCAAAATCCTCTTTAAACGACAAATAAGAGCAACCTGGTTGCTGCGTTATGTTATTGTTTTAATCAGCAATATTTTAAATTGGCGTACTCATAACTACTGCACTGGATGTAATTTGGGATTCAGGAACATTGTTCAAGTCAAGATCTTCGTAAAGACGTACCAAACCATCATTATCCACAATGCAATTCAATACTTGATTTTCCGCCCATAAATTTACGTTTGGCGTTGTTTCATTGTCAATCAAAGATTGAATTTTGCTTGTGTCTCCACCTGCGAAATCTATTTCTTTTTTCAACTTTCGTTAACATAAAAAGAGATCTTTTTCTTTTATATCACCAGCCCATACCTCACGACTTTCCAGATGATGATGATTAAAAGTATTTTATTCAACGTATTGCAAAGTATACAATTTTTCCCATTTTTCTAGCAATGCGTGGATGGCATGCGAAAAAAACTGTTCTTGGGGGGTACATTATCATGTGTTCAAAATATTTACATATTTGATGTAATTGGATCAGGAGTAATTTTCCTTTTGACAATTTTCTTCTTTTCAGTTGGAGCCTCCGGATAATAGAAAGATTTTTGAATGGGGTGCCAAAATCCTCTTTAAACGACAAATAAGAGCAACCTGGTTGCTGCGTTATGTTATTGTTTTAATCAGCAATATTTTAAATTGGCGTACTCATAACTACTGCACTGGATGTAATTTGGGATTCAGGAACATTGTTCAAGTCAAGATCTTCGTAAAGACGTACCAAACCATCATTATCCACAATGCAATTCAATACTTGATTTTCCGCCCATAAATTTACGTTTGGCGTTGTTTCATTGTCAATCAAAGATGGAATTTTGCTTGTGTCTCCACCTGCGAAATCTATTTCTTGTTTCAACTTTCGTTAACATAAAAAGAGATCTTTTTCTTTTATATCACCAGCCCATACCTCACGACTTTCCAGATGATGATGATTAAAAGTATTTTATTCAACGTATTGCAAAGTATACAATTTTTCCCATTTTTCTAGCAATGCGTGGATGGCATGCGAAAAAAACTGTTCTTGGGGGGTACATTATCATGCGAAGCAAAATCACTTTGTGCTGTCTTTTATCATATTCTGGAGGTCTATTATGAACTTTATGCGAAGCAAATCGCATTTCGCATTTCTTGCGATTTATCAAATACGATCCGCTTCGTATGAGATTATTATGAAATATCATTATCGCATATCGCATTTCCCTTATTCGGGAAATTTATTTTCTGTCAAATTGTTGTAAAAAGTGAGGTTAATTGTACGAATATTTCACTAAAAATTATTTTTGAGGTAACAAAAAACGTAAATTTGATAGAAAAAAAAGAAAAAAATATGGATACTGCGGCTTTATATTTTTTCTGTGATGAGGATGATGAAGAGGAAAATGTAAATAATACGAGAATCAGACGAAATGTACTGCGGAATGAATCATGTCCTTTGGATATTCCCGAGAAAAAAATAGTTATTAATTATTAAAATACATAAATAGTAAAATTTCAGTGTAATAAAAAACATTTTCAATTATTTTTATAAAAATATTAATTAACATTTAATTACATTTTATCGCCGCACAAAATATTGTTTCACTACTCAAATGCGATATCCGACTGCTATTGAGCAGTCGCATTTGTCAATTTTATTTTCGCAAAAATCCGCAGGTTGAGTTTATAATATGGCGATTAAGAGCGCTTAATATCCGAAAAGGGTGTTTTATAATACCAAAATGCGATATCGCATGAAAATGCGAAATACGATCCGCTTCGCATCACGTTCATAATAAGCCCCCGGGTCGTTTTTCACGCAAAGGTCGATTTAAATTGATCATTTGTTGTTGGTAGCTTTCAATATTTGCGATTTCGAGAGGTTTTAGCAGCTCAAAATAAATTACACCCTTCTGATCTCACCAAATACAGAGCATTGTCATCCGTCGAAGCTATACTTAGCCTTGAAGTCGATTTTGATGGTTGTCCTGGATCAACCCAAGACATTTTGCTCTTTGGATTCTCAAAATAGATCCATTTTTCATCACCAGTCCACAATTCGATGGAGAAATAACTTTCTTTTGTATCTGGCGAGCAACATTTCGCAAGTGTTTTTTTCTATTTTCCTCTGGCCTTTCATTCAGTTTATGAGGAACCCATTTTCCCAGTTTTGGATCTTTCACATGGCTTTTAAACGTATGGAGACGGCTTCTCGTGACACATTCAAATGATCCGCGAGTTATTTTTGCATTTTAGCGTCATTCTCATGCATAATGCCTTCAAACTTTTTTGGTGGACTTCCACGTTCTTCGTTTCTCACGTCAAAATCACCACGTTTGAATTTATTAAACCAAGAGCATGCTCACCGTAAGTTTTGACAAGCATTCTATTTCTAATTTTCTTCAAATGATAAGAAAAATCAATGATGTCGTGATCAAACATGCGTAATTGTATGAAACTTGTAAGCGAATAAATTGGATGTTGGGGACAGATGTCAAAAGAAAATATTGACACCGATGACGTGGTTTGTCGAAAAGTAAATTGACAGGTGGCGCCATTTATTGGTAAATTCCGGTTTCATATTTCCACACCTGATATTATAGATAATTTAACAAATATAATTTATTATTAAAAAAATGGGGGCCACAAAAAAATTATGAATTATTTGGTGGGCCGCGAGTAAAAAAAGGTTAAGAACCACTGATATAGAGCATCGAATTGCCTTTATTTCATGCCATATTTCAAAAAAAAAAAAAAAAAAAAATTCGATTTGGTATTTTTTGCTTTGTTATGTTTTTTGTTTGGTATTTCATTTCGAACCAGGACATTCCAACGACCCGAGTATTAAACAACATTTAATAAATTACTTTGGAGTGTGAGCCCTATACAAATATTACAAGTACTTCAAACTGTTTCAAGTTTAAAGGTTTTGAAATTATGTTTTGTTTTCACCTTGATTAACTTACGTGCTAAACAAATCCGATTTTAGGTCATATTTCTTTCCGTTTTCTTAGAGAGATAATCATAAGTGTTATCCGTCTAGAATATTAAGTTTGTAATTCTTTTTGATATGAACATTACTTTATGTTTTGCTTCGCGTGCTCTAGATTAATTTCTTCCTAATTACATTCTTAATTATTTTGTTTTTTTCTTTGCTGTGTACATATAATATACCTTGGTATTAAATATTTAAAAGATGAGGTGAAAATTTATACAAAATTCCTTTTTGCGTTGAACCAAGCACAAAATATAAGTGTGCAGTTTCGGTTTCTCTCGGCGAGTAGATTTAAATATTTAAACCCACTTCAAATTACATAAACCAAGAATTACCGTGTTCTAGGTAAATGTTCAAATAATCGTATTATACAATATTCTTTTGAATTGACGTCTTACCATATTCTTATTAAAGTGTGTTTTAAAGTTCTTAGTAAATATAGGTCAGCTAAACATTCAGCTAAACTACAGTGCTGGGAAAAAATTGGGCAAACATATTTTATTGCAAATTGGATTCTTTTTTTGCTAAACTTACAAAACTTTTGAACGCAATTGGCTTATTGTTTCATTTTAAATACATGTATGATGTAATTTTTTGAAAAAAAAAAAAATTACCCGAAATTTAGGGGAAGACCCCGAAAAAAGCCAAAATATTCAAAATACGTTGTTTGGAGTTAAAGTAACGGAATAAATTAAACACTTATTTTTTATTTTATTTTTTGTTTTTTATTGATTTATAGAAGTTCTATCTTTAATATTAATATTTTATTGGACCGCGTTTTGTTTTTATTACACCGGTACAACCCCGCGACTGATGTGCAATAAAATTGGTCAAGCAATTGTTTTATTTTACGCCTACCGCACTTGGCCGACATTAAGGTGCAGATGTTTTATTGCCTCTAATTTTTTTTTTTTAGTAAAAATAGTGCATATTTTGTAAGATTAAGTTATTCTGTAAGTGATCCTAGTCAAATAAAGAATAAAGTTCAATTTTAGTTTAAAAAATGGGAAAAGTTAGTAAGCAGTGTAAAAGCATGATGTTGATTTGGGCGCGAGAAAATTTAACCACGCGTGAAATAGCAGAAAGATTAAACATTCCTAAAAGTACTGTCGCGTGGAATATTAAAAAATTGCGAGAGATGGGCAGTACACAAAGAAAGAAAGGATCTGAAGGCTCAGAAAGGCAACGCCAGTGGAAGATCGTTTCATAATATTACAATGTCGTTGGAACCGTTTTAAAACTTCATTGGACATAAGATGGGATGTTGAGCGAGCAACGGGAAAAAAAATTTCAGCCAGCTTAGTGAGAAAAAGACTTGTTGAAGCTGGTTTGAGAGCACTTAAACCAGTCCAGAAGTCTGAGTTCACATTACTAGTGAAAACACAACTTTTGCTATGGGTCCAGGAGCATGCTTCTTGGATTCCAGAGATGTGGAATGATGTGATTTTCCCCGATGAATCAAAATTCAAGCTGCATGTTGGAGATTGAAGAATTCTCGTTAGAAGAAAACCGCGCGAGAGGTTTAGCAACGAATGTGTTTTAAGACTTTGACCGAAAAATGAAGGAGTTATGGTCTGGGGATGCTTTTCTGGAAATGAAACCGGTCAATTGTGCTTTCTTAGTTCCAGCATTACACCTGCTGTTCATCTGCAGGTCCTATACGACGAATTTGAGCATTCTGTGTTAAAGTTTTTTCGCGAGACTTGCAAATTTATTTTTCAACAGGGCCACGCTCCGTGCTATACCGCCAAAAATGTGAGTTATTAAATTTGAATTGTAGATAGAAAAATTGGCTTTCAGATAAACATAAATAATTTGTTAAAAACTTGTTTTTTTTCTTATCTCTTCATTTAAAGGTAAAAAGTACTTCGAAGAAAGAAGTATCGATGTGTTGAGCTGGCCCCCGTATAGTCCAGACTTAAATCCCATTGAACATATTTGATCTATAATGAAGCTAGAAGTAGCAAGAAAGCACCCAAAACCGATTCAAGCTTTGAAAAGTTTGTTGACGATGATTTGGGAATCCATACCTCCTACGACTTTGAAAAGTTTATCAAATTCAATGAATCGGAGGTATATCTCTGTAATAAAAGTAAATGGCCCACCAAAATATTAATATTAAAGATAGAATTTCTATAAATCAATAAAAAACAAAAAATAAAAATAAAAAATAAGTGTTTAATTTATTCCATTACTTTAACTCCCAACGTATTTTGAATATTTTGGTATTTTCGGGGTTTTTCCCCTAAATTGCAGGTAAATTTTTTTCAAAAAATTACGTCATACATGTATTTAAAATGAAACAATAAGCCAATTGCATTCAAAAGTTTTGTAATTTTAGCAAAAAAAGACTCCAATTTGCAATAAAATATGTTTGCCCAATTTTTTTGCCCAGCACTGTATACTCTTAAAAAAATGATAATGAAATTTGTAGCTTCACCTTTTTAGCACCCCATCTAAAGATATTGACAAAAATGATGATTGAATTCGTCTGGCCATCATTTGATCAGGATTGGTCTCTAGTTTTTATCGTTTGGTCACTTACGATTAAACGGGAAAAAATAATGAAAAATTCAAAAAAAAATAAAATTTTTCTTGTGGCACGTCATTCCAAGAAAATCGTTAGGTAATCATTAAGTCAGGATTCGTCAACACATTTTGGCGTTTAGTCATCAATGGGCCAGTTTTTATTGCGAAAATTACCGACCAAATGGCACAGTGGTTAACAAAATTTCTGACCAAATGGCACAGTGGTTAAAGCTTTGGCGTTTGGATCGGGAGATAGTGAAATTTCACCATCGTGATTTCAATCTGTAGTGAAATATAACACATTTATGACCCCCTGTCGGTGTGAAAAACCCATGAGCCGACCCATCTTCGATGCCAGTATAGGCTGGGTAGGCTAAAGTAAGGACGTGCAAAGCACAACCACGAAAGAGCAGGGTGAGCCTTGAGTCTCAAAACAGATTGCATTGTAAATATATATATATAAAAAAAAAAAAAAATCATCAAAATTGTAGTAATTCAATAAAATCAGGTTCGTCGCTTATTTAGAAATTTCATTTAACAAAATTCATAAAAAATTCAATTAGACCATTTAGATAAAAATATTGATTGACATTGATTGGGTTGTTATCTCCGTACATAGTGGAATGGTGTTCTGGCGCCGATAATTACGAAATGATCTACTTGGAACATTAATAGAGATGTTTCCCACTACGTAGGCATGTTGTAATGTACCACTCAACCCGGTTATCCCTTAAAATGTACATCTTTAATAAATATTAATAACTGGTCCTATGTGTGTATTTGTATTGGGTAAAGAATGTTTCTAGTAATTACAATTAAAGAGAATAACTTTCTTTTACTGGTCGGCTTTGGACGTGATAGGTAGCTAATGGTAAATCATAACAAAACAAATTAATTATATATGATAAAGTAAACATATAAATTCAAAATTAATAATTAGTCCTGTGTAATTTGATTAAATTATACTTAAATATTTAAATAAAGTAGAAATAAAAAACTTAATAGTTGAAATAATAAATAAAATAAAACTAAACTAAATTAAATAAAGTGCCTTAGATTATTCATTAAATAATTAACGAATGTCTCAGAAAAATCCAATCCAATCCATGTCTTCTCAACACTGGTGGCAGCGGTAAACCTCAAACCATTTAACGCAGAGTTAGTTATAAATTTTATTGTGAAAAGTGTGGATTGATTTGCATAGTGTCGGGTTTTAAAAGTTAAAACAAAAACTGTGAAGATAAAATAGCTACATAGTGAATTCCTAAGATAAGACAAAACAGTTCTTAATTTCAAAAATATTTACTGTTACAAAGATAAACTTATACCTAAAGTGAAAATCTTATAAACATGTTAAGATACAAAATCCTATAACATGTCATACTAATTTTTTGTATATACGTTCAACGTTTTCTATCACGTCACAAAGCAAAAAAAGAAAAAAAAATTTCATTGAGCAAGTGATGAAATTAGTAAAATTCGCATTTAAAAACTCGCCGTATTATCAATATCAACAATCGACAACGACACATCGCATTACCAGTTAACGAAAGCAATAAAGCAAATTATGGAAACTGTTGTTTTCATTCCTTGATAAAACCGGCTGATATAATTATCCGTTATTATAATTAACTTACACAGGTCTGTAATATGTTAAATACAATTTAGCAGACAAACAGTTTATTGCAGAGAATCAATGCGTGATAAAAATCTCGACAAATACTCACGCACACGTGGTATCACCAATTGGTGGTTATAGAAGCAGAACACCGTCAACGCAGAACTATTACTACAACAGGAAAATTCATCAGTGACTTAATGCATCAACAAATGTTATAATCAATGGATGATTATAGTTGCAGATAATACATTTAAATTAACGGGTAAACAACGTTATTCAATAATTAAGGTACACAAATTTTACTTATTTTCCATTTTATATTTTTCTGTGATTACTAAAATCGCAAACATATCAAATTTTATTTACAATACGTATACATTATAATACGTACATTTTTGGCCGAAGGTCATCTAATACAAACAGATAGTAGTTCTAGCGTTAAAAAAGTAAAAAATAATTGTGATAGTTAATGCTTCTGGTGAATTAATTCTGAAATTTTATTGATATAGACATTAACTGTTCTGATTACATTAGATAATATAATTATTTAGATATTGGATGGATATATGGATTTAGATATGGATTTAGATATTTCTTTAACATTAAAAATGATTCCGGAGATCGATGGATCATCCGATAATTTGCACGGATTTTTGTCTTGTGGTGACATGGTTCACGATTCATTGAAAACTTCGGAAGTATCCAAATTTTTAAATTTAATTAAAGTTAAACTAGTAGGAAAAGCATACAAAACAGTAAAATTTGAAGAATTTAAAAATTGGAGGTCACTCAAACAAGCCCTTAAAACTCAGTTCACATCTAAGCGATCACTTGAATCAATTCAAGTTGAACTAAATTCGATAAAACAGAAGCGATCGGAAGATGTAAAAACATTCTCAAATCGTCTAGAAACCCTTCTTTATAACTTAAACGAAGTTTGCTTCTCCGAACCAGGTGTTGAATCTATAAAGGAAATAAAACATTTAAATGATAGGATGGCCCTAAGATGTTTCCAGGAAGGTTTGCAAGACCCTATAAAATTAATTGTCAAAGCTTGTAGATTTTCAACCTTGAAGGAAGCTATTTCTAAAGCTCTTGAAGAAGAAGCAATTCAAAAGTACTCTTTTCCACATTACAATAATAATTCGATAACGTATTCACAACAAAATAAAATAACACCCTCAAGTTTTTTGAATAGTTCAAGGTGTCAACTATGTAATAAAGTAGGCCATAAAGCCTTGACCTGTTTTAAATTTATTAATTCTAATAATTCGAGACAGAATCAGACAATTTCCAACACCAATCAAAATGATTCTGTAACTTATTTGTCTAAAACTATTAATAATTCTACATTCACTTGTGCCTATTGCCACAATAAAGGACATAGTATTCAAAATTGTATAAAAGGGCAAGTAAATGACAAGCGCCGTTTTAACGAACAAAACACTAATTCTAATCCTTCAAGTAGCTCGGGAAACGTGCAAGGATCCGAACAGTTGGGTACTCCTCAAAGGATCCGAAATCATCGATAGAGTACTCAAATTTCAAAAATTCAAGATTCTCAAATAATAATACAGCGTCTAATTTAGTAACAACCAATTCTAATTTTTCCGAATTAATATTTGAAAATTCTTCTTTTAAATTAGAGCCTAATAGATCAGCACCATCTAATTGCTGTTTAAAGGAATGTTTAAATTTTAACATTTCCACTTGTCAACTTTATAATCCCCATTGTAATCCAAAAATGTTTTTGGAAGTAACCTTACCTAATAACCCCACTAAAAAATTATATTTTTTAATTGATTCTGGAGCGGACTTAAGTTTAATTAAAATAGAAAACTTAGATCCAGATGCTTTTTATTACCCTGAATCTAAATTCATAATTACAGGGATTTCAAATGAGTCATTTGAAACAATTGGCTTGACATTTTTAGAGCTACATTTTTCTGATTTAAATTCATGTAAACAAAGCGTACAAGTGGTTCCTAATAAGTTCCCAATTCAATATTCCGGCATTTTGGGGAAGGATTTTCTAGATTTATATAATTGCACATTGGATTTCTCATCAAATAATATTACATTATTTATAAATAATGAATTACTAACGTATAATCTATCAACACTTCCCACAAACGTAAAGATTCCAGCTCGCTGTAAAATGTGTGTTCAAATAAACTGTTCCTTGATAATTGACACAGAACAAATTTGTTATTCAAAAGAAATACTACCAGGAGTTTTCATAGCAAATTCGGTTTTAAAAGTTAAACATGGAAAAACGTTTGTTAGTTTAATAAATTCAAACGAGTATGATATTGGCTTAGATGCAAATCTAAATATTGAAACTGAGCCGTTAGAGCATTTTCATATTTTTCGAATAAATTGTGATAACCCAAAAATTGAAAATCGTTTATCATTATTGGAAGCTAACATAAATTTGAGTCATTTAAATAACGAAGAACAAAAATCGATTTTATTAATATGTCGATCGTTCAATGATATTTTTCTCCTCGAAGGTGATAAATTGTCTGTAACAGATGCTACTTCTCATCAAATTAATACGATACCAAATTCTAATCCTATTTTTTGTAAGCCATACAGACTACCTGAAGCTGTAAAACAAGAGGTAAATAAACAAGTGTCTGATATGAAGGCTGATGGAATAGTTGAAGATTCCAAGTCACCGTGGAATTTTCCATTGCTATGCATACCAAAGAAATCTACTATTTAGGACATTTGATAACGGAATCAGGTATTAAACCTGACCCTAAAAAAATTGAAGTTGTGAAACATTATCCAACACCAAAATCGTCTCGAGACGTGAAATCATTTTTGGGCCTCGTTGGATATTATCGAAAATTTTGTCCAAACTTTTCTAAAATCAGCAAACCTTTAACAGATCTTCTGAAAAAAGATGTCAATTTTGTATGGGATGCTTTCTGTGAAGAGGCATTTACAAAAATGAAGAAATTTTTGGTACAACCACCACTGCTACAATTTCCTGATTTTTCAAAAGAATTCACTCTTACTTGCGATGCAAGTGATATGGCACTAAGTTCAGTTTTGTCACAAGAAAAAAGTGGCGCTGATTTACCTATTGCGTACGCAAGTCGTATATTGAATCAAGCCGAAAAAAACTATTCCACCACAGAAAAAGAGTTGCTTGCCATAATTTGGGCGGCGGAACATTTCCGTCCGTACATCTACGGCAGAACGTTCAAAATAGTAAGTGACCATAAACCACTAATATGATTGAGTAATATAAAAAATCCGTCATCAAGACTGACCAGGTGGAGAATTCGGTTAGATGAATATGATTATAAAATTGTACACAAATCGGGTAAATTAAATAGTAATGCGAATGCACTAAGTCGAATTGTGGTAGAAACGCCTGAGTGTAATATTTTAACTCGTTCTAAGTCAAAATTATCTGCTTCAGCTCTACAAAATAATATAACACCAAGCCCGATTAACAAACCTGATGACGAAAATTATTCTCATAATGCGTCAACAAATTCTGAAAATACATTATCATCAAAACTTGCAAGTAGCAGCACTTCTTGTAACTTAGAAAAGTCTATTCCCGAAAATAATAAAACCATTGCTAATATGTCCCAGAAAGAAATTATTACACTAACAAATGAGGACGATATCGATACAATTATTAAAGAATATCACGATGGACCTCTTGGAGCACACCAAGGAATATACAGAACTTTTAAAAGATTGCGAAATTTTTACTATTTTCCCAAAATGTTTGCTAAAATTGAAAACTATATTAGAAATTGTTCATATTGTCAAAGAAATAAAAGCTCAAGAAATATTAATATTCCGATGAAAATCACTACCACGTCCTCTAAACCATTTGAAAAAATATTTCTAGACATAGTTGGTCCTTTTTCATCTTCGCACAGAAACAATAAATACATACTTACAATTCAATGTGATTTGACGAAATTTTCATGTGCTTTTCCATTACCAAAT
Organism: Nephrotoma appendiculata; assembly: GCA_947310385.1. NCBI lineage: Eukaryota > Metazoa > Arthropoda > Insecta > Diptera > Tipulidae > Nephrotoma > Nephrotoma appendiculata. The sequence goes on from OX371224.1 coordinate 25,042,465, forward strand.
CAGGAAACTGAAACTATAGCCTCCGCCTTTGTTCAAAATTTTATTTGTATATTTGGTTGCCCAACTTCAATTTTAACAGATCAAGGGTCTAATTTTATGGCGAAATTATTTAAACAAATTTGTAAAATGTTAAAGATTCAGAAATTAAACATAAGTGCGTATCATCCTCAAACGAATGGGGCTCTTGAGCGAAGTCATAAAACCTTGGTCGAGTATTTGCGTAACTATATTGAAAATGATCCTCTGGATTGGGATTCGTGGTTACAATACGCAACATTTTCTTACAATACCACCCCACACACAGCCACTGAATTTATGCCGTACCAACTCGTTTTTGGTCAAAAGCCAAATATACCAGACTCAATATCAAGAAATGTAGATCTTTTATATAATTATGATGATTATTTTTATGATTTAAAGTTCAAGTTTCAACAATCACATAAAATTGCCCGCGAGAAGCTATTAAAATGCAAAGAAAAATCTAAGGAAAGTTATGATAAGAATTGCAGAAGCAAAATATTTAACATTGGAGATAATGTTTATCTTAAAAATGAAGCAAGAAAATCAAAACTAGATTCACTATGGATAGGTCCCTACTTAGTTACGGATATTATTTCACCAGAAAATTGTAAAATTCTTATTGGAAAATCAGAAAAAATAATTCATAACAATCGTCTTAAATTATGTCATAATATTTAAATTACCATCTTTTTGTCATTGGAAATCATTTGTTTAAACTATTAATTAGTAATTAAATAAAATGGTATTAAAAAAAAAAAAAAAGAAAAAATAATCTAAATTTAAATAAAAACGATTTGACATTTTGCGAAAGAAAAGGGTAAATATAATTTTATTAGAATGGAAAAAACTTAAAATTTGTGTATTAAAAAAAAAAAAAAAAAAAATAATAATTATGTTGAAATATTGTAATTAAATAAAATTTAATATTTATACGAACAAAATTTTTAAAATAAAATATTTGAATATTAAAATAAACAAAAAAAAAAAAAATAAATAAATTACAGAATTGTTATGATACTAGTAAAAATAGTATTATAGTATAAAAAAAAAAAAAAAAAAAAATTTATAACTTAATTAAAACTAAAATAAAATATTTCAAATTATTGAATTACTATATGCTAATTATAATTGAAAAATATATTCTAATAAATTTAATTATATATATTATTATTGTACAACTCACGTCCAAGGACCCAAGGCACATATACATATTTCAAAAGACAACCAGAATTGCCTTTTGTTTAAATGAGGGAGGAGTGTTGTAATGTACCACTCAACCCGGTTATCCCTTAAAATGTACATCTTTAATAAATATTAATAACTGGTCCTATGTGTGTATTTGTATTGGGTAAAGAATGTTTCTAGTAATTACAATTAAAGAGAATAACTTTCTTTTACTGGTCGGCTTTGGACGTGATAGGTAGCTAATGGTAAATCATAACAAAACAAATTAATTATATATGATAAAGTAAACATATAAATTCAAAATTAATAATTAGTCCTGTGTAATTTGATTAAATTATACTTAAATATTTAAATAAAGTAGAAATAAAAAACTTAATAGTTGAAATAATAAATAAAATAAAACTAAACTAAATTAAATAAAGTGCCTTAGATTATTCATTAAATAATTAACGAATGTCTCAGAAAAATCCAATCCAATCCATGTCTTCTCAACAGGCAGAATCAATGTGACCAAGTAGTATATGTTACCGATGAAAGTGGCATTTGAGATATATAGATTGGCAGAACATTTGCGTTTTTTATTATGTTCGTTATGCTGTCAATGAAAACATTAAAAAGCCATGGTCCAATGTGAGATCCTTGGGGAACACCAGAAGTCACGTTGATAACTTTAGATTTCCTTTTTGTAATTATTAATATTGCTGACGACTTGTTAAATACGACTTGAACCAGTTCATATATTCCACTGAAAATCCAAATGTAGACAAGCTTTGGAGTACTTTATGATGACAGATAGAGTCAAATGCTTTACTGAAATCTGTATATGCCACATCAACTTGGTTAGTGAATTCAACCAAGTTGGAAGAAGTAGAGCGACATGTCATAAATTCATGCTGGTTAACAGATATATGACGTATTCATGTTGATTTAAAACTATTGCATATGACCAGTTCAAATAGTTTAGGAATTGATGATGTTGTTGATATTCCGCTGTAGCATGTGACGTCATCTCGTGTACCTGATTTGAAAATTGGTGTTATCTTAGAGATTTTCCATTTCTCGGGAAAACAGCCGATGTTAACGAATGATTGAAAAGGTTACATAACAGATTTACCAAAATATTCGCAAATCTTTTTAACATAACTAAAGGAATGTCATCTGGTCCACATCCGTCATCAAAGGCTTTCAACAAAGCTGATAGTATATTGTCAACGGATATAATTGGAGGAGTGATAGAGATGTTTGTATGGTTGGTTTCATCAGAGGATCCAGTATTATTCATTGGTCGGTATACAGATTGAAAAAATTCGGTGAACATTTCTGCTATCTCTTTGGCGTTCGAAGTGCGTAAATTATTATATGTCATAGTGGCCGGGTACCCTTCGGTTTCACCTTTAGTTCTGAAGCATTTCCAGGATTGTTTTGGATTTGATTTAATTTTGTCTTGAATGCCAGCCAAATAAGACTTATACTTTAGCTTGAAATACGTATCGAACTCCTCGCTAGGCTTTAAGAATGCCATTTGTTCTGTTTCTAGAACTGATTTCCTCATTTTAGTGTAGGCTTTGTATTTGCAATTTTTAAGGTTTATAAGGTGGTCGTCGAAACACGGAGGGTGAGTATTTGGAATTTTGTTGAAAATAGACATGTAGATCAAATTCTCGATGTATGATGTCGTAAAATATGTGAACATTATCATTCACCTCCTTAGCGTTTAAAATTTGATCCCAATTCACTGATGCAAAAAAAACTTTCGAGACCACAGTGGATTGCCATCTTAAAGTTGTATTTGATTCTGGAGTTCTGATCTTTTCGCCGCATAGTGGGTGATGTGAACACAATGTCCAGAGATTTGTGGTTGTTGTCGTTCGTGACAAATGGATTAAGTGATTCAATAACATTAAACGCATCTACTTCATTGGTGAAGGCAAGATCTAGATATCTATCCAGATTATTTGTAATGCTGTTAATTTGGTTTAAATTATAACTCAACATGGTATCGACGAACAGTGATTCTGCATCCGACTTTATGTTGCTTGAGAGTATGCAATTTAGTTCCTGATCAAGATCCCACAAAGTGTTTGGAAGATTGAAGTCACCAAGTACAGGTACTGAATCGGATGAATTTGATGTATTAATGACCTCATTGATCAAATTAAGGCATGTTGCATAAACGTAATCGTATGAATTGGGTGGTATGTCTGCAATGTAGATGATAAAATAACGTTGATTGATTTTAATCTTTAACGGCTATTAAAACACGCTCGTATCAGGTGAGTGAACACATCTATAAACAACGTAGTAATGTCCAAAATATTCCGAACTATGAATTCCCGGATGAAGATTAGTTTTATAAATTACATAAATCAAAAAGTGTGACTGCATCACGATAGGAAAAAATTGTGAGACGGAACATATTCCTTTGAACGAATTACAAGATCTTAATAATGGTTTAGTATTTTCACTTAAGTGTTTTGAGTGTTTGACCCTTTGACCGATAATTTTCCTCAGCAAATTCGAACTCTTTGATGTCGAACTCTTTGATGAATAAGCCAGGCATAGCTATAGTTTAGATTTGATCAAAGAAATAAAAGCTTCTTCACCAACACTGAGACGATACGATATACAATCGTACTGGCCGCCATTTTTGGGTTTTGGTACCATTCTAATTGCATTCACATTCGTGACTTGAAACTTGCAATTAATGTATCCTTTAAATTGCTCAACAGTAACGTACGAATGAATTCTACTAATGAAAATCCACCGTCTAGGTTTTACAACACTTAATGTGCAGATGCAACCTTAGATGATGTTGGTTGTTGCGCAGATGGTACATCAGTGCAGTTTAGAACTTTATTTTTTGAAGTGGATACTTGTGCTGAAAATGAATAACTAATCTAGTTAATAGATTATGAACAAGATCTCGTAACCCAACGTTCTTCTGGTTGATTAGAATATGACAAGGCGTGGAGCCCTGCATTAAGTGTCTATTCTAAGTTTCCTATTCGTCTCAGTAGGTTATGTTATGTTTTCCACTTTAGATAGAATTCTTTGAAAAAAGACATATTTTTATCTAAATGGTATATTCCAATTGGATTTTTTTATGAATTTTGTTAAATGAAATTCCCAAGTAAGTGACCAACCTGATTTTATTGAATTACTACAATTTTGGTTTTGTTTTTTCGCAATAAAAACTGACCCACTGGCGATCAAATGCCAAAATGTGTTGACTTATCCTGACCTGACGATTACTTAATGAAATTTGATGAAGACAATAAGATTTTTTTTTGTAATGACGTGCTACCCGGGAAATTTCTATTTTTTATTTTTTCATTATTTATATGCCAATCCTTTCCAAACGAATTCATTCATCATCTTTGTCAAAACCTTTAAATGCATTCCGTGCTAAATGGTGGAGCTTAAAAATGTGCACTGTTAAATTCCAATTGGATTTTATTTAAAAAAAATAATTATATTGGAGACGATTTTAAATGTTCCGCTGTAGATATTTAAATATCTACAGATTCCAGCCGACATTTTTGGGAATAGGAGGTACAGCATTGACCTATTCCTAAGAAGTAAAGTATATTTTTGAGATTTCTTCTATTAAAAATAATATTTAGAAATTGAGTATTTTTAATGAGTTTTAAACAATTCTATAGCCAATCCTAAAGGATATTATAGAATCTGACTTCGATGTCGATAATTTGCCTCAGATGGGATTGCGATTAGAGGGATTTAAATTAAGAAAATGGGTATATCCAACAGCTAAGAATTACTAAGCTCTATAGTCTATACCAAACCATGAACAGGAATATTTTATTGATATTTCCAGTTATAAGGCTTTCGTAAAAACATTAAGCTTAGTTTGGTTTTATACTTCGGTGCCCAGCTACGGAGAAATTCACGTAAACTGGAAGAATACACGCCAGAACCGTCCATATTCTCGTCGTCTATGTCCGACAAAGTTTCAACATGTTCACTAACGTTTTCCATTTCCGGGATATTCACAAAATATTCATTTAATTTAGTATCAATAGATAACGTTTGATTTTGGATTTCTAACGTATTAGATTTCTCAACAGGAATTTGAAATAGTCTTCTTTTTATTGATTGTTTAGAGAGCTCGCGAATTGTTTTATATTTTGGCATTTTAAAAAAGTCGATGATGTTAATTAGTTATGATTTTCTAATGTTTATTGGTTTTATTAAAAATTTATTTTCTATTGCACGTGGATAGACCAAATATGTTATTAAATAGAAACAGAACAAATAATCTACTTAATTAGACTAATTAATTGTAATATTTATTAAAATCTTACCTTATTTATTAGGTTATTCTTTTCAATTGGATTGTCTTTTGCGCACTATTTAACAATTTTTTTTTCTTCTATATATAACACTAATAAACATCTCTGTTTAAAACTCAAAACTGAACTGACGCGGATGTTTTCCAATAACTTACTAATAAGTATCACAATATTTTTCAACAGTATTTTTCGTCTAATCGGAAATTTTCGGTTTTTTTAAACCAACGAATAACAGATGGTGAACTAATAACAAGTTGACAAAGCAATATCGTCCTTAACATTTACTTTCTGATACTTTCGATCTTGCTCGTTTTCCATTGTTTCAATTTAACTGAAATATTACAGGTTGAAAACAACAAAAAAACCATTCCTATTCGTATTCGTATGCATCTTAAAAGAGGCGATCGATTTTATGTGTGATTTATGGTAACCGAACAATTACAGATAAAGGACCAATAACAAACTTGCTAAAAATTGATCGTTTACTGTCTTTGACATAAGACAATGTAATTTGCAAATTTTTTATAAGTCTAACATCTGTATATTTTTGGTTAATATGAACCTGAAAAAAACGATCGCCTATTTTAAGATATCTACCAAATCGAGAATGTATGGCGGTTTTGTTGTTTTCAATCTGTTATTTTCAGGTTAAATAAAAACGAACATTTTTTCGTATTTGATTTTTTGTGTTCGCACGTAACGATCGTTTTTGTGTAATCTCTTTTTAACTGATGAGAAACATATAAAAAACATTATTTTTGTTGTTTTCGATAAGTAAAGCCGAACATTTCTTCATAATTGGTTTTTTTGATTCGTTTTTTTATTCGTATTTTTAATTGATATAATACAGACGTAACATAATTAAAATAATGTAAATAGAAAGGTATATTTTTGATTGTACATTTATGCACGCTTATCTGCTTGCTTTGACTGAGCGATTAGAGAAAAAACCAATAAAAAACTGGGGGTCTACTATTGAAATCGACCGCCGCCACTTTTTGATCGTTTTGTTATAATCGTACTATTGCTTACGACGCGTTCGTTGTTTAACGACTGCCGTCGCTTTTTAACAACTATGATTTTTTGGTTGTTCAAGTTCGACTGTCATCGTCCGCTTAATAAAATATCATTATTTTTTTTAAAGCAAAATAATATAATATTTCAAAACAAATAATTTTAATTTAAAATTAATTTTAATTTAAAATTAACTTGTTATTGTTAATTACAAATCTAAAATGTAAGTAAAACAATAATCTTAAACTAATTTATAAATTGAAATACGCAGTTAGTTTTGTTTAGTATGTAAAGTTTTAAATTTTTAAGTTATGTTGAAAATTGAATTTTTTTTTTGTAATTTTTGTCAGGTCAAGACAAAAGCAAACAAATATCCAACAATTAAAAATTCTAGTTGAATTTTTGGAAAAATATCCACATTTGGCAACTGGAGCTTCAGTAACGGCAGACGGTAGGACCACTGCGAATTATTTATGGGAAAATCAATCCGTTGCATTAAATGCAGTGGATCCACCAGTTAACAATGCAGATAAATGGAAAAAAGTGAGTTATTATAATTTTCAAAAAATGTGTACAATCTATTTTGAGGAGGACCCAATAATGAGTACCATTTTACGGACTTGGAGGAAAGGATAATAGAGTTGATCGGTGTACGGCAGACTGTCGAAGAAGTAGGTCATGCTTTTGGAGCCCCAGTTTTGGTTGTGGAACCATTAGAAGATAATTCACGCCAACCACAATACGGGACATCAATTAATAATCAACCACCAAATGCAATAGAAGGGAATGAAAGTTCCGATCAGCCACAATCAACTCCGCCAAATAAAAGAAGATCAAAATCAAAAAAAGCTCTTCTCGAAGATCATATAAAGATCCAAGAGAAAATGTTAAAGCACATTAGCTTAAAACTCAATCAAATCGTTAAGCAAAACGAAGAAAATATAAAATTTACGAAAAAGCAATATTACTTGAAACTTTTAAAGTTTAAGTACATTAAAGAAAGAGACGCGAGACTTATTTCGTACTAATATTTAATAAAAATGTAGGTAGAATAATACTGCGGCCATAAATTAGATTTACTAGATAAGATTAGAATCTACTAAGATTTTTATTGGATTTTATACCAACGGCGAATTAAAAAAGAAACAATTATTTTAATATGAATTAAAAATGAAATACTATAATATAATTTTTATATAAAACCAAATTTTATTAAAACTGAAATAAATTTGCTAGGCAATAAATTAAAAAAATGAAATTCTCATTTGGTCTCGAATTCTACGAGCTTCGCTTTGGTAGGTGCTGTTTATCGTTGTTGAAGTTTCCTCAATAGCATCCACTTCATTGTCCGGTCCTTCAAGTTCCTCGTCGAAACTGTCAGTGAAATGAATGCAAACATTATGAAGTGCACTACATACATTCACAATTTGTGAAACCTTTTTGGGGTTGTAGTGCAACTCTCGCGCTCATAAAAGGCAACGAAATCCTGCTTTTAATAAACCAATGCATCTTTCAATCACGTTTCTTGTTTTTGAGTGTGTTGTGTTGAATCTAGATTCAGCACTGTCTTCAGCTGCGGCTCTATATGGTGTAATGAGCCAGGGCTCTAAGGGATAACCTGAGTCTCCTGAAAATTATATTTCATTTAATTCATTTACGATTGTCAATCTGATATTACATACCTAATAACCAAGAATGTTTGTCACTATGCCATTGTTGCATCAAATAAGTGTGTTCTGCAGATAAATTCAATACCATAGAATCGTGACAAGATCCTCCATGAGTAGCATTAACAGCTCTAATTTGCATTTTATGGTCACAAATCTGAAAATCCAAGAGTAAAGAAATTTTATAGATATATGAATGTATCTTCATTTCAATGTAGCAATACTTACAAACATGGCGTTGACTGCATGATAGCCTTTTCTGCTATAATATATATGTTCGTGTTCGATTGGTTTTATGATCCTTATTTGAGTCCCGTCGATACATCCAGTCACTCCTGGAATTCCACTTTTTTCATACATAGCCGTTTTTATTTCCAATTTTTCTCTGTCGGTCATTTGTAACCTTATCCATTCCCTACACATGTGGTTTTCAATTATATTAAGTGTTTCGGCTATGGCGTTGCTTGTGCTCTGTTGCGACAAGCCTAAATGTAAGTCTTGCCCGACACTTTTCTGATAGCTGCCTTGTGCCAAAAATCGCAGCGTTGCAGCAAATTTGGTAATTGGCGCTATCCCCGTTGAATTTGTTAATATGTATTTATCTTTAATGGTTTCAAATACATAGTTAAAGGCTGCCTTAAAGGCTGCCTAAAGCCGAAACAAATTTTTAAACCTGAAACAAACGTTGAATTATATTTTTATATGAAATTCTATATTATTTTCACTTATAAACTATAAATGCTTACTCTTTCTCATTTAATAACATAATATTTTAGTTGCTCTAATATTTCTCCCCTGCATGTTTAAATTATAATCTTCCTCTGAATCGCTATCGGTATCATTAAACAATATATGGCTTGTCAAATCCATTATTATTTAGTAGAAAACCTCTAATTCAACAAAAATAAAAAATTGCACTATTTAAATAGTAATTAAACTTTTAATTTAAAACAATGAGAAATCGCTTTAACAACAATGAAAAAAAAACACCGGGATTTTGACGTTTTGACGTATGTGGAGAGTTCTAAAATGGATGGAGAGTACTAAAATTAAAAATTTGATAGTAGTACTAAAATATCGTAAGTGGTCGAAAGCAATAGTACGAAATTTTTACTATGTCGTTTAACGAGAGACGATAATGAACGAAGGCGGTCGATTTCAATAGTAGACCCCCTGAGTTTGTGATCGAGGTTCAACCGATGTATAATATATTTAAATTTTAGCGAAATCCATTCAGATCAATTTAAGTTTTAACCGAACAAAAATTTGATGAGCACGTGGAATATTTAGCATTTTTTCGGTCATTTCAGTTTTTTTACTTTTTTGTTGCTATTTTATATAACTGACATTATTCAGTTATTAAACTATATCCAAGTTTATGGTCATAAATTGTTTTTCGGGATAGTATCTTGTTTTAACGGCTAAAATGCTTTTTACGAGAATATACCGATTGTTACTTTTTATTTTTTATAAGATGCTAAATTTATAGTTCCCGTTCGTTTATTTTCCATGTTATAAATATTATGATGTATTTTCCGCTAAGGGCAACATACAATTTTATTCATTAACTCGAAATAATACGTTTATCCCAAATGTGTGTGTGTGTGTGTGGATGGGATCTTCCTCAAAAATGCACCGCACCAAAAATTTTGTGTTATTCAGTAAATTGATTGTAAATTTATAAACATAATAAATAAAATTTATTAATTTATTCATAAAATTTATATACAATTCATATATCCATATAAAAATGAAATTATAAACTGCTGGTTGATTTTCCAAGCGATTTTCATTTTTCGATTTCCAAAGTTCTCGCTCACCCAAAAAAATAAAAATGCAAATATTTTTATTCCAAAAAAAATTTTCGGTTCGCCTAAAAATAAAAATAGAAAAATAATTTTAATATTTTTTTTTTACATTTCAATATTTTTTATTTATTGGAAGAACACGAGCAAATTTATGAAGGGTGGTGATATACGATTAGCTGACATAAGCAAAAAACAAAATTCTCTTCTACTCTAACAAATTATTTATGAATCAATCAATATTCATTTAGGATAAAAATTTTTATGCTGATTTGATAAAAATTAAATTTCGTACAAAATAAATCGGGAGATGTGCGTGTGTGTGAAACGTCTTTATTCATGTCTATTAAATTATACAATTTTTATGTAATTTGGCGTTTAAGACGAGCGTCTGTAAAAAAAAAATTTGTGTACCAAAATGAATTATTATTGATTGATGAAATCAAATTTCTTAGTCAATTATTTTGTGTATACATCATTTAAAAAATGATTTAACAACTTTTGCTGTCGGAAATATGACATCAAATTGATTTTTCATAATGTTTTTGCTGTGTCTGTTGTACGTCACACAAGTTGACAAACAATTTCTTGTCTAGGAACTTTTTTTATTCTTCTACATTAAACATAAAAAAAATGTTTAAAACTGTCCGGAAATAGTCGAGCAAACAAGAACATTTTATAAAAAAAAGTTAAAATTTGACCAAAGTTACAAGCCTTATATTCTTCGTGTTTAATGTTTTGGGTGGTGGCGCACAATGACATCTTTCTCAAATAATTATAAAAGTTTCACAGACCATGTACTTTTAAATTTCATGAAACTTTTTTCTTGTTAACAAATCCGATGTGAACAACAGACAACTTTCAAATTACTTGCATACGAGGACAAACATGATTAAGCCATGTATAGTTAATAAATTATTTTCAAACTTTAAACCTCGTTGAATACTGACCACGATTGATAGTGATATATACGATTGTAACATAAAGAAGTTTTTTTTGTACAATCAAATTAGATGCAATTCATCATTCAAATTGGTCAGTAAGTTTTGTCGTTCTATAAGAGATAGCGCTATTGTGTTCGTCATTTTATGTTTCAAAAAATGGTACTATTTTTGTATGAATACGTGTGGATTATCATGTAGATCTGTCAACTTATTCATATATTTACAACTGTTCAAAGGTGAGGAGTCGTTATACACTTTCAACAATCGTTCATGAATTTTTTTTGATGCTACACCTTCAATTAGAACAGTAGAATTTTATCTTTAATTTAAAAATACTGTGACACGTCAACTTTGAACAGCTAATATACGAATGAGTTGGCAGATCTACATGAAACTTCACACGTATTCATAAAAAAGTAGTACCATTTGTAGCAGAATAAATCGACTACTCTATTTACTTTTTCTAAAAACTATAGTTACAAATCAGCAACCACCCAGCATTTTACATCGTATGATGTTCTACAATTTATGACTCCTTGGTCACGTTGATGTGCAGTTGATTGCATTCTATTCAAAATAATATTTTGAATGGTTAACGGTATCATGGGACTGTATTTCTCCCGCAAGGCGCATATTCTTGAAATTCAATCGAAAAAAATCGTTGACGACTTTCTGCCAAAATACGTCATCTCATTCGAAAATTTGAATAATTGCATTCTTGAAATTTTCGATGAAAATGGAAAAACCAAAACAAAGATTAGGGCATGTCTCTAAACAACAAAAAAGGAACTCTAGACTTTATAGTGGCAATCAGGCTTTAATAACATATGAAAACACAATTAACGTCAAAAACGTCAAATTTTTTGACATAACTATAACTACCACAGGACGAGAAGTTGACCGTGATTTTAGAGGTGCATAAAAAATTCGATTAGTTTCAAAAACACGACAAATTGTATTCATCGAATTTTTGATAGAGTTTTGTAATCGAAAAAAATCATAAATTCTATTAGGCAAAGACCTACAAAAATGTTGTATTAATGCTGTTGGTACTTTCTCCAAGAATAGCTTCGATTTTCCCAAATAATGGAAGTAATGTCTAAGACCATCTAGCTAAATTAAACTTTTTCTCGTTCGAAAAAATAACCTGGAACCATTCTTCCTTCCAATGCAGAGGTCCACGGCAATATTCCAATCGAGCACTTCTATGATGCTGGAGCAAACGTGGTTTGCTTGTAAGTTTTTGTAGCCGGAGATGTGAACACTTTTTTATTATCTTCTGAACAGTACGGACACTGGCGGAGACTCTAGTTGTCAGCTTTTTTTTGGCAGATAGCATCAATTTCGAAGCTTAATTCAAAATACTAGTTCTATGTTCCTGTTCTGTTGTCGTGCTTGCTGTGCGATGTTTTTTTTTGCCGTAATTTTCTAGATCTTTGAGATGGTTGTTGATTGTCCAAGAACTGCGACCGATTTTTTTTGCAAATCGCATGATTGGAATAATTTTCTTGTATAAGCGCAAACTCTTTCAAATTCGTACCTTTGTTCGGGTTTTAGATTAACATGTCGTTTTAAAAGAACTGTCACAGCGATAAAAACCGTCGTTTTCCATGATGTGGATACACTCAATGTCATTGCCGTTTTTGCAATCTGCAAAATTCTTTGATTTTCTTTATTGATAGATCAGTGTCGATCTCCATGGAGTTTCATTTCTACCTCACATTTGAAAAATATAATTTAAAGTTTTAATATGGCAATGACGTATGCTCTGAACACGGAATTGTAAAAAAAGGATATTTTTGCATATACTTTAGCAGTCTTACACAGATCCCGACGATGACTATTTCAGTATATGAATAACAGCATTCAATCTTCTTTGGTTTCCGTCCAGAATGGTTCCGAATGATTTCTAGAAAATTCCGTGGGCATTTTTCCGTTCACCTTGAAAGGCTTTATTAATTATGAGCCTCACCGAGCTTACATCAACTATATATTGAATAGATGATTAAAGTAGCAGTCGAAAAATTTTAGTAATATAAAGAATTTCATAACAAATTTTCGATTTCAAGAATAGGGTCCTTGGGACCGTATTCTTGAAATCGGTGGAAATTTCCCCAATCGAAATACTATTTGCTTTGAAATTCTCCATATTATTTATTTGAATTTTTCGCCGACTACTTTAATTATTTTTTAAAATTTCTTTTCCTTTTTTAAATTAAGAAACATAGTTCTCGATACTAAGGGAAAAATTCCGACTTGGCAAATCGATTCGAAATTATTCCCTTAGCAGGAAGACAAATATTAAATAGTAAACTTGGAAACAAATTTGAATAAATGATTAACGTAGTCGGCGAAAATTTCGAATATTATGGAGAATTTCAAAGCAAATTGTATTCCGATTGGAGAAATTTCCACCGATTTCAAGAATGCGGCCCCTGGGGTGGGGAAAAGTCGTCCTTGATTTTTATTATTACACCAGCTTTCCATAGTAAGTTGTTGTATGCCACTTTTGTGTCCTCCAGCTTACTTAGACATTTTTGATTATTGAGCATTTTCCAAGGAACGTGTATAATGGTGCCAGGACTACCCATATTGATGAAAAAGACAGTTCTCCCGAAAGTGAACACATCCATTTCTGGAGTAGTAAGTTTGAAGAAAATCTTGAATTTCATCGAAAAATCATCTTCAGCGATGAAGTTCATTTTTGGCTTAACGGCTTTGTCAATAAGCATAATATACATTATTGTGGTGTGGATTTCATACCAGAGGTGTGATTGGATCATATTTTTTCGTCGATGAAAATGATCCAGATGTTACGTTCAATGGAGTTTGCTATTGTGCACAGAATTATCTGTAAATGCTTGGAAAAAGAGTCTATCGATGCACTCATTCTAATGGTTTTTTAGTGCTGGCTCTAGGGGATAATTTTATATTATACGTTCGTCCAATTTGACTTTCAACCTTCTTTGTTCCTTGATGGGCTCTTTCGTGTTCTGTAACTAGTACGCGCTAGACCATTTCTTTCGTAAAAAACGATGTGACGATTTTGGGAGAAATTTCCCTGAAATATTTCTTGAATTCTTTGATATTGGTTCTGGTGTCGTGATCGCAGTTTGTTCGCCAGTAAGGAATTTCTTTAAAAATTCGATGATTTCTTCTTTTTTTTGAGTTTTTCAAAATGATTGCTCATCTAAAGTTTGGAAATGTTTGAAAACTATTGGGTCTAGTACAGCAAGAAATTGGTAAGTAATCTTGTAATAAGTTAAATATCGACAAATGTCAACACCTATGATTTGGGTATTTTTTATTCCAGATTCACATTGAGTGTTATCTGTCCCTTTGTTAAAATGTAGTTCAATGTCTGCTGTTGGCATTCAGCTGAGTGAAAGTTTAGTCTTCATTCTCCGTAGACTACCTCGTAATCGTAATTTTCTAATTCGGGTCTCCATTTCAAGATTTTAAATTGTTTTCCGGATGAATTGTTGAACATTAGAGGCTTGTAATCTGCTACTAACTTACACTTGCTACCGTATAGGTACGGGTGTTACTTCTTAACAGCCCATATTATAGCCAGTGCTTCTTTCTCATTTGTTGCATATTTAGCTCCTCGGATATTTAAAATTCTTGAAGCGAAGGCGATGGGACTTTCAACACCATTCTGTATTTGCGACAGGACTGCGCCTAGAACAAAATCCGATGCATCCGTAGTTAGTGTAAATGGTCTCGTAAAGTCCGGCTACGCAAGTATCTGATCTGTCGCTATATGGTTTTCTTTATAGCATTTCAAATGATTTGACTGCACGATTTAGTGGTATATTTTTCTTAAAGTAGTTGTTATGTTTTTTTTCTATTTTAGAATAATCTTTAATAAATCTTCTATAATAGCCGAAAAGACATAGAGATTGTTTGATTTCTTTTTGATTCCGAGGTAGTGGCCATTCTACTATCGTTCGTACTTTATCTCTATTTGGTTAAACTACATCTTGTGTGATTACAGGCCGTACGATTTCCGTTTCTTTGTTCTGGCAGTTGTATCTTTAGATTGAAAGTCGAAAGTGTTTTTAGAACAGTGTTTAGTTTATTTAAGTAGTTCTAAAAATTATCCCCCACTACTAAGATATTTTCTAGATATATGTACGTGGCATATTTTTCCCAGTAGTCCGTGTAACTCATTGTTCATATGCCACTCTGAAATATTTGATGGAAGCCAGGCTTAAGGTTATGCTCGTTTTCGTTGAAGATATTTGTCCTAATTAGTTTTCCTATGACTTTCCTACTGATTGGTGTATTATTTAAAATGAAAATTGGTTTTATTGTTTCAAAATTATTTAGTTTTAATTTAACTTTTATAGTGTTTTTGGTGGTTCTGGTTCTGATCTATAGTCGTATGATGAGTGGTAGCGTTATATGTATACATGCCAGCAGGGCCTTGCAGAGGAAATGTGAGGCCTGGGAAAGTAGATATTGTGAGGCTCTTTTTTATAGAAGAAAATATTTGCATTTCAAAAATTTCACATACATATGTATATATTTAACATTAGTTAAAAATCAATCAAATAATCACAATAATAAAGTTGGTTTTTGTTATACTGGTGCTTTTCTCGCTTGTTTGGAAGCAAATTCAGATATTATACCTTATAGTGTAATCTAATTTACGCGCTAAATCAACATTAATATTTAATATTGCAACGCCATTTAATCGGACTTGACTCATTGTACATCTTAAACAATTTTTAATGCGTTTTAGAACACTGAAAGATCTCTCGCCTTCTGCTACACTGGCAGAGTGAAAAAAATCCGAAGAGCAATTACAACATTCGGTAAAATATTTATTAGTCCTAAATGGTTAATTTGTTTCAGCAATTCGGCTGGTTTCGTGCTGAGTTTGAAGTTGGTTTTATTAACTCGTTTGAGTAACAACATTTCTTCAGAAATATCCTTATTATTAAGGCTTATCGATAGTACAATGGTATCTTCATTCATTTCATTAAAGCTCCAAAAAACCTCGAACAGATTCCATAAGGAGTTAATGGATTGAAATCGATGCGTTAGTCCATCTGTCATCTTGTTAAATATTTCGTGAAAGTGTGATTCAACTGCTGCTTGACACTTTAAATGACGATTTTCTGCAAATTTTGATGTAATATCATTTGCAGCCGCAGTAGTTTTGCATTCTTGAAGGATCGATCATTCTTGAAGGATCTTATTTGAATTTGTGCTTCTGCCAAAAGACTATTCAATTCAAATTCATTTATAGCTGATAATAATGATTTCATGTGCAATGCGACTGGTTTAACAGCGTCT
This sequence comes from Nephrotoma appendiculata, assembly GCA_947310385.1. Taxonomy (NCBI): domain Eukaryota; kingdom Metazoa; phylum Arthropoda; class Insecta; order Diptera; family Tipulidae; genus Nephrotoma; species Nephrotoma appendiculata. Next base: position 25,058,715 of record OX371224.1, read on the forward strand.
ATCCGTGCAGACCATCGGGTTTTCGATATATTGTGTAACGAGGCTGTGCCAAAATGCTTTTTCAAAACTTCCCATCTTTTTAGACTACCACTAAAGAAATTAAAAATTTGTTGAATAGTTCCAAAAAATAATACCGCTTCTTTGCAAGATTCAACTGCATTTACTCCAACTAGGTTTAATGTATGATTTGCAAGAGGGCAAAATACACAATTGCAATTTTTGGCCAGAAGAATCGATTGCACCCCGTTATATTTTCCCGCCATATTAGATCCATTGTCGTAACCTTGCTCAACACAATTTTCAAAATTCAAATTTAATTCCATTAAACGGCTCATTCCCGGTTTTATTTGAAAAATTATAGCGTTCTTCAATTGAAAAATCTGTTACAACCATTTTAACATATCGAATAATTATTGCAGTTTGCACTTTGATAGATGAATCTGGCATAGCATCGACAATAATTGAAAAATATTCTGTTTCTTTGATTTCTTCGACCTGCATCCTTTCGCCGTTTTCTTGTGATGTTCGAACTTTCGGAACATGCTCTGCCAAGACTGGATCATATTTAGTTAGTAGTTCCATTAAACCCAAGAAATTACCATTTTGTGGACTTCCGATACGATAATCTGATCCAAAAAAAGCAAGTCCTCTTTCTGATAAAAATAATATTACGTCTAGAAAACTTTCCAATAGTTTTGTCCAATTTTTCTGTTCGCTTTCAATCTCTCCGTAAAGCAGATTAACTATGCGTGTATTAGTTAAAGCCGCGTTTTGCGAGTTCTTCCATTGGATATAATTTTCTTTATGTAAATTTGAGCTTTCGTGTGACGGTATACAATCATACAATTTTTTCCAACCGTATTTGGGATTATACCCAAATTTATCTGTTAAGTGTGATGCATTACATTTGTGGGTCTTCAAAATGTAGCAAGGAACACAATAAATAGCTTTATATTTATTACTCCAACACAACCAGTCTGTATTACATGATTCTCCATTTGTCAACATTTTTGATAATAAATTGTAAGGAAATCGATGAACCGAATAATTTAAAAAAATGAATTTTATTGATCGGAGTTATGTTTATCAAGAAGTCCTATATCGAAACAATCAAAAAGTCCTATATCCTATATAGAAACGTCTTTAATTGGATTGCTTTGCACTTCTTCGTCGATTTTAGTTTCTGTATTATGACGTGTCAAATTTGTAGAGTCTCGATCATTATTAAAATTAACAGCATCTTGTATTTCAACACCAACATCGATATGAAGGTTATTGCGTTCCGTCCCTAAATTTATATTTTGCTCGCTTTCACCAATATCATGTGTTCGCACTGTGTCAAAAAGCTCGTAATGGGTTTCAGTTTATTAACAGCATTCTCCTCCAATTTTTTTCTGTTTCTTGCTAGCGCCGCTTTTAAAATGCCTTTTCATTCCTAATGGGTTGCATATTATAAAGAAATACGTAGGTTTTAAACCAATATAAAAGGATTATTTAATTTGCAATACGATTCGAACGAGCGTACAAGTCGTCGCTCAGGCTGCCGGCTTGTATTGTAAATTGATTTAATAAAATTAAATACTTAGTGATAGTGGCATAAATCGGATTGCAATATAAAAAAATATTATGGCACTTGCTGCATAGTAGAAAGTGTACGTCACACGATATATTTTCATACGAAGATTGATTGATTGGAAACCTACCCTAGAAGATTTTTTTTATTTGCTTAATATATTTATTTTATCTTAAATCTGCGAATAAAATAAAAAATTGAAAATCTTACAACCTCTGGCAATAACTCCTTTGGTTAATAGATACGAAAACAGTGCCGAATATAACAAAGATTCTTTGGTAAGATTGTGTAAATTTAAAATATGGTTGCGGCTTGATAAGATTCTGCTTTCGATGAAAATCTTGACCCAACCAAAGACGAGTCCGAAACTAGATTTGAATGTGTTGATGAAAATCAATCACTCAGCACATCAAGTGTAACATCGAATCAAAGCCACTTGATATCCAAACTACTCACTCGGCATAATAACCAAAAAAATAGTGGAGCTGTAACAGGCGTCTACCAAGAGTTATCTGATATTTGTGCTACAAAGAAAGCGAAATTAACCACCAACAACAAATTCGAAGAAGCATTGATGAAAATGTGGCGTGAACGCCATGATTGGAGAGTATTAAACTTGAAAAAGCAACATTCTCTGTTGCTAATGTGGCAAAAAAATGCAGATGAAATTATGACCATGAAACGTGAGCAACACGTCGTGAACTTGCAATTTGAAATGAACAGTACGAAAAATCAAAGAAAATACGTAAAACTTAAGAATTAAAAACCAATTAATTTATTTATTTTTAATGAAATCAGTTTTTATTTTGATACATTTTATATTTTACTTTTACGTATTTATTTTACATATTAAAATAAAAACATATTAAATTTGACAAAACACATTATTGTCTGTCAAAATGTACTAAAATAACTTTCAATGAATGCTTATCTTACAGAGGAATTTGAATTATCTTGCGATATTGGAGTAATATCTATAAGGCTTGTATCCACTTCTGGAAAGTCTTGAAAGCCATCGTTCATTTCAATTGCCAAGTTATGCAACACAGCAGCAGCAACGATTGAAGTCAAAATACTGCCAACCTATAAATTAATAAATAAAAAATACCTTATAAAAATCAAATTAGGTATATAAAAATTGAATCACCTTCACGTGAAATCCAAGGCTCAATGCTGGGAAGCGTCTCTTCCAAACCCCATATAACCTTTCAACTGAATTTCTTGTTGATATGTGCGCTTTTTGATCATTTCTCTCTGCTGATGTATGCAGATTACTCAATGGAGTTAGTAGAAAGTTTTTGTTTGCGTAACCTCCATTTCCTAATAAGACGCTCTCTCCAAAGTTCTTTTGGCATAGTCGCACCTGTAATAATTTGTTCATATAGCTAGGAATACAGAAATAAAATGGAAATTTTACTTACCATTAAAAATGAAATTTGCAGAATCGTCTGATCGTGTACTGATCCTGGCCACCTCGCCTCTATATCACATATCTTTAAATCGGAATTGCTAACACACTGAACGTTTATGGAAAGGTATCCTTTTCTGTTACGATATACTTCTCCAATATCCCCACACGGAGATTGGATTTTTACGTGCGTACAATCTTAAACCAGATTATGTCAATTTGTAAATAATACTTTATTTTTAAGTATACCTATCTATTGCTCCAATAACACCAGGAAAATTAGCAATTTTGTAAAATTTTAATTTGGAATGATGCAATTCCTCCTGTGTTGTTGGCATTTTAATAATTTTGTTCATGCGGCACAATAGGGCATTTTTCCCTAATACTTTAGGTATTTTGCGACAAACGGTCGATGTTGCTTCCAATGACTTGTGTTGCTTCCAATGACTTGTGCAGATTTATTCAATTGCCAATTAAATAAATCTGCACAAGTCATTGGAAGCAACTGTAGCTAAAAATCTAAAAGATATACCTTTATAAATTTCAAATTTAATTATGAGATTAATGCGTGAAGTAACACACCTAAGTGCAATGCATAATTGGTTTATTGTTGATATAGATTTGCATCTAATCGTTATCGAAACTCAATATCACTATATTTGTAAAGAATATCAGGACGTTCTGGATATTGTCTCAATTTAGGAATGGTAGTAGCCACCGTGAGATAAAAATCATCATTATCATTATCGCTGTCACTAAAACACTGATAATCCTTTCTCAACATTTTTTATTAGTTTACTGTGATAAACCAATTTTACGCTTACTAATTCTAATTATACTCACGGGCAACGCTAGTAGCAAATTAATTCTCGATTAAATATTTAATCTTCCAATTTTGCCTAGTTAAATTTAACTAGATGTTTAGCAGGTGGTTAGCTTTTTTGAAAAGCATTTTTAAGTAACGGCCAGTTAAATCTGGTTAATCGAATGTTAAATGTTTTCTGCAACCGGGCATTAGTCATTTTTATTTATCATAATTTTTTTTCGTATTCTATCAATAGTCTGACGAGAATGATAATATTCGATAGATACAAATAAAGTAAAACTTTTTTGTGTAAGTGTATTGTATCACCACTTCATAAACACATTTATTAAACACTTGTTTTTTTATCACGCAAACATTTAAATTTTTAAATATTTTTATTAAAAAATTTAAAATTTGATTAAAATTTAAAAAAAATTTAAAAATTTAATTAGAAAATAGTGTTTAAAGTATTGTATCACCCACACTATTTGAGTATAAATACCTTTACCGGAAGGTTTCAGAATGTTTATAAAATGTCAACGAGGTAAAACCTCTATAGAATCAAAACGTATCTCTAGATTCTAATGTCTGTCTGTCTCAGCCAATAATAAAAGTTATATTTATCATTTTAAATTTAAAACAAAATCTACCGCACAGCATAACATTTATTACTTTATGTACATTATTCGTGTGTAGGACCGTACAAGAAATTCTTCATATCCAAATGAAGCAAACATAATTGTTTTGTCGTTTATTCATGTGGTCAGCACTAAAATTCGATTTATTTGAATACACATCGAGATATACTAAAAAATTCTTGAGCTGGATATTTTACAGAAGGCCAATAAATTTTTTATTTTAGAATAACAACACTACGTGACTATTACAATTTTTTTTATTATATTATATATTTTTTATCGCCATTTTTTCGTAAACGCGATTAAATTGAACAATGAAATTACATTTAAAAATATAAAAAAAATTAAATTAAAAATAAAAAAAAAAAATCTGTAACATAAAAACATTAAATAAACGTACTTCGCGTATGTAACAATTTTATGCTTTCACTTAAATATTATTATGATTTTATTTTTATATTTAACTTTATTTAATATTTTCAATTAAATAGAATTAAAAAATGTATGTATGTATGTATGTAAATAAATAATTGTTGTTGTAAAACATATTGAATCGTAATTTTTGTGTACGTAGATGCACATTTTAACGTGGGATGCAAACGCCCGTGCCGATTAAAATCAATTGCATGCACTTAATTTGAAATTGGATTAAAATCTGCGCGCATATAGTGATCTATGCCGTTGTTGGAATTACGTCATGTATTTACATAAAACCAACACGTTTTTATTAAATTACAAACATTAAACATTAAACAAACAAAAATTATTTTTATATATAGATTTAATTATTTAAATGGTCAATAAAATATTATATTAGCATTTGCTTTATAGCAACATTAAAATTTGTTGCCAATTACTATACCTAGTGACCTAATCATGATGACAATTTTTTATCAATTTGTGCGGCGTTATAATCATATCAACAAGGTATCAATTGTTAAAGTTAGCCGAAAGTGAAAAAATCGATAATGCAGATCGAGTGTCTTGACTACTTCAGCCGAAAGTTAAACAAATTATATACTAAATTGAAGTATTCCAACCGAAATTGACTAACCTACAAAATCCGGCTGATATCGATATTCGATAGCCCATTACCATAGGTAGATTCTGAGTGTAGGCTGTGTATGGGTGGGTCCGATGGAGTTATTGGGCTGAAATTTTGATTTTCCCTCGACATTCGAGATTTTGGCAAATAGAAACCAATTTGACTATGCTAATTCGATATAGTTCATGGCCATAGGTTGATTCTGAGTATAGATTAGGGGTAGGTGTGAAGGGTTTTAGGGGTGAAATTTTGATTTTCATCATTTTTCATCGATAAAATCGTTCGTCATTCGAGATTTTGGCATATACACACCAATTTGTGAAATTTTGATTTTCCCCATTTTCGTTGATTAAATCGTTCGTCATACGTGATTTCGGCATACACCGATCTTACTATGCCGATTCGATAGCCAAGGGTCATAGGTAGATTTTAAGTATAGATTAGTGGTGGGTCTGATGGGATGATAGGGAGAAATTGTGATTTTCCCCATTTTTCGTCGATAAGATCGTTCGTGATTTTGCATATAGACACATAGGGAACAGCACAATTTCACTTTTATAATCTTATCACACCCACCTCAAATCTTTATTCAGAATCAACCTATGGTCATGGGCTATCATCATATCGGCATAGTCAAATTGGTGTCTATATGCCAAAATCACGAATGACACGAAAATAAAAATTTCATCCCGAGAACATTAGACTCACCCCAAACCTATAAACAAAATCGGATCCGCTCGAAACGCGATATTTCAAAACACGATATTTCGAAACGCGTTATGGTACAGAATGTGCATTGCGAAGCGACGAGAGCGCAGCGACCCGATTGTTACCGATCCTATATACTCTCGCTCCTATCGATTTTTAAATTCCTATAAACTGAAATTAAATTTCCCCTTCACCTGTCTGATATAACCCGATAATAAACCCCCATTTTGTACCATATCACGTTTTGCACCATATCGTGTTTCGAAATATCGCGTTTTGAAATATCGCGTTTTGTACCATATCGCGTTTTGTACCATATCGCATTTTGAAATATCGCGGTTTATTCCATATCGCGTTTTGTACCGTATTGCGTTTTGAATTATCGCGTTTTGAAATATCGTGTTTTGATAATTCGTGTTTTAAAATATCGCGTTTCAAATGGGACCCAAACAAAATCTACCTATGATCATGAGCTATCGAATCGGCATAGTCAGATTGGTGTCTATGTGCCAAAATCTCGAATTACGAACGATTCTTGACGATGCTTGGTAAAATTCACTCTTCTTTATCGAATACTTTCGGCTGTATGAAGCAGATATGACATTTTACAAGTATAACTCCATAAGACCCACCCCTAACCTATAATCGAAATTTAGCTATGGTCATGAGCTATTTAATCGGCATAGTCATATTGGTGTCCAACTGGCAAAATCTCGAATTATGGACAATTTAATCGCCGGAACAACGGAAAATGGAACATTTCACCAATATAACCGAATAAAACCTACTCCAAACATATAATCAAATTCTACTTAGGGTCATGGTTCATCCAATTGGTATAGTCGTTTATCTGTCAAAATCTTGAAATACAAACCGTTCATCATCTAAACGTGACTGCGTCTCATTGCTATTGTATAGATGCCTGTTATTGACATTTTCTGTTAGAAAATTGATGATTCGTTAGTAACTTGTAAATCTGTATTGCTGGCGTTTTTCGTTTTGAACATTGAAGTTAATCTTCATTATCGATGCAATCTGTATTATTGGCATTTAAAAATATGTTCGGCTGGGATAGCAAAATTAATATCTGCATTACCATCTTTCGGCTGGAAACTTTCGTCTATCTTTAACAGTATCATTTTGATTTTAAATTTTTGTAGCTTCGTTCTGTCCTAGTAAGTACGTCATCTGCTGCGTTTTTTTTAAATATGACGTTCGAGACCGCGATAAAATATAGGGAAAATTTAGGGAAATTTAGAAAAAAAAATTAGAACACCAACTTCAAGTAAATCATTTTGACATTTAAGTTTTGGGTTGAAATTAAATACCAAAATTTATCTAATATTTTTTTATTATTTATTATGATTTTGATTTTGTCTTACGCGTTCCTTTTTAGGAATGATGGAGTATACAGCAACATCGGTAACTCATAAAAAAATCGGAAATGTTCTAAAATCATCTAAAATTTGTTTTAGAGATGTCAGGGAGTTTCAAGCTTCTAGCTCAAAGTCGTTCTTCAAAATTTAGGCATTTTATATTTAAAAGGTACTCGACTGTTCAAATTATTGAGGGTTAAATGTATAAATTATGTAATATGGTGGCCAATTCACTGTCGCAATGCTAAACCAATTTAAGTTAATCGAATTACAAACAGAAAAATAAGCAAGATTTGAATGATGAAAGTATACCGAAACCTTGAGAATGACACAAGAGTAATTTTTGAAGAAATCGTTTCCCATTGCCTTCAACGAGTATGTACTCGAATTTTAGACAGAACGTTTCACTGATTATATGGTTACCGCATAATCTAGACTGATGTTTGGTTTAAAAAGAACTAAATTTAACTCGATCTTTGATAATCTGACAAACAGAGCGCCGGCTAGATCGGAGTGAAGTTTATGACAAAATAACAAAGTATATACTCTGTACCTGACCCATAAGTATTTAAAATTGAAAAAACACTCAAAAATTAAACTTTTATAATAATATTTTATAAATTTCGCTTTGCGAAATGTTTTGAATGAAAGTTAGAAAATTAAATTCTTAAAACAAAAAAACACAACCAATTTACCAACCAAAGTGGTTCTAAATAAGTCTTTGATGTGAGAAATCAATCTCTAAGAGTTTGTTATTCGAAAGTGAATATGGTTGAGTGTAATACAAAAATTATTAAACATTTGAAATTATTTAACTCAATCCCTACGGATCGCACAGAGATTACCGATGTTCTGATTTAGCATTGGCTAAAGTAAAATTGGTTTCTTACATCAAATATTAGGGGCGAGTTAAATAATTTCCAATATTTAAGAACTTTTGTATAACACTCACTATTCTCTCGAATAGCAGAAATATCAAAGATTTCTGTGCATATGTCTGATTTAGATTAGTTTCTTACATCAAATGCCAATTAAAAATCCACAATCCATAACAGCCTAGTTAAATAATTTCATATGTTTAAGAATAATGTATGACATTTTAAAGATATTCTCGTAAGACTGGTTTTGTACATCAAATACTAATTCAAACTATTGAGTTGTTCGGGAAGTAATTTCGGTTTTTTGGTGAAAATGAAAGATTTTATTGAATTAAATATTCTCCATTTTGATCCAATACCTTTTGCCATCTTTCTGGCAGTAGCATAAGGCAGTTCATATAACTTTTGACCGTTGCTGGCAAAAAACAACGGTACCAATACATTTTTGAGATGAAGAAAAGGTTTTCCAGTTTTGTATAGACCGGGCCATGTAATAATCTGAAGGTGCCAGGTCTGGAGAATATGGTGGATGTACTACCATCCCATCCAAGTTGCACTAGGTTTTGGCGTGTTACCAAACTTGTATGAGGCCTCGCCTTCCTTGGTGGAACACTCTACCTTTTCTATTGATGAATTCTGGTATATTCTGTTTGAGCGAATCATTCAATTTGTCCAGTTGATGATAGTACACTTCAGAATTTATCGTGGTATTGTCTGGTAGAAGCTAAAAAAACGATTCCCTTGAAATACCACCGAACAGACAACAGCACCTTTTTAATGAATATCTGCTTTCGAACTACTTTGCGCCGGTTCATCTTTTTTACTTCAAGATCTTTTGCACTTAACATTGTTATAGACACCCCCTTTCCCGTCCCTAGTAATAAATCACTTCAAAATGGAACATTTTTTTGACGTTTGAGAAGCAAATCACAGATGTCAATGCGACGGAGCAAATTTCTTTCTGTAAGAACATATGGAACCCATATGTCGAGTTTTGAAACTAAACCAATGCGTTTTACGTGATCATAAATAGGAAAACAGTTTTTATACAAACGTTCTGTCAATACATCTTCTCCATACACATCGCACAACTGTTTTACTTGCTTCATATGGCATCAAACACAAACTATTTGGTAGAATCAAACAAATTTTTGCACAAATAAGCGCTGCTATATCAGCTGTTAAAATATAAAATAAATATGCGGCTTAAGTTTGAAATTTGCTATGAAACATTACCTTTTAGCCCTCTGTTGGGAAAAACGAAATTACTTTCCGAACAACCCAACACTTTGATCACCACTGTGCAAATATCAAATACTATTACTCAGTCTACTTTTTTCAATAATTGATTCCTGCATGGAGAAAAAATAGTTTTACAACGAATTACAACTGCCTCATCATGTAGAAATCGTTAAAATACTACTAGCCGAAAAAATTTGGCATGCATATAAAAAGTAAGTTTAGTAACACCATATACGACAAGCAATACGATAAAGAGAAGAATTCCCTATCACCTGGTACATCCAGGAAAAATAAAAATAATAATATTGGTAAACAGTCAACAGTTGCTTTGAAATGCTCCAAAATCTTTTGGTACAAGCAGGTCTTATAGTAAAAATACCAACGGTTATTATTTATACAGTTTACGGTTATTATTTATATTACATTAATACAGTTTGGTGCTCATATTTATTAAGAAGCGGCTTCCAAGTTCTGTTGAAAGCTCCAGATGTGCTGCAGCTTCAGATGATGTCTAAATGTGTTTCTATTTCTAAATTTCGATATATTTTCGATATACCTAATTCTGTATTTGATGAGCGAATGGATCATCTATACGATTGCTCAGTGCATCCCATCCACTGTCTTCGATTCCATTATACACCCTTTTACTAGCCCCCTTCTTATTCAAATATTTAGAATATTTAATCCGACGATATACTGTAAAGACAATATTGCTCATTACATTGAGCATAAATTCACGCACTACACGAAAATGAAACACTAAAGTAGAAGAAAATACTGCTAATGGCTGGCAATAATAATAAAACGGAAAATTTTAAAGGTACAACAACGTTTTTTTTTGTTTTCCACTCTTTTCTATTGCACGAAGGCGAGGCGATAAGATATGGCATACCAACTTACAAATATAATCAAGATTAAAATTTGGTTCGGTTTGTGAATTAAAATTTTTAATTTAACACGGTAAGTATTTCTAAAGAGATAACAAAACCACAAGTTCGTAATTGAATGTAATAGTTTTCGAGATAAAATCGTTTTGGTGTTTATCTTAATTGCATAGTTCATCTGCACTTGGAAAATGTCTTTTAAGCGTTCGATATTTTCCACCGCGTATTTATTTTAGCCTGGTTGTTATGTCTCGACACAGTATTCTATTTTAATTAATTTAATTAAGAAGTTATCGAAACATAATAAAATGAAAATCATAATTGAGGTTAAAGAGTTTATAGAATTTCGCAGAATCATCATCATCATAACGGTGTATTCGCAACAAATAAATTAATATTTTTTTACGGGAAATTATATTTCATCTCCTTGGATATTAAATATTCTAGCAAACAGGAAAATTTAATGGAAATTATGTTGTATTTTCCGATCGAATAATTCGTTTTTGTGTTCTGAGTATAAATACACAATATTATTCAAAAGCATGAAATTTTTAATTAAATTGAAACGTCAAAAGCAATTCGTTTACGTAATCACGTAATGAACAATTTTACATACAACTGCTCCAATTACCAAAATTGTCTGTAATCCGTATATGTTAAACCACAGTATACATGCGTAATAGGGGTACAATATATTTATTTAAATAAAAAATTATGGATTTATTTACTAGCCCTGTATACATGTAATAACGACAAAAAACTGTAACGAAATTGTTAATCAAATGTCACACACAAAATTTATGACGAAGGAAGCTAATTTAGAGCAAATTTAATAAAATAAAAGTTTTTTATTTCACTTTTCTCTAAAAACATAAATTTATATAAATAAATAAAATGCCACAAAATAAACACATACACATCCACAAGTATGAAAGACAGATAAATTTATTGTGCCTTTGGCAAATGAACCATAATTTAATTGAAATTCATCAAATCAACCGACAAGAAAAACAACACAAAATTGTTATAAACCATCATCAGCATCATCATCAACATAATAATAACGTACGTAGCTACATGTCTATAGATACATATATGATTAAACATAGAAAGAGACATAAAACATTATTATACATAACCTTAAATATTATTACGTTAACATTGTTTTTCCCGAGCCGAACAAAGCACACCCCCACAAGTATAAATTCATACACAATCCAAATAAATCCGACGAGCAGCACACCACGATAGAAAAGTTCATATTTGGTTCAACAATTTTTTTTATTTTCACGAAAAATTTCAAACACAAATGTTAATTTTATTTAATTTACATTTCTAACGTTTTTAATACTAAATTCATCCCTTTTTGCCATCTTCATTCTGCTGCTGGTGCTGCTGCCATGGTATTGCGCCTCGCCATGTTTACGAGTATTCATATATACAATATTTTTAATGATTTAAAATTTACCAACAAAATGGTAAATGGAGAATAAGTTTTACAAATGAAAAGTGTGAAAATTATATTTAAAAAAAAAATAAAATCGAAAATTAAATTAAATAAAAAAAAAAAAAAAATGTTAAAATTAATTTGTCCAAATAAATTTTTTTAATGGTTTGCGTTTTATAGGAATATAAATAAATGTCGTAATGGTTCGTAGATTTACATAATTGGGGTCAGTTGATAATTAAACCGTATACTTTATCAGCAATGCAGTCATTTCCGTTAGGGTTCCCAGGGTGAATAATGTGTGAAAAATTCGAATAATTAATTAAAAATATCCGCAGTATTGTAAAAGCAAAAATTTCACAAAATACCATCGCGACCCCTGATCATTGCTAACATTTCTTTTTAATTTTCATCGGCTTTGAGATTCTTCAGATCAAAAATATTGGCCGTCCGTCTTGAGTCGTCTGTAGTCAGTGCAGAGTCTTTTTTGATATTATGACGAATCGACATTACTTGTTCAGAGATCAGCGTAACTTTTAGCTTGAGAAACGGGTCTAAGGTTTTGCCAATTTTGAATAGTCGCACGAATGAACCGGAGGACATGCCTAAAAATGATCCCAATTGTTTCAAGTTTGAAGATGGGAATAGTTCAACTATGCGGCTTGAACTTTTTTCTTGTTGGGTTTTATCCCGTTGGTATACCTTCAAATTTGCGACCTCGAACGTCTTAAAGACTGCTATGATATTCTCGAAATGTTCTTCTTCATTCTTGTCAAATATTATAATGTCGTCAATGGACACGCAGAATATAACCTAGTGCGCTTTGGAAAATAGATAGGACATTTTTAAGCCCAAAGGGTGCCAAGAATGCAATTTTTACTATATTCCTTGAGCGAATTCTGGTGGAAACCAGTTTTAAGATCAATGGTAAAAAATTTATTCTTACCGAAATTCGGGAGGACTTCGTTAATTTCGGGGATGGGATATCTATCAAGGATGTTGATTGAAGAGTTTTTTCCATCCAATGTGTTCTTCTCGGTGCTAATCACAGTTGTGATTGTCAAGTTTTCATTTAACTTAGCTGTTTTGGTAGTTTTCCCAGAATTACCCATCCTAGCTTGGAGCTTTGAGCTATTGGTTGTTGGTCGTTTTACGTCATAATTTCAGGTAGTATAATATCCGTCTGGTAGTTTGGATCTGCTAGTGGTAAGTTCTTTAGAGTTTCCCATTTTTGACTGACTATTGTTTGCTGTGTTATTTTATTTACTACAAGGGCTTTATTTTATATGCCAAGCATCTAATTATATATAAAATGCCAGTGTGAAGCAATGGGCCCGATTCTCGTGACATAAAATTGCCGTTATGTTATTTTATTTCCACCCTATTAAAGTTAGCCGAAAGTTTCCAGCCGAAAGATGGTAATGCAGATAGTGTTTTTGCTATCCCAGCAGAAAAAATAAATTTTAGCCGAAAGTTACATTAGTTGATATACCCTACTATATTATTTATAATAAATGTTTATTGGTTAGGTCATAATCGAAATCCCCGAAATTTGGATCAAGTCTTAAAGGGACAAGGGGGTGTAATTTAGTATAATGTACCAGAAAGTCCAAAATTTTCGAAACTAAATTAATGAAGTGTTCTGTAACTTTTAAATGACCAACTTTACCATCGATCTCACTATGTTTATTAGAAAGATCATTGGCCTAGGTAGGCCCATGCAAAATTTGGAGCAAGTCTGAAGGAGATGGGGTGTGTAATATTTTACGAAAATTGAAAAAATATTAATTTAAGATGCTTATATACATTTTAGATGTATGTATACATTTATGATATGAGATAAGACCATTGGGGAGCTAAAATAAATTATTAACACGAGATTGTTTTCTGGAAAATTTATTTTTTAAGACTTTAAGAAGATGGTATTTGTTCTCGGTTTTCTTGAGTTTAGTAAGTTATAAATAAAAATTTACTACAATACCAAATATTCTATAAAATTTTTGTTATAAAACTATAAAATTATTGTTCCGTAACTTATAGATTACCCACTTGCTTATCGGTTCCACTTAACTAATTGATAGACCCCAATCCTAGGTAGTAGGGAATCCAAATCGGTTCTACCCGACTTCGGGTAGTCGGGTAATTACTCATTTTTAGAGATACCCGAAACCGTCGGGTAATTTGCAAGCATAACCGAAACCGACAAGTTTCATAATATGTATTTGAACGAAAATGGAAAAACATAAACGTATGTACTAAAATTTGAAATAAATTACGTTAATGATAAACGTATGTGTTCTTTCTTACGCTCTTATTTTGCCGATTTCCTTTTCTAACTCTCTTTACTAAATAAAAACAAAAATATAAAAAATCATATGTCTGCATTCAATTTCCGTTTATTGCTTAGTACTGTGTATTGTGTTGCTAAAAGTATTTGAATGTACATAAGCAAAAGGCTATAAAACAGTAAATTATTGGCGTGAATTTAATACGTAGTGTTCCTAATTAGTAATTACATATTTCGCTTATTTTAAAAAGGTAAATACAACATAAATACGTAATAATATTGTTTGCTTATTAGATTTATTTCTTATTATATTTTTGTGTTTTTTTAATAATTACACTGTGCTTGAATTGCCAACTTTTTTTACGTGACAAGCTGGGCACCCGGGGGGTAAACCTAATTCGAGTACGCTGAATTCAACGGTGCTAGTCCCATTTCAAAGTTAGTCCCCATTTTTGAGATATCGCTTTCGACATGTTTTTGCTCTGAGTCAAAATATACCCTCATTTTCACGTTAATAGCTCCTAAACCATTAAGATTTTCGTTATGCTTTCTTCAGCAAAGTTGTGGCGCAAGCCAAGACAAACAACTTTGCCGAACATATCAAGACCGAAAAACCACATCTAATTTTTTTTTTTGCTTTTCATTTCGACGAAAAACACTGCTTTTATCATTTTTAATCATTTTGTTGAATTTAAATCGAGTAGAATCGATCAAATAAACATCGCATCGACAAATATAGATGCAATAGAAACTATTTAAAAGAA
This sequence comes from Nephrotoma appendiculata, assembly GCA_947310385.1. Lineage (NCBI taxonomy): Eukaryota > Metazoa > Arthropoda > Insecta > Diptera > Tipulidae > Nephrotoma > Nephrotoma appendiculata. Next base: position 25,073,770 of record OX371224.1, read on the forward strand.
AGCTAAATCGATTCAGTTGATTTTATGGTGATTTTTCCTAAAAAAAAATTCCTAAAAAATTAACATTTTTCTTCTCTTTGACAAAACAATGGCGTGCCGTTGCGATAGTGGATAAAAATCCTGGATTTTTCCATCCCATCGTTTTAACCAATTATATCACGTAAATTATCACTTTGGGCGGCAGTCCAAACGAGTGACGTAAGCACCTACTGTGCTGGAAGTCGAACTCGTATATATACAGTACTGGGGAAAAAATTGGGCAAACGTATTTTATTGCAAATTGGAGTCTTTTTTGCTAAAATTACAAAACTTTTGAACGCAATTGGCTTTTTATTTCATTTTAAATACATGTATGACGTAATTTGTTGAAAAAAGAATGTACCTGTAATTTAGGGGAAAAACCCTGAAAAATGCCAAAATATTCAAAATACGGTGATTGGAGTTAAAGTAATGGAATAAATTAAACACTTATTTTTTAATTTTTTTTTTGTTTTTTATTGATTTATAGAAGTTCTATCTTTAATATTAATATTTTGGTGGACTGCCTTTTGTTTTTATTACAGCGATACACCTCCGATTCATTGAATTTGATAAATTTTTTAAAGTCGTAAGAGGTATGGATTCCCAAATCGTCATCAACAAACTTTTTAAAGATTGAATCGATTCTGGGCGCATTCTTGCTACTTCTAGCTTCATTATAGACCAAGTATTTTCAATGGGATTGCGATATCTCAAAAATGGGGACTAACTTTGAAATGGGACTAGCACCGTTGAATTCAGCGTACTCGAATTAGGTTTACCCCCTGGGTGCCCAGCTCTTCACATTTTTGACACGTTATGTCAAAACGATCAGCAGTCTGGAACCATTTCGAAAAATCGATTTTTTCTGAGGAAGCGACTTGCAGTGTATGCTATAAAACAATAAAATGTAAAAAATCGTCAACGTCTGCTCTAATTAAAAATCTTAAAATACATAATATTCGCATGCAAATTGACGATAATGACATTGATAATACAAATGTTTCATTAGGTGATACGTCGTCATCAACAAGCAAGAATGCTAAATTTGAATTTGAGCAAAAATCTATTTTGAACTTAGTTAAAAGACAAACATTGGGCGAGTTGCTCGCAGAGTGTGCAGCAAAGGATGGTTTCTCAATTCGTGCCATTACAAGATCAAGGGCTATAAGAGAATTTATTGAACAGCGTGGATACGAAATGCCAAACAGCGAGACAACGGTTATGAAACAAATTATGGACTTTTTTCATGACAAGGAACTTGAACTAAAACAGAGATTGGTTAACCAGAAGGCTACAGGAAATAAATTTAGCATAACTGTTGATGAGTGGACCAACATAAATGTGAGGCGCTACTTAAACGTTACATTGCATGCAAAAAATTGCTCATTTAAAATAGGATTAGTACAAATTGAAGGTTCTTGTGATGCAACTACTACACAATCTTTAGTAACACGAAAGTTAAATAATTTTGGACTAAACATTTATGAAGATATTGTAGGATCAACACATGATGGTGCCGCCGTTGATTGATTGATTGATTGGAATGTGCGACCAAACCTAAGTAAGATTCCCGGTTGACGCCGGGCCCATCCGCACACTCTTTTACACATAACAAGATGGAGGGATAGGAATGGTATATTAATTATTATGGAAATTGACCCGGTTTCAGACACCTAAGTAGTCAATAGTTAGTAAATTGTTAGTTGAAATGTAATGTAAGACGGTTAACACAAGACAGCACAATTATTTAAAATATGGTATAAATCTCAGCAAACAGAATCCTAAAAATTATATTAAATTATCTGCAATAAAACTTAAAATATTTCCAGTGATGGTTTTTACTATTAGGAATACTAAAAGAATGGTAAATAATAAAGCATTAACTAATTATATTAAAACAGCTTAACGTAATAATTCTCATTAATTAATTCAATTCTCCTGAAAAATATTAAATAAAATTTTTCAAATTCAAACCATCAATAATTAGTATATAATAATAGTACTAACCAGAATCAAAAGTATCATTACAGGACTTCGAGATACTAAACAGTGTAAAACATTAAAGCTTATAATTATTAATAAGTAGCAGCGACATTTCTCGTTCACCAATAAAACCTGTTAAAGTATAATTCAGCAATAATTAATACTAACAATCGAAGCACCATGGTCATCATTAAAACAGTAACTGCCATCTCCTAATTAAACGAGAAATAACCCATGAGCATTCTGAAATTTAAATTAATTAGCTTTCTGTTCATAATCAATAATTAATTTCCTGTAACTTAGTAATGTAATACTAAGAATTATATTATTCTTCTGCCTCTAAATCTGAAATGTCAATTCATCATTAATTAAAGTAGGATTAATAAATTTTGATTCGATTTGAATGCACGACCAAGTTTAAAGCAGGAACTCTCAGTTACTGCCGCGACCATCATACACCTGCTTTATATACAACAAAAGGATGGGAAAGGTACGTTAGATGTGACAGACCTGACCCGATTACAGACACTTTCGTATTGTGTCAGCTTCCCTTTGGACCGCATCTGAAATTAATTATTATTTTGATATATTTTAGTTAAGTATATAGCCATCAAAACTGCTTCCAGAATGCTTATCTCCTAGAGTCAATAAATTGTTAGAATTTGAATTATTTGCTGATAAGTGCTATTGATCCCGGAATTCTTTCCCTAACAATCAACATTTAATTTAGTTTTATTATTATTATAAACCAGTTTTAAACACTAACACCCAGAGTATCCGTAACTAACCAGCACCACTCTTAAAATAGATTAACTGCTTTACCAAGAATAAGTAAACTGTCAAACTTATAATAACTAAATACTAAATTTAAATAGTTATTAACCGGGTCGCCTTCCGAAATATTTCCTGTAAATTAACTTAAGATTAATGACTACCATTTCACTTTACAATATTCGAAAGTGTAGCCAACAAAACTGCTTCCAAAACACCAGTGTCCTAGAATTTAAATTTGTTAGTAAATTGAGATGCATAGATACTATTAATTCTGGAATCCTTTCCTAAATCCGGATTAAATTAATTTTATTATTCCAATCCATTTTTAAAAAATATTATCACACCCGAATATTTGTCATTAATCAGCACCTATCATAAATTAGCTTAACTACTTTACCAAGTATAAGTATACTTTCGATCATACAATAACATATTATAAACTTAATTCTAAATTTAATTTAATTTAAAAACTAGCATTAATATAATAGTGGTCGTTTGCTACAACCCAACATCAACCTGGAGGAGATTTGTAGATATAGTACACAACCTGGAATACTAATAATATAATTATCCAACATTCATATTAGATAATAGTGATTAAGAATAAGATTAAATTTGCTGACTTCCATTTTATTTGTATAATAATGTTTATTGCAATATAAATATTGTATATGAACTGTAATGTGATTAATCTAAACTATAATTATTTTAAAATTTCATTAGTATTAAAAATGATTATTATTCTAAACCAAGGTTCAAATAGCCTTATTTGTTATGAGGCCTAAAAGACTCAGCTTCCACTTCCATCTATATCTGAACCTCCAGATTCTTTTATTATATAAAATTATAGTTAATGAGTTAAATAATAGATCACTCTTTTTAATTAGTGGAATTTTTTCTTCAATTTACCGTAGTTATCTTACTCTAAAATTCTAATTCCGCCCAGCTAAATTGACGATAAACTTCAACAAAAACATCCACAACATTTAGCAATAATTAACAACTATACCATATTCCCGCCGCCACTGTGTACATTGATCACACATATTGCATCACTCGATAACCCCCCCCCTCCTCAGTTCTCCGCATTATAGAGAAAAAGTGTACCCCCTGCCAAATCGCTAAAAATATAAATACAAGAAATAGCGATGCACATCGCAATCTCATCATCATCCAAGCAAGATTCACAAAAACAAGCCGACGATACTAAACAGATTCACATAAAACGTTAAAACTACCAAAAAGAAACATTTTCAAAATCATAAGTCGCTGTTCCTGGCAAGTAAAACATTCATATGCAAACAAAATGCTACATGCAAGGTTATGAACATCAGCAATACCATGCGAAACAAAATAAAACATTACCATCATGAACTGAAAAACAATTAACATTATACAGACAATATATCCCTTTTTCAACCAAGAAAACAAAAAAATTGGCTTAATTTTAGTCCGACCCACACAAATGTGTGAGTAAAAAAACATAGTATGTAATGGCGTTGTTGATAAAAATTTTCGCTTGATTTGAAGTAAAACCAACACAATTGTGTGCATAGATATAGTGTTTTTTTCGGACGAAAATAAGCTAAAAAGGAATTCACAAATGTGTAAGTTGGTTCAAAAAACATACAAAACTAAATTTATGACATGGTACTTTTGCCCTACCCGCACAATTGTGTTAGTAAATCACTAAATTGATATAATATCGTTCGCAGTCGAAAAGCATGCGTTAATTTTCCATTGAGCCATGCTACACACGGTTTCGTAAGACCTTGGCTGATTAGAACAACAAAAAATCCAGCTCACGGAATTACACACGCGTATTGTAAAACATCTGCACACACAAGCACAAAACGTAAATATGTATACAACAAATATATAATTATATAACAATGATGTAAATATAAATAATAATTATTATCTTATGTTCCTTCGCACACCCATACATAGGACACATCTAAACGCATATACGTATAACATGCTATATCCAGAACCAAACACAATTACATTCTATAGAATATAATTGCGATCGGCTTCGAGTTATATATCGCAAAACCACATTTTCGGTGGTATTGAAATGCATATCCCGCGCGCCAAACACCTCCAATACATACTAATATTCATGTAAAATATAATATATGACTACGAGTAAATAAGTATACAAAACGAAAGATAGGATTTAAAATTACCAAAAGCAGAAAACAAAAAATTCTCGTCGATCACCAAACATGCATACTCTCTTTCAAAAACAACAACAAAAATTGTTTGCTAGTGCAGAATCTACTTAAATATAAGTCCTGCTAACTCCACACATATGAAATAAACAATAACTAAGTAAAAATGTATTGGAATTTTTTTTTCCATAGTAATTTTTTTTGAAAAACTTAGTATAAGTGTATTAGCGCAGAAACAAAAAAAAATGTAGAAAACAAAATTCAAATTTACGTTGCATTGTTAGTGTAACCAACACACTCTTTGTTAGTTTTTTTTAAATAGGTATATGTCAATGGAAGAGTAAGCAGGACTTATATTTAAGTAGATTTTGTGCTAGTGTACCAAAAACAGTAGAATTGAAAAAAAACCCTTTCTCGCGCAAACCATATTCGGTCGGATAACAAGAACAACCCATAACATGAGAATAATTCTACTCTACACCTTCATAGGTTATAAATATGTGATTATATGTGTACTTAAAAGAAAAATTTATTTAGGGAAAAAAGTTATGTGTTATGTAATTTAGTATGTAAAAATAATGAAAAAATGAAAAACACTTATCTTTCCACCCTTTGCAATCAAAACAGTTCTACATTACATACATATTGAAAATTTGCATTACAATGCGTGATGCATTCAAACAACGGTATCAAAATACATACATATAAACGAAAATTGTTATGTACATATCCTACACCATTGCAAGCGCACAACACACAAATCAATACAAATATGCAATATGTAACATTTTTCACTTATTAAATTACACAAATTATTAATAACATATTATTATTTATTTAACTATCACTAATATATTAGTTATTTATTAGTTAGTTAATTAATTAAAACACATTTAAATTTATTTACTTATTTATTTCGAGGAGAGACAAGAACACGTCTTTCCTCAACGACGATCTATCGCCGACCAACACATGATGGTGCCGCCGTTATGAAAAAATATGGATGAATTACAAATTAAGAAATTTTAAATTCGTCTGTATTACTTTAACAATTTTCGGCTTTTTTATAGACAAATATTATTTTCTATGACATTCACAATGTTTGAGACCTTTCGGGCCACCAAAAAAAGAAGTCATTTACTTACAATATCTCTACCATAAAGTAGAAAATTCATTCACCCCCCCATTTTTAACCCCAAGGGTACTTGTGTGTTCAAAGCCACACAACCCTTTACAAAAATGTGAACTTCCTCAAGTTTCCTCTTGGCAGTTTGGTTTCGTACTGATAAAAATTGGTCTACTCATCAGGTTGCAACAATTTTTATCATTACGAAACCAAACTGCGAGGAAGCTTGAGGAAGTTCACATTTTTGTAAAGGGTTGTGTGGCTTTGAACACACAAGTACCCTTGGGGTTAAAGATGGGGGGTGAATGAATTTTCTACTTTATGGTAGAGATATTGTAAGTAAATGACCTCTTTTTTTGGTGGCCCGAAAGGTCTCAAACATTGTGAATGGCATAGAAAATAATATTTGTCTATAAAAAAGCCGAAAATTGTTAAAGGATGAATTACAACAACTGAAAGTCAGCTTTGTTATAATCATGCCATCCACCTCGCGGTTTTGGATGTATTCTACAAATCAATAACCGAGCAGTCAAGTATTGTTGAAGATGATGATGAAGCAGGCCAGAACAGCAATGATGATGCGGAAAATGATATAGAAAGTGAAATAGATGATGATGCCAATGAATATAATAGTAATTTATCTTCGGACAGTAACATCCGTTTTATAGATGAAAATTATTTAGAAGATAATTTAAATTTTCGACCGGATTTAAAGAAAATACTGTTCGAAACTCGAAGCATTGTAAACTTCTTCAAAAGATCTCCCGTACGGAACAATGTTCTTCAAAAATACGTCTTTCAAGAAAAAGGTAGAGAATTACAACTTATTTTGGACTGTCGAACGAGGTGGAATTCTCTAATTCCAATGATTGAACGGCTTTTGAAGCTGATGCCATGCATTTTAAAAGCGCTGGAAGATTTTGGAATGAAAGAAAAATTCAAATACACAGAAGAAAATGTTAATGTACTTTCTAGTGTAATTCAAATTTTAAAACCTATAGAATTGGCTGTAAAGGAACTCAGCAAAGAAGAATGTAATATTTTAACCGCGGAAGGAGTGTTTATGTTCCTATATAAAAAATTAGGCGATTGTAAATCAGCACTTAGCATTGAAATGCTAAATGCATTGAAATTAAGAATATCCGAAAGGCGGAACATGCACTTAATTACTCTTCTTTCATATCTACAAAGTGGAACAATTTTACAATCTGACGCCAACTTAACGTACTCGTCGAAGAATGCCACAATTGCATATGCAAATGAAATTGTCAATCGACTATTTAATCATGATGATGTTGAACCAGAGTCCAGAATGCCTGCCTCAAATCAAAATGAAGAACTTGCTGATCAACATAAGGAAAATTATGTGACCTTGTCAGAAGAGTTGCACAGTTCTATATCTGCATTGATTGTCCCACAACTATCATCCAACAGCAGGGCTAGATCTTCAAGTTCACTAGCGAAACTGCAAAAAGATTTTAAGTATTTGGAAGGAAGTGGACATCGAACCCAAGTGCAACAAAATTTATTAGATGCTCTTTACACTATTCAACCCACATCAACTTCATGTGAACGTGTGTTTTCTACTGCAGTTCAATTTTCTACAAAAACTCGAAATCGTTTAAATTTTCAACATTTAAATGCACTTGTTTTTCTAAAATATTATTTCTTGAGTGATACTCAGAAAAACAAATAAATATATATTTTTCATAATATTAAGGAGATTGAATGAATTAATGTTATGTTTTTATGATTTACTAATTGTGTTTTTGAATTTCTATTTTTTTAAATATTTGCTTACTATGAATTTATGATTAATATTAATAAATGAAATATAATATAATTTTTGAATGTTAAGTTCTATGGTTTTTTGTTTAAATAGTATTACCCGAAACCCGACCCGAAACCGGTCGGGTAATGGTAAAAAAACGAAACCGAAAGTCGGGTAGCTAAGAGTCGGGTAATTGGATTCTCTACTAGGTAGCAATCGAGTGAGTGCAGGTTTATTTAAGTAATCCGAAATTTGTAGTACATTTTAGTAATTAATTTAGAAAATTTCAACGTTTATAACAAATAACAATCCATTACAACTCCTATCGACTCTATGTAGCATTAAGACCTATTTAAATATTATAGAGCACTTTTAACAGTACATCACTCTATCCCAATCAGACTTGCCTCAAACTCCACCTGGGATTAATTAGGAATACGGTTTTACCTCCATATTATTCTACATTTAATTGAGATCACATCATCGTGAATATTTAACCAAATGGTCATATCATCGTATGAGCACTTAATCGTAAAACCAGTTAATCGTGTTAGGTCAATTAATTAATTAATACTGACATAATTAAAAAGTAGTTCGTGGTATTTATTTCAGACTTTCTGGTACATTATACCAAATTACAGATTTACAGCCCCCATCTATCCCCTCGATCCCCTTCATGCAAATATCGAGTGGGCCTACCTAGGAAAGTTACAGTACATATGTTCTGGTACATTAAACCAAATTACACCCCTCCCCTCCACTTCGTATACCTAGTTCTATATTGTTTATGCTAAGTTTATTGGTAAGATCATAATCCTAATCCCCGAAATATGGGGCATGTCTAAAGGGAATAAGGGGGGGCTCTAGCCCCTTCAGACTTGCCCCAAATTTCGGGGTTAGGATTATGACTTAACCAATAAACATAGTATAAATAATATAGGACTAGGTATACCAAGTAATGTATCTTTCAGCCACAATTTAGTTTTTCGGCTGGGATAGCAAAGACACTATCTGCATTGCCATCTTTTGGATGGGATATCAAATACACTATCTGCATTATCTTTCGGCTGAAAACTTTCGGCTAACCTTAACAGAATTTTATTTTCCCGCTTCCTATTGGAATTTGTATTGAAAAAACAAAAATAACATAACATAACATAACATAAAATTTTATATCCCAGAATCGACCCCAATATTTTAGGACAGCACCCAAGAAGCACCTTACAACTAGTTAGTTGTGTACAACCCATTGATGGTTGTCACATAATTATCACAACCCGAAATTGCTTGTGAAATTTAGCAAAAACTTTATTGATACATTATATTTGTAGAGTTGTTGTCTCTTATAATATCCACAGCTGAATGGTTACCACAACCAATTAGTTTGTCACATTAGTTCGGACATACATGTCACAACTAAAAAGGATACCAGTTACGAAACGTCACACATTGGTTGACAAAATTGGTTCGCACGCACGCGTATGTCACAACTAAAAAAGCTACCAGTTACGAACTACCACCAATTGGTTCGTTGCGTTGGATTGGACATATATGCCGCAACTAATTTAATCACCAATAATGAACTAAAATAAATGTTACATTAAATTAGTTGTGAGATAGTTCTAACAACTGGTTACAATCACCATTTAAGATAAGTTCTTAATGGAGTGCATAATAAGTTGTGAAATAAACTCAAAACTCATTTTGCGAACTAATTTAGTTGTCGTTTATTTGGTTAGTTGTACATTGGATGTGAAAATTGAGCTTGAAAACTACGAATAGTCATTTTGTTTATATGTCATTTGACAATTTAAGAAGTTACAATTTCACGAAACGCCGGCGCACATTTCAATTCAAAATGCTCGAGGCGAAAATTGATTTTCGAATGGAAAAAATGAAAAAAGTGGTACATACAGACGGTTATTGGTTAGGAATTGGTTAAATTTCAAAGTTCGTAACATAGACATTGTTCCTTGTAAAAACGCGGTAGTTGAAATTTGAAAGTGTTTGAGTAACCAGAACGTGCTTTCATTTCCATTTAACAGCGTAAATGATATCGAAATCATTAGTCCGAATGAAGAATATTTGAAAACTTTGTCAACAATATCAAAATTCTAATGGTGAAAATAGTTTTTCACTAGACTGTTTCACAACCCATTCACAAACAAACATAGTTAGACTGGTTCTCAATACAATTAATCAATATAGAAAGTTCGCTTCGCAACCGATTCACGGTTTATTTTCTTTAACCTAGTTTCAAACACAACCATTTCACAAAATTGTATGATTCGTCTTGATCTAGAACGGTTGCAGGCACCACTATACTATAATATGGCGGATTAAATATTTTTATAGGGAGAATACGTGCCACCATTTTGAAAAAAATAATCATAAACTACAATCAGCACTGCATAGATCTTTTAGTTCATATAAATTAATTTTTTTAATATTTTTCCCATAAATTAATTTATTTGAAAAAGCAAATAAATTAGGGCAAATCTTTATTTTCAAACTAAAAATCCCTGTTTTACAGTAAAATTGACATGTCCCGTGATTTTTCATGTATATGTGCGATAAATAATCAAATTGAATTATATATGAAATCAGATTAATATAATTTATTATTATTCATTATTATTATATGTTCATATTATCATATAGTTATTCTTTTCAATTGTGATAAAAGTAGTTTAACAACAGCTTCATCCCCGTTTCACGACAAATTCAAACAGTTGTGGGAAATAACCATAACTTGCTCACAACGCTGTCACAATGTTGTGACAACCGATTATTTTCGCCAAATTGGCTGTGACAACCACGTGGAGCCGCTGTGATCTACGGTTCGCCACATCCAAATAGCGATGAAATTAAGCTAGAAACAGAACAAGAGCGTCGACGACGAGCGTCGACGCATAAATAAAAAATATCGCCGCGATATCGCTGTAGCTAACAGAACAAAAGCGTCAGCGTATGGCGATAAAAAAACAATCAAATTGCATAACCTTCTGTGTTTTTGACACATGACGTTGTGGCGTTAGGCTGCTAAATTGAAAAAAAAATGGTTAATAATATGACGGTTAAATGATACCAACTTATACATATATAAAAAACAGTTGGCAACATTGTTTCGCCGGCGATGAAAATAGAAATAGACTCTAAATTTTTTTCAACGAAAAAATCGTCATCGTCTGCGTCGATGGTTGTGTTTGTTTTGCATAATTTCGGTGTTTTGTAATATGACAGGCGATTTCGCTGGCCGCCTTTGCTCTTGTTGTGTTTTGAGCTTTAGTTGTGACAACGATGTATAGGGATCGTTTCACAACTTGAAATGTTACTTGGGCATGAACTAAAAATGTGTACTATTTATGTGTATGCAATTTATAATTGTTTTTTCGACTTTACCATAGCCTCCTATGTACAGTGACTCACAGCTTATTTGATCCAGTCGCATTTTATGAACAAAATTTTAAATATCTCGCGATGTCTTATTTTTTTGAAAAAAACTAAATGTAATATGAAAGCTATATTTATTTTTATTACAAAACACAAAAAATAAAATAAAAATTCTAATGCATATCAAAATTACATTAAAAAGTTCATTATTTCAACTCAAAACCAACTCACAGCTTAAATGATCCACTGCCACAAACATACTAATACCATCAAATTTCGTCAAATTACTTTTGTTATTATTCTGTTTTTATGGCATTATTGTTGTTGGTATCGATATAATGCATAGGAAAAAAACGTAGTAAAACAAAACAAAAATAAAAACCAAGAAAAATATTTCCACTACGAGTACAATAAAAGTAACAAATTTTGGTTTCACGATACAGTTAAACAAATTGCATATAGTATGAAAGGAAAGTTTCTGAGCATCCGTCGCTTAATATACTAATGGTGATATAGGTAGTCGATGCTTCCAATTTATAGAAATTGTTGTGCGAACCTCCATCATATTCCTAGTCATACACAAGCGAATTTGATGCTACAAAGATATTGCGAGGTAACACAGTAATGCGATTACACTCTAATGCGATAACACCCTGCAATCGAAGTTCCTATATTTTCTAAATTAGTATTTGTTGATTAGTTCCTTGTCAAAAAAAAAAAAAAAAAAAAAAATTACATCAAAATAAGAGATCGCGAGATATTTACGATTTTGTTCATAAAATGCGATTGGATCAAATAAGCTGTGGGACACTGTATATAAAATAACACGTTTTACAGGTGTATTGTTAAATGCGTAGCCAGAATAAATAAAAAATATTGTTGTTAATTTAATTTTGTATTTGCAATAGATACGAATTAATATAAATTATAAGACTATTAAGTAAAAATTATAAATTTTAATGTCTTATGCATTTGAAAACGTCATTTTCATGTATTATAAACTTCACAAAAGAGTTTACGCTTAACGGAGTCTATCTGTAACTCTTTTTTTTAAATCCGTTTTTACTTTTTTTTATTGTTTGATTGTATAAGTGATGAATAATGGTGGTTTTCGTTTTTCATCCTACCTGAAAATGTAGAGACATTTTCTTCTACGAATTTTCAATCATCCATTCTAAACATATTGAGGATGCAAATTTAATTCAAAATGATCAAATGTATATTAGTTTTAAGGGGAAATAGAGAAAAGTAGTATCCGATTCGTTCAAAAAAAATGTAGTACAAACGAGACTCGAGGGTATATAAGTACGCCTGAGGCAGCTTGGCGCCTGTTTAATTTCAACATGCACGAACAGTCACTCGTCATTGTGAGACTGCCAATCCACCTTCCAGATGATTAAACTGTCTTGTTTACTGAACAAACCATCCAAGAAAGTGTTAATCGAGCTGCCAACTCGAAAATCAAACCGACGAAAATGCTCGACGATATTTATATCCCGACATCCCAAACCATTATTTATTTGACTAAATGAATGGTGCATGAAACCCCGACAAAGATGTGGAAATATGACCATTGGTAGAATGTTTTTGGCTAATATGACAGATATTGAAAGATTTTGTCTACGTTTACATCTTCTTCACGTTCCTGGGACCTTATCTTTTGAAGACTTGAGAACATTTAATGGCTATACAAAAGTGGAACATTTAAAGAAGCGGCTCAAAAACGTGATTTATTTAATGCCACTTCAGTTCGAGATCTAAATGCATGTATTTGTGTTTTTGCATCCCTATCAAATGCTTTAGATTTGTTTAAAAAGTTTAGACAGGGAGGAGCTATGCAGAAATCTTTGGTGAAACGCTGCCGCCAGTTGATGCCGAAAGCTTTTCAAAAATGGCAGTTATATGTCCAAAAAGTGCTAATGTGGACTTGATCAACGAAGAAGTGTTGACACGTTTTGCGGAAAGCTCTGTCACATATTATAGCATTGAATCGATTGATGATGCAAATGATGAAGATATTCAGAACTACCCGAAGAATTCTTAAATGCGAGGTCTTTGTAATGAAACTCGATTAATTGTTCGACAGCTGAAACCAAATTTAATAATTGCCGACGTTTTAACGGAAAGTGCAGAAAAGGAAACTGTATTCATTCCCAGAATTGAGCTGGCCCCGATCAACACAGACTTACCGTTTATTTTACGATCAAGACAATTTCCAATTAAATTGGCATTTGCAATGGACTCAGGATATTATAAAATATGATTAGTTGGTATTATAAAAATTTGTTTGATTGGTATTATAAAAAAGTGAATTGCCGAAGTAAATTTATTTTGTGAAGTTTTTTGGTTATATCAAGATGTCAAAATTTAACTATAAAATGTTCCAATAAATTTTATTTTTGTTTCTGTCACTCTAATATAATTTATTGATTAGCTTTCTCTTTTTGTTTCTTCAGTATGTTGTATTGTGGAATAAAGGCTTCATTGTGTCAAACTTCGCTCTCACCACACAAAACGACGCTTTTGGCAACGACATTACATATCATCATTTCAAATTCACTAATTTAATTTATTTAGGGCGAACTCCTTACCTATCTACGTGCATATTTACACCGTACACTATTTAAACTCAAATCTTAAAATTTTTTATAGTTCAAAATTTTTTTGCAGGTGAAATAGTTTAGGTTCAGGTAATACCATAATTTATACAACTTTCATTTAAATGTGTTTTTTTACATAAAAGTAGTTGCAATTTAAATAAAAAAAAATAATTAATTACACAGCAGCAGAGTCACAGACTATAAAAATCCAATCAAATTGGATTTTCCAAATTAAAGCACCATAGCGAAGCATAAAAAAACCAAATTTGGTCATTTTTTTATTTTATGTTTCACTTGTCTTTTGTGATAACACAAAATCTATTTAAATTTTTTTTTGTTTTGCTTTTATGTACTTATGTAATTTACATAGAGATTAAAACATAATTTAAGCACTGTGTGTAACCATAAAGTAAAATTGTAATAGCGGAACTAATTGGCAGACACTTCTTATAGAAAAATACAAATATTCTGTAATTGCTTATTTGAGTGTTTAGGAAGGTCAGTAATCTAGATTATAAACAATGAAAGTGTATAAAATTTAGGCACAGCGCGAATCCTAAAGATTTGTTCGTTTTTATACGCGGTAAATTTTTTTAGATCCATAATTTGAATGTTTTCGGTGTACGCAAACTGTAATTAAAAATTGGTAAATTATCAGATTTTCAAAGTAAATAGTCCGATGATATTAAGATTCAATGATCTGGTTGTATTATGGTCATACCATCATCAAATTAGTTATGCAAACGTTCGCTGGGCGACACACTTCATAATCTAAACGATAAATGAATCAATCAATTTAATTCATCACACTGTGTACACAGTTGTGTTGCAGTTGAAATTCGATTGTCAATCAATTAGAAAAAAAAAATTATTACAAATATATTTTGGTTAATCGATCCACTTGATTGAACAATGCGGTGACAATAAATTTTATAAAAAAACCAAAAATTTAATCCGTTCGGTTTTCTTAGGTATTTGGTGTAAAGAAATTACAAAATTTGTTGTATTTTATACTTTCATTCTGAGTTAAGATTGATTTTGGTATAAATAGTTTGATTAGCATTGAAATAACTATCAGTTACTTACCGAGTTTCATCCAAGAAGCTTGAGTACCAAAATAACAATTTTGGTGGATACACGGGTAATTTCATATAAAGACACAGATTTTTTCCTCTTATTGAATTAGAAATCATCCAACTTTTTTAATTTAGTATACAAAGTAGTGAAAAAATGGTGTCGAAATTAACTGTGGCGCTTTGCGTCAGCATAGCGTTATGTGCTATTGCTCTATCTTCGGCCAAACCATCGGGTAAAAGCGAGGACTGGAAACATGGTGGTGGCAAAGATCATCATGCCGATCATCATTCATCTAAAGGTGAGAAAGGGGAGAAAGGATATAAGGGTTCTCATGGATACGAAAAGGGAGAGAAAGGACATCACGACAAAGAGGGTCACAAAGGTGAATACGATGAAGAAAAGGGACACAAGAAGAAGCATCATGAAGATGGTGATTACTTCCATGAAGGCAAAAAGGGCGAGAAAGGCGAAAAAGGACACAGCTTCGCAGAGAAAGGATCGTTCAACAAGGGTCACTCAACCAAAGGTCACCATGAGGTACATAAAGTAGATGAATTCAAAAAAGACAAGAAATTCTTCGATGAAGATGGTGATGAAGGATACGATGAAAAACATGGTGATTTCCATGAAGATTTCGGACACAAAAAAGGAGGATCATCCAAAGGAGGCCACCACAAAGGATCAAAACATAGCGATCACTATGGCAAAAAAGGATACAACAAGAAGGGATCCCATCACGATGATCATTCAGGACACAAAGGCGAATCAGGCCATGACGAACACTACGGCCATAACGATGAACATGGAAAGAAAGGTGGCAGCGAACATCACAAAAAATGGGGACACCACAAAGGAAGTAAACATTAAATTAAATTTAATTTTTTCTGATTAAAGAAAACTTAGTAAAAATTTAATAGATCGAATCCAAATTTAAAATAAATTTTCCATTTTTTTGTAGTAAATATTATAATTCCTGTTAAAAAATTAAATTTAATGAAATGTGATAAATAAATTGAATTAAAAAAATTAAATAAAATTTATTTTTTGAAATATTATTATTATAGACTAATTACACTTGTTCATCCCAAAATCCGTTGTTCATTTTTGTACAACTAAATTTATCAAGTCATTCTGGTTAATCAAACCGTGTAGTTCAAAACGGTTTAAACTATGTGACTGTTTTTTTTCAAACTAATGGGGTGATTGTTGGGCAGAAAATGAAATGTTACTTTTCTCGTATCCACATAACACTACAAATTTAAATTAATCACTAGGTGGGTTTTGATTAGACTCATAAACCAGAGAGCCGCTAGAGTCCCAAGTATAACTACAAATTTATTCCAACAACCTGTTTAATAACACGACAACGACGTTTTCTACTTTTTTGTCAACCCTTCATTCTACCAAGGGATTTGGCTCAACAAATCTGAAATAACCCTGAAGATGAGATAGATCTGAAGATAACCCGTGCCGTAAAAGAGCGCCAATCGGTGTAACCAAATGTGTGAAGGTCGTGCAAACTGAACTTCGTTCAGTCATCGAATGTTTAAACATCATCGATCGAGACAATGCGACGTAGAGCTGATGGTATGAGAAGACTGCCGTCTCTAACACGATGCTTCGTTGATTGTGATTGTGTGAAAGCCAGGATTTTTGGAAATTGTCTTCGCTTTCAAACAAACGTCAAGTATATCCATCGGTTAGAAATTTATTCGTGGAATGAAGACGTTGTCGCTACGATTGCATTTGCAAATGAAATCAGCAGTGATGAAATTTTGCTGGAAACTTTTCACCATCAATTGAGTTCCATTGCACAATCCCTTGTGTGGAAAAGTGATTCTGTGGGATTTGAACTGTAACGCCATTGAGTATTGAAAGTTCACCTCTGCTAATTCGAAGAAGCCATTCATTGCGTTGCTCCCGTCTCATTCCACCGTATTCCGTCTTTGGTTAGCACTGTAATTTCATCAATAATGATAAACGTAGTATCGAGGAATGTCTTTCCTGAACCTTTACGTTTGGCAGACCAAACAAAAAGCACGAACGTTAATGTAATTTCTGTTGAAATCGAGATCCATATCGAGCGAAAACTTGTTCCACAGAATCAGTGGACTCGATAGATTGCAGAAACAGCAGATCTAAGCGAGCATGTATTGCAGTTGTTTTGGCATCTGGAAAATGACGGCTTCTGTCAAGTTGTTTGCACCTTGAACATGAAGCAGCATAAGTCTCAATTATAAACTTTCTTCATCTCTTGGGCTGAGGCAGTACGTCCTGGCAACAACCTTCGCTCCACTCTGACGTGCTTTCCACATACATTTAAAATAAATGAGGTGGAGGGGAATCTCAGTGTAGATATATACTGTTGTGCGTAAGCCTCTTCTTCTTGGTAGATCAACGGGAGGCCGCAAATCAGTATGTGAACGTTTAATAAGTTTCCACATTGGCTCGGCTGCACTGACACCTAGTCCCATAAAAATTTGCTTATCTTGATGTGCACGTTGAAAAGCAAATACGGACTGTGAGGAACCATATTTTGTTTGCCGATCACAACCCCTCTCACTGTTGTTCGGGAACCACTGCTGCGCGAGGACGGTACAAAGGATAACCATCGACATTGGACAATGTTACTTTAGTAAAGTGTTTGGAAAATTTCTTTGAGCGAGGATCGTTTTCCATGAAGGCCGCGTTTCGGTTATGAATTCAGGAGGACTCTCGTTCGCGTCTGGATTTTAGCGAATACGTATCGATCTATGCGTTTTGGTGTTATGAATTTGTTTTCAGATCGAAGTGTTACCAAGATATGAGCATGCGGGAGGCCATTTGTTGTCCAGTAGCAGAGAGCTTTGGAAATGCCGAAGATTTCATTCAAGATAAGATCGTCCATCAAAACGTCTAATTTGGTCGATCAGCTGGCCAAGTTGTCCCTAATTTTATACCAATTTGGATTTACGGTTTAATGTGATGAACAGATCAGGCGGACTTCTTTGAGGTGAAATGCTCATTTCCATTTAATGTTCGAATCCATTTGCTGAGTTTGTCAGTGACCTAATAGTATTTTGTCTCAAATTCTTATATTTGGGATTCAATATTCGAATCAAGTATGTACTCGTATACAGTTTGGATTCTACAACCACAAATTGTACTCTTAAACGCTGCACGGTATTTTTGGCATGCACTTTTAATTCATCAATGGAACATACTAATTTAATGTTCCATTGCCGGCCTTAAATCACAAGGTTTAATATTCTGAATTTGTAACCGACTCTTCAAAAAGTTGTTTGCGGTTTGCACAGTAACAATTGTATTTTACCATCAATATCAGGATAAGCTTGCACAACTCTTTCAAGCTTCCATGAAGTTGATGGTCCCCTGCCGGAAATTATTACCACATCGTCCACAATATTGTTGTTTGATTTATTTTGCCACCACTCACGGCGTTAGAGATTTGTCAAATAATCGTGCTGCCATTATTTCTGGAATTGCTCTTTAATTTTAACAATCACATCCCAGCGGGCCAACAGTGATAGTTTTTCATTTGAAATGTCAGCTTCTGGAAGTTCAGCTAAGGAATTAAAAAATGTTCAGGAGTCAAATTATCTAATTCATCTCCACCATTGGTGCATATAGATCGTGAATTCATGAATGCCTCAATTTGACGTAACGTATTGAATTCTCCAAGAGTAAGTAGTTTTGCCTACTGTTTTCATCGGGTTCCGTTTGAAACGCGATATTTTAAAACGCTTGATAAGTCGCAATATTTTAAAATGCGATATTTCAAAACACGATAGAGTACAAAACGCGATATGGTACAAAACGCGATATGGTAAAAACGGGAATTTAGGATCGGGTTATATCAGTCGGGTGAAGGGGAAATTTAATTTCAGTTTATAGGAATTTAAAAATCGATAGGAGCGGGAGTATATAGGATCGGTATAAATCGGGTCGCTACGCTCCCGTCGCTTCGTAATGCACATTTTGTACCATATCGCGTTTTAAAATATCGCGTTTCGAGCGGATCCGGTTTTCATCAAATATGATTTCATAGCTTTAACTGCAGCTCGTTCTAGATGTATTGTTGAGATTGTTTAATTCAGGTGAACTATTGCTGTTTGCGCCTGGAAAAATTTGCCCACTCTCACTATCGATGAATAAAAAGCATCATGCTGCTGTTGACATATTGCTGGCCAACTCTGTATGTGTTTCCTTATAGCACTAAGACAAAAGCAAATATGCACACATAATCTTCACCTGTCATTAACGTCGTATTAATTTGATTTTCAAAGGCAACACAAAAATGGATTCCCACATTAAGAAATTCATGAGAATATGTCACTCGAATTGGAAGTGGATCGCCCAATATGTATTGCTCAAATTTTGATAGGTATGCCATTTACACAGTTAAGGGCAATTAACCCAGCCAGCGACATCTCTTGCTCGAATTATCCACTGTTTGTCCCGTTTGACTAACCAATCCTGCATGAAACAACTTGTAACGAAGTCCTTGTAACGAAATTAAACCTAATTCCGTTATCAATCCATCCCAACAAATCTTCTTCCTCATCGGTATGACCTCGAAGATAATATCTTCAACTACATCCAATTTCCATTCACCTTGGAATGTTTCATATGTGCCACAGTTAAGTAAACGCAAACGTATACATGAACGTAATTTGATTGCGTTGCCTATGTACATAGTAAATGTACTTGTTTTATTAAATAGGGAAATAACAACGACCGATGCAAATATTGAAGAGCATTGTGGTTGTTGTTGTTCGAACTTCCTCAACGGATGTTTTAAAAGAAAAAGGATATTTTCGCGTGGATCGATTCAGCAAAATCAATGTCACGTTGGTGTACAATTTTCGTAGGAATTTTTGTGATGAGATCGCAAAAAAATTTCCTATACGAAACTCAAAAAGTAAGTACAATTTTTCTTGTTTGGATGCAGTCAGTTTTTAGAGAAGCCAGCGTTTGGTCGGGTTATTTTTTTGTTGTTTTGTAAGTTTTAAGTTAGAGACGTAGAGTTTTTTTTATAGACCCACGAGGGGTCAATGTTGTTATGTTTAATTTTTAAGTTTAAGTTTTTGTTTAGATTTTTTTTGGTGTTGTGTAAACCTAATTTTTAGTGTTGAAAAATAAAACTGGTGATTGTGAGACTAACTGTGATCGTATTTTTCTTTTGAGTTTTATTGTTGGACTTAATTGTAGCGTGGAGCAGTGCTGAAAGTGGTAAGTAGAGAAGAAGTGCCGGCGTTTTATTAACCAACAAAATAATAATAGTGAGGTTGCTGCCGACGGAAGGTAAGAAGAAATTGTTGACGCCAAGCGGCTCTTTTCTTTTACCGACCTAGTTACCATCCCACTGTTAACCCCATTCTTACTAACATTTTTTGACCAATTAGGACCTATGGGCCAAATTAGTTTTAAATTAGTTAGGGTAGGGTGAAATGTCTGACTAGACATTCCTATACATATACAACCACGGATAAGGCCGCCCACGTAATGGGCTGATAGGCTAACCAACTTCTTCGGGGTCCGATACTCCAATTTTTACCCTTCCCCAGTTTATTCGTTTTTTCCTATTAAATGCAGTAATCTAGGCCTTTGTCTTGGGTGCCCCAAAAACCACACCGTTCCCCTCTATTAAACTGAGCTGCTGGAATCAACGCCGCATGGGGCACCAGAGGATAGCGGCAAATCTATGAAACCGGATTGTCTCTAGCTATTGCTAAGGTAAACCCGTAATCCGAAATCTCAGGACATTTCATATTGTAACTATATAGAGATGTTTATTCGCCATCATACTCATATAATACCATCTTCATCCAGGAAAGGTTTCAATACTTTAAGAGAGAATTCAGTGCTTTAAGAAATTTTTATTTTTTTTTTTTATTTTTTAACCTAATTTTAAAAATATTAACTAATTAACTAATTTATTTACTAAATAATTTAACTAGGTTATACTACCTAACTTTAACACTAATTTCAAGTAACAGGTGGTTAAATTTTAAAGGCTGACGTTGAATGTGAACCACACCAAAACGTCAAGTTTTTTTCTGCATTTAATTTGACATTTCTCAATTTCAGACTAACTCAATTTGAACCATGGAAAGATATACAATCGAGCAACGCGTTAATGTTATTCAGGCATATTATGAAAATGGGCGTTCAAATCAAAATGCATATCGTGCACTTCGTGATTTTTTCAGTCAATTTAATCGTCCAAATGTGCGTACAATCGGAAAAATCGTGCAAAAATTTGAGCAAACCGGATCTGTAGGAGATTTTAAAACACCAGTGCATGCTCGTACAGCTCGTACTGCAGAAAATATTGCTGCTGTTCGCGATAGTGTGGCTGAAGAACCGTTCACCTCAACTCGTTGTCGTGCCCAATAATTGCACCTCTCACGCTCGTCGTTGATGAACATTATGTATAAAGACTTGCATTTACACGCTTATAAGGTGCAATTGACTCAAGAACTAAAGCCTCTTGACCATTTCAAACGTCGTCAATGGTCAGAATAGTGGCAAGAAATGGCAACGGTGGATGATCAATTTTCGAAGAAAATCATCTTCAGTGGTGAGGCACATTTTCACCTCAGTGGATTCGTCAATAAGCAGAATTGCTGCATTTGGGCGAATCATAATCCAAGAGTGATTGTCGAAAAACCAATGCACCCACAAAAAGTGACTGTTTGGTGCGGTTTATGGGCTGGCGGCATCATCGGGCCGTATTTTTTCCAAAATGAGGCCGGTCAGGCAGTTACTGTGAATAGTGTTTGCTATCGTGAGATGATAACGAACTTTTTATGGCCCGAATTGGATATGGATGTGGACGATATGTGGTTTCAACAGGACGGTGCCAGTTGCCACACAGCTAACGAAACAATGGCTCTTTTTGCGATAAATTCAATGGCCGTGTTATCTCACGTGGTGGCGATGTCAATTGGCCGCCAAGATCATGTGATTTGACACCGCTGGACTTCTTTCTTTGAGGTTATTTGAAAGAAAAGGTGTACGTCGATAAGCCAGCAACAATTCAAGAGCTAAAGGATGAGATAATTCGGCACATTAACGGCATAGAACCTCAATTATGCCTAAGCGTCATCGAATATTTGAACCATCGCGTGGAGGTGTGCTGCCGAGGTCGCGGCGGCCATTTGACTGATATTTTGTTCCATACTTAATTGAACCATACCATATTATCATAATAAAACAAATTGGCAATAATTTCCTAAATAATTTGTGTTTTATTCAAAATCAACATCGGCCCTTAAAATTTAACCACCCTATACATATTTAAATTCAAAACGTGTTAAATTTAATTAAAACATGTTACATAATAGTATGCATATATTAATTTGATATCGTTACTACAGCGCCATCTATCATGAATCGAAAAAAATGTTTCAAAGAAATCTTATGTACTTCAAGGGAGGAAGGCGGGTTTCAAATTTTGATAATGCACATTTTTTTCGTAAAGTGCTTATTTTCCGAGATATTTAAAAGTTTCAGTTTAAAAAAGTCACGCAGTATTTCGGCCGGAACGGCTGTGGCAGCTCTTGAATACTTGACTCTATTTTCTTCCGCTGCTTGCTTTGTACGTCCTGAGGCTATGAATGATGCCGGAGCAGTGCGGTAAGTCAATGTTTTAGCGCATTCTGTTTAATCGGCTAGTTTATGTCAATTCTTCGTAACACTCTTTGAACCTCGAGCTAAAAAGGTTCTACAATATTTACCAAGCTTAATTTTTTAACTTTTTATGTGGTATTTTAACCAGTATAATATGCACTAACTAACTAAAATATTGCCGGGCACACGTTCATACGCTTAAAAAGTATTTAATTCGACGCAACCACCAATAATAAATTTCTTAAGAATTACACTTCACCTTATATATGTACATTACATTCCCACCGGCTCTACACCAATGATACAATTTCAATATCACATAAGTCACCGTACATGAAGATATTTTTTTTTTATTATTTTTACTGAGCATAAAGACGAACTAAAATTAAGCAAAAAAAAATATTTAAAACCCCCAAGATTGTATATCAACAGCATCCCCCTTTCAGTATAAATAGCATAAAACAATATTCTAAGTTTTCCCTAACCGTGTAAGTGGATATAAAGAGACGAAAATAGCTCCAGAGTAAGAAAACATATAATGTTTGCTTCCAAATAAATTACACATTGTTACTGGTGTGTGTGTGTGTGTGTGTGTGTGTGTGTGTGTGTGTGTGTGTGTATGCTGTTATCCCACAAACAACGAAAAAGCTCAACGACCAGAAGCATTTAAACAAATCAACATGACATATCTTCTTTTTACAGCTACAATTGGTGTACTCTATACCCGTGTCGTTCCACACATATGTGGCTGCATTATTTTTATAACATTTTTCTTCTAGAGCTGTTTTTTTTATTTCCATTTCTGCCTCCGGTACTAGTGTCGTACAAAAAAAAATTATCTTATCCTCTCCGATGTACATAAAAATGTTCTCGTAAGCACACAAAATAGTTGGAAGTGTAAAAAACTAGAACTAAAATTCAATTTTTTCGTTTTTTCGTTTTTTTTTTGGCAAATTAAATTTTATTCTATTCATTTATGGATTAGGAATGGATTAATGTAAATGGTTAACTGCACATTTAAGTAGTATATCTCTCGAGATATTTATGTTTATGGGGTAAAATTTGTTATAATGTAGAGTAAATAGATTAAAATTTTCTAGGTTTATCTAACTTTGGGTATGGATATGTTGTACGTGTGTGCCTGTCTACTTTATCTATGTAATACGTTATTATTTTTTTTTATTTTATTTGGGTGTAGTTTTTGTGCAACAAAACTATAAATTATTTTCTCTTTTCATCTAAGTTTTGGTTTTGTTTATGGTTTTTCGTTTTGCTACTACTGACTGGTGGTAGTGCTTTATGGTGAGAAATTTAACTATTTTTGATATAATTTCTAGCATGTCCTTGCTATACTCTGCATAAATATTCCTTCCTTTTTTGTTGGGTGGTTTGTATATTACAGTGCATTAAAACATACCATTAAAATGAAGAAATCCATTTAAATTGTCAGTACGTTCTACTTAGGTAACATGGTAGAAAATTTTAATGAAAAATAAATCATTCTGTTTTTATGTACTCGTACTGTATATGTATTTGTGCATACACATACATGAGAAGGAACAATGATATGTTTGAAAAATAAGAAATAAATGTTCTTAAGTAACTACAACTTCTTTAATTTATTTTCTTCATTCACCTTCTTTAGGGACATTCATTTCTGTTGGAATTTTAAAGTAGTTTTACGTTTTAATGCATGCGACATTTATCTTAGACTTACACAACAGTGAACTTAACTTTTCGAAAGCAATATTTTCGCACATAAGCCAGAACTTACGGTTAAAACCTTAAACTCGGGTACATGCAGATACATTACACTTCAATCTAAAAGAAGATAGCCCTGATATAATCGATGTAACACCAGAGAATATGGAAATGAATGGGAGAACTCCAGCGCGAACATTATTAAAATTGGAATAGCGCCAGTTTAAATTTTGCGGGCAATAATAAAATTACACATTAAGCGACAGAGAACGATATATTTTTTATATTTACGAAAAATAACCAAATCCAAAAATAAACATTTATTTTCTTTGCTGTACGCACACACAAAAAGGAAGAGGTTATGCTCAAACCACGTCGAAGGTTATTCACCACCATATACCAACAATTAACCCGATTTCTTGTACAATACCATCAAAATACAAAAATTATAACGAAACAATGTTGTCGGTTGAAGAAAGTTTTCTAAAGTGCCAGAAGAACAGTGTTACCAGTTATAAGTGGTACTGTTCAGTGATATTTTACGGGGTATTAAATAATATCTTTTAGTTAATTTTTAGTTTCAAGAAATTGACTTGGTGTTGGGAAAATTATTTCAGTATACCTGTGCATTATGAGTTTCTAAGTTGCAGGAGCAGCTAAGTCACGATGATTGGTTCATTTATTTATTTTGAGTATTTTTGCAACTTTCAGTAGAAGCATTTTTTAATTTGATTTAATTTCCGAGGTTTGTATTTTTTAGGAAGTCATAAAGTATTAATATAAAATTAAATTTAGGAAAATCTATTGATGCAACTATTGTGAAATTTGATTAGTAAACATTCGAAATTTGAATATATGTAGAGCCTGAGTTTTTAGGAAGCAGTTTCTTCATTTCAATTTAAGCTGTGACTGTGTTTTGTATTAACAATTGTCAAATAGTTATCAAACTAATGCGTGTAAGGTAGGCCCATATCTGGGATCCCTGTTTAGTATTGGCCATACATTCTATTCAATCAATCAATCATCGGCTTTATTACACGTCGCAAATTGTACTGGTATATTGGGAGACGATATCGTTACACCATAATCGATTCAATTATTATAACATTCAACGCTATACGTTACAGTTTTAATAATTGGTACTCACCATAAAGGATTTCTTGATAGTGGCACAAGATTTTGTATTTTAGGTACTGATTCTGAATCCTGTGAAGTAAGCCCAGAATTTCATCCCAAAAATATAAAGAAATATCATCGGAAAACGCTAAAACTGCAATGATATCTCATCCCAGATTTTTTTTTATATATATGATTAAATCTATGCTATCTGTTTTGGGGCCACTTCCAACTCTTTTGCGATTCCTTTTTCACATCCTATAGTACCGGCATGGAAGCTGGGTAAGCCCATGAGTGGTGCACTCCGACAGGGGGTCATAGTTGTGTCCATTTTTATCACCGATCGTAATACTTTTAAAATATATATTTTTTTAATGAAAAGAAAATTATCTATTGCCCCTCCCAACCGCGGGGGTCTCATCTATATTATTATTAAGTAATCAGTAATCAGATGATCCCAGAATTTAATATTGTAATTTCGTTCCATCTCGAAATTTTATTCTAACCCAGAAATTGGATTCAAATTTTTTAACATTAAACTATTGAAATCAAAATTAAAAATTACGTTTATAATTTCATCATCAGCTCAAATTACAAGTATTCAGAATAGTTGAGAATATAGTTATAGTTCAGAATATTTGAACTGAGGATGAAATTATATTTCAAATAAATCGCTTTTCAAAAATAAAATTAACAAATATTATTATTAGAAGGAATAAATTACAAATTGTTTTAATTAGTTATTAGATTTCAAAGTGACAAAAGCTAAACCGTAGTGAAAAATGGAATCAAACCATAACAACTTAAACAAAAGTTATGTAAAAATAATTAAAGTTTAAATTATAAGAACTGAAGTGGTGTAGCAAAGTGGGTCAGTTTATTGACTTTCGGTAACAATTAAAAAAATTTTTACTTATCATGACAGCGACTGGATGAGTCACAAATGTCAAAACAATTTCCGTTTCAGAAAAATTGATCTCTACTGTAAAAACAAGCTTAATAAAAGGCCATTGATGGAATTTATTTGAAGTGGCACTGGGCTGTATTGATAAGTTCTGGTTTTATGAGATAATCAAAAAGAACCGGCCTGGATGGTCCTGATATATCAACGGCCAGTAACGGAATGTATTCTATTCAAAACAAGGTTGCTCTAACTTTCAATTATCTTTCAATGACGGTTGGGGTCAGTGTAGTATCAAAATTCTATAATATCCAAAGGGGTTTGGCCTGGTATGTCTTGCTACATCAAAGGCCAAAAACCAAGTGTACTGTGTTCAATCAAACAAATTTGTATGTATTGAACCTATTATGACGGTTAGTGTTGGGGATTAGGCCTGGTATGTCTTGCAGTATCGGAGGCTACTTACGAAAAGTGTTCAATTATAGACATAAAGTTATATTGACTAGCTCTAGTTTTATTTGCTGGTCTGATGTTCTGGACAGATCTATTATGGTTAAGGTCACTATGGTATCGAGATTATATAATATCGAAAGGGATTCGTTCTGCCATGGGTTTACCAAAAACCAGTAAACAAAAATACTCTGTTCAAGACGAACTCTTATTACCTAGCTCAAATTTTAATTTCAAACCGATTTGCATGTTATGAACAGAGCTATACTGGTTTGGGTCAGTGTGGTGTCAAATTTCTATAATATCCAAAGAGATTCGGCGTGGTAAGTCTTGGTACAATGAAGGTTAGTAGAGTTAGCTAATTCGACTTCAATTCGAATAGAATATTTTTCAAAATTATGCAGCAAACATACCAGGCCCAATCCATATGGATACTATAGAAACTCAATACCACATTGGCTCTGTTCAAAACATTCAAATCAGCTTGATATTAAAACTTGAGAGGGTTAATAAGACTTTGTGTCGAAGAAAATACTTTCAAAGTATTTAATTAACAATTGCTGTATGTAGAATCATAATTGAAGGAACTGCATCAGACACCTTTGAAATGACATCTGGTATTCGATAGGGAAATGGACTCGCGTCTGTGCTGTTCAATGTGGCGCTTGAGTAAAGCGTAGTGAAGAAAAGCAACATCGAAACTTCGCGCTGTTTATTTAATAAATCAAGCCAAGTTCTTGGATATGCAGATGATATCGTGCTTCTTGGCCGAAGACCTAACGACATCAAGGACAGTTTCATACCGCTCAATCGCTGCGCAAGAAGATTTTGTTTGGAGGTGAACAGTAGTAAAATCAAATTTCTTAGCAACACACCAGTTCGCACTTTATAAATTACTCATAAGACCTGTGATGGCTTTTGGAAGCGAGAGCTGAACCATGACATCTAACGATTGTAGATTGTTATCTACCTTCGAAAGGATGGTCATTCGTTCAATCACAGACAACACTCAGACATGAAAACAAGACCAAAAATCATTGTTCATTAATATTTCGTAAAAATCCGGTGGAATTTCAACAACAGATTACGCTCTGTGGTAAAATGTAACACATCTATGTGCAAAACCCATGGACCGACCCACCTTCCGTTGTGGTAAAAAATATATCAAAAGCTATTTTGTTTTGAGTATTTTATAAACTAAATATACTACACGTGTTTTTTTGTGTACGTATACATATAAAACAGCGACGTTACAAGAGGACAGTGGATTTAGTGGATTTTAAAGGTCAATTATACACAGCCTTTGGTGGGATACCACTTGCCCGGTGTAATTAAAGTTTCGAACAACGAATATCGGATTCGTATGAACCACGAAATAAAGCATACTTCTCGAATCGGCCACGTTGCAAGGTCCTCACAACAACGGATGATCAATAACGTGTTCTATTAACATATAGAGAGGAAAACCTCGACTGCGCTGGCGTAACGATGTCAAACAAGATCTACTCGTATGTCAAAACTGCAGGACGTGCAGTGGCAAAATCCCTTCATGGGATGTGAAAGCTTGAGAAAAAGAAAGAGAGAGCGATGTTATTTTTTATTTTCCTCGGATGAAATTCTGGACTAACTTCATATACATCTGTATACCGATTTTGTCCCAAAATGTGATAAACGAAATGAGTTTAACCGGAAAGATATAGTAGTAGCATTTGAGTTTGTGTTAATGAAGTATGTATGATTGTTTTGCTTTACTGCACATGCATATAATGTGTTTTTGTTTATTCATCTTAGCCCTTTGAGTGTCAACATAACTTCGGCTAGTATATTGAAAAGCGTGTTCGCGCTCCTTAGCATCCAAAGGGTTAACTATGTTAAACGCCATATTTTTGAGTTGTAAATCATCTCTTGTAAAAAATGCAGAAGAAAACAGTCGTTGGAGCAATATTATTGGTTGAAAAACTTGTTTGAATGAATAATGAACGAACGAACGCAACACTGAATCCGCCTTTGGGTGTAACTTTTCAAATAATTTATGTATTTTCGATTTTTTTTTTATAATTAACATTATATTTTTAAAATTTAAAAAATATTAAATATAAAATATATTCGCATATTAAATAATGACATTCCACAGCTTGAGCGAGAGCAGTCGAAATGTGTTGAGAAAAGGAAATAAGCACCATAACAATAAAATCAGTTACGTATTCCATTTGTATGCTACACTCGTTTTGAATGAGTTACTCACGGGATAAAATCAGCACCCTGGTTCTAAGCATTACGTCAACGATTCTTCTTTTAATTTTTCGATTCTCCATCTTTCGTCAACACTGCAAGCGATGAGAGTAAGTGTGCTAACTATTTTGACATTTGTCGGCGAAATTATATCATAAATTTGTACCAGACATCGTTTAAGAGGAAGCTGCACAGGTAAAGTACTCCATTAAGGTTTTTCGCGAAGTAAAGAACACTGAACAGCGCTATTTACATTTGAATTAATGAAAACTGAAGAAATTCTAGAGACAAAATGTTTTGAACAGAAGCAAGCATGACCTCCCGAAAGGAAACGTTTGGCCAAACAAAACGTCGATTTTCTTCAACAAAGCAAACCATTAAATTGAATATTGAACATTTCAAAATTGAGGTACCACTTGAGATATCTAACAACCAATGGCATCTACATACTAAAATCTACATTTGAGTAATTACAATAAAACAATCCGTAAAACGTATAAAGCACAATACACAACAATAAAATGAAAATGTAAAAGAAAATTATTTCCAATTGATTATCATGATTTAATTATTCTACACTTGGAAATAAATAAATTTAAAATAAAATTTAATTTATTCATTGGTACACAATAAATTAAAATACAAAAACTAAAAGGAAAATACATTTTTATGTTCTTAAATTAACTATACATAGCATAATTATATACTGGATGTATATAATGTATATAGAAAACGTGTTAGTCTTTGAATTTGTATTGTGTCCATAAATTAAGAACGAAAAACACTTAGACAATACACTCTACTGGTAGCTACACTGTAGGTAGAAAGTTAGCAACATAACATTATAATTTTTTTTTCCTTCTGTTCTATACAAAATTTATAAGGAAGAAACACAGAAATCCTATTCAATTCACCATCAATTATCAAACAAAGTGTGTAATTAAGAAATCATGGCATGCGGGGGACGGGGGAGTTGAGGGGTGGCATAAAGTATAAAAGAAAAAAAATTATTATTAATTTCTATTTTTTTAGCATCCCATACACATCGAAGCTTTTTTTAAAATTCAAAGCACGTAAATGTTCAATCCATGTATATTAAAATAATAGTGGTAGCAGTAGTGGTGAAATTTAAAACCTACTCGTATACTTACTATACATTCGATATAAGAAAGAAAATAGGAAAGAAATTGGAATACAATTTTCCACTGTGCGCTATTGTACACGATAACCAAACAACAAAATACTTTACAGAAAATCTAAAATGAAAAATAATTTATTTATTTTGATTTTATTTATACAAAAAAAAAATATAAGAAAAGCACAAGGAAAAGGGAAAGCTTTTGTGTATTGTTGTTACAAAATTTAAAAAGATTAGAATAAACAATTGAACGCTGTGTATAGTAAATATATACTTTGCTGTCTAAAATAGGTGTTGTTATGGACTTTAAATTGAAAATTTAAATAGATTTGTGATGGGATTATCAATTGGATAATTTGTTGTTATCTTAAAGCTTAAAATTTCTTATCGTTTTTCTATAATGCAGACGAAATTAATCGATGAGTAAATAAATTATTTATTTTTTGTATTTTTTTTTCTTTTGCACACGAAGTTTTAAAGTCAGGTAAGATGTTATGTTTTTTTTAACGACCTGAATATAAATTTGTATGGTTTAAGGTTAATAAAATATGTATAGGTAAAATTTCGCCCAAGAGGCGACGAAATTAATATTGGATCTTAAAAATCGACGTAAATTAATAATCACATCAGCGCTAAGAATTCTTAACATATAGATTGATATCGAACTTTGATAAAAACAAGAACGCGACTATCTTTAATTTTTTAATTCTCATTCGGATGACTTGGGCGGCTGACCAAGTTCATCGTTTTACCGCTTTAGTTATAATAGGACAGAGCCATCAGTGTGCTAGGCCGATTTCAGCGCTTTTGAAAAGCTTGTAAGAAGTGTATTTCTTGAATCTAGGGGGAGACTAGTTGTTGCTGCATATAGTTAAAAATCAGTATTATATTGGCTAATTTTAATTCGGTTACAGCATTTTTTGTGGACATTCAATTTTATGTTTCACTATTATATAACCCTTTCTGTTTCCATACACGCAGTATTTTGCTATTTAGTCTTCGCTTCATTGATTTGAATTCGATTTTTAAAAAGATTAACCCTATATAGAAATATTTTTAATGAAAATATTTCCAAATGATCAGGGGCCAAATTAATAATAATAATTCATTAAATGCTAATTACATATGTTTATTGTATCAAGAAAAATGACAAATAAACAAATCCGTCACTGTTGATCAATATTTTTCAGTCGAAAGTTACGAGTACCAGCCGATTGAATGCCGATTTATGTTTATTTATTTATTTAACCAACAGTATTAATTTACATCTGGTATTTAAAATTAGGTTTATTAATATAAATCAAATTTGTATAAAACATTTTTTTAATACTTTTTTAAATTCATCTCTGGACAAATTAAAATCGAGTAGATACAATATTAAATACACGGCTAGAATTACAAACCGGATCCGACATACCAAAATTAGACCCATGGAAGTGCAGATCAATCACTAAGACTCGGCGTCTGAGTGATCTCACTGGGACACGTATTGAAAACAAGGACAGTGGATGTAAACCATCAATTCGGCCCATTATAACGTCACGCACAAACATTGCGCAAGAAATTTGTCTTCGGACGAACAATGGTTCAATATTCACTAACAAACAACTGCTTAGATACGGCGGAAGCACATACTTAGGAGCGTTTACCTCTCGAGGAAGTCGCCTTAAGGCAAACAGCATAAATCGCTTCTGGATTGATTCTATACGGTTAGAGGAATTGTTATAGTACGGATTCCAGACAATTGATGCATACTCCAAGTGCGATCGAACAAATGAAGTGAAGAGGACTTTTAGAGTATATGGATCATGAAAATCTTTGGAGAAATGGATTAAAGACCCTAACATTGAATTAGCTTTATTAATACATCTGTTAATATGGTCCTTAAACGATAAATCTCGTGAAAACAAAACCCCTAAATCTAGAAAATAATGAACTCGCTCTATCATAACGCCATTTAAGAATAAACTATTATCAGGTCCATAACGTCCATAACGTCTTCTAGAAAAGTTCAGAACTTTACATTTAGAAACAGTACACCAGTCGCAGAAAATGTTTAATTCCTGTTGTAGATTTAGCAGATCGCGATCATTTCTAATCTTACAAAAGATGTTTACATCATCAGCGTAATTCAGAAACTTACAATGATTAAAGCACCGCTTCACATCATCTATGAATGCAATAAATAATAGAGGTCCAATGTGGCTACCGTGTGGGACGCCAGACAAAACATTTATGTCTCTTGATAAAATATTATTTAAAAAAACTTTTTGAGTTCTGTTCGTCATATATGAAAAGATCCACTTTAAAGGAAGGGCATCACAATTGTTGAGCTGTCCCAGTTTCTTTAATAATAAAACATGATCAATTTTAAACACTACTTCAACGCCATCACCACCTTCTAATGCAAATGTCAAAAAAATTTGTAAACAAAGATTTGTCACAGTTGACCGTCCGGGATAAAACCCATGCTGCTTTACTGAGATGAAATTTTTAGTTAAGAAAAAGATGCGACCATCGATTCAAATAATTTAGGAGTAGCCGATAAAATAGTAATACCACGGTATTTTTCGATATCCGTTCTCCGTCCACTCTTGAAAATTGGTTTAATTAAACTGGATTTCCAAATTGACGGAAAACTCCACTCTTCAAACTCAAATTGAAGATGTCCGTCAGCGGCTGAGCCAAGACCGAAGCACACTTTTTCAACACAAGCGGATGAATTTTGTCCGGGCCACAACTCACATTCACATTTACACTCAACAGAGCGTGCAGAACGTCATCTGTAGTAAACTGAAATAGAATGTTTAGATTATTACTAAAAACAAGTTCGTCATTCCCTCTCGAAGACGGGACATACACATTTTCAAAAAATGCTGCAAACATGTCAGTGATACTTTGTGGAGCAGTCAAAGAATTGAAAGACATTTACGAGGGTATACCTCTACAATTCCGTTTCGAATCAACATAACTCCAGAAACATTTAGGGTTGTTTGTAATATTCGATTCGATCTCGACAATATATAAATACAAGAAACGATTTAAAATTTTAAATTGAGATCTGAGAGCGCTAAATATTTCATAATTTACGACGGATGGGTTTAATTTATATTTTTTATGAGCTTTAGATTTCCGATTTTTTAATCCCGAGAGGCAACTATTAAACCACACTATTAAACCAACGCTCATCGACGAAACTACAGGTGAACGGAGAATAAATTGTTCAATTGCCAAGTTCATTATTTTATAAAACTGATCAATATAAGCGTCTAAACTACCCGTTATATATTGATCCCAATTAATGTTGTCCAGAAACTCATTTAAAGCATTATAATTTCCTTTTTTAAAGTTGAAAGACTCACTAGAATTAAAATTTACGTTAACATTAACACAATTTTCGAATATTAATTGGATATGTAGTGGTATGTGAAAAATACTTGAAGAACCGCCGAGATCATTACAAGCAATGATTGTGCTGGAATGAACACCAGATCGAGGATATTGCTGCACTGGTTCTCGATGTTATTAATCTGTCTTAGCCCGAGTGAACAGATTGAGTCCATTACCAGATCTGAAGTTAGATCACTATTGAATAGCAGAAGTTCATCATCAACAGTAAGCCATTGTACTTTCGATAAGCTCAGATCTCCCAAAATCATCACAGAATCGAAATCACGTGCTGCAACTGTTAGTTGGTTGGAGAAAAATAAAGACAACTCACCATATATATTAACGGAGGATCCGTATGGTATGTAAACAGCAACTATCAACACCAGCTTTCCATTGAAAGCAAGTTTAACAGCCAAAATCTCCAACTCATTACTCCCAAGGTCAACAATATCCGCACGTATATCTTTTGAGACAGCTAGCAGAACTCCACCACCTCTCGCTGTCGATTCAAGATCCAAATAACGATCGCGTCTGAAAACATAGTAGTCTGGAAGGAAGTACTCTGCAGAATTGTGCGAGCTTGTCAGCCATGTTTCCGTGATGCAAATGACATCATATTTATTTTCCAACACCGATAGGTACATTTCACGCGATTTTGATCGAATTCCTCTAGCGTTGTGATAATAAATAGACAATGTGTTGGTTTCGTCAGAGAGTGGCAGTGCCAGTTAAGCGATAGGTGCAGACTGCGGCATCGGATTTGAAAAAGGTATCAAATCGGTTGAGGTTGCAGTAGATATTGTTATAACGCTGTTAGAGCTAAAAAATATGGGATTAAAAAATTATTATTCATTGATTTCCGATGTGAATTTAAAATAAATTCGTTGATCAAGACTCCAGAAGGCCACGCCGATGAATCCAGCATTTGGTTAAATTTGCTTACAGGAATACCGATTTTAAAAGATACAAAATCGCGATCATCATTACGTCGAAAGCCATATAATACAGGTTTCTCGACTTCAAATTTGTTTTTGATATACATCATGAGATCATCATCAGTAACGTCCTTGCATAATCGAGAAATAAAAATTGCCCGTAGCTGTTCAACGGTACGCAAAGTAGAGTTCAAGTCACCACTACCAATAAAATTTTTATTAAGGGAGTCCATATTATTGTCTAACGATTTAGCAGTTGAAGCCATTGCTGTGCCATTATTCACCCTACTCTTTGATCTTGTAAGTATTGATGTAGCAGATTCCATCAATGACAAGGACGCTGATATAATTGATAGAATTACTCATATGATCATACGTTTCCTTGAGAATTTTATAAACATCGATACATACACCACATCGCCATGAAAAATTAGGAATTATCGAATAGCATCAAACACAGGTTTTTTAATCCCTGCACATCTAAAATGAATAAGTTTATTACATTCACCGGCACAACTAAAAATGTTTTCAGACACTTTGGCACTACATTCACAACACACAGACATTATTATTTAAATAAAATAAAAAAAATATTTGATAAAATCACAGTTATATTTTTCTTGTATCACAGATATTGATAAATTTTATGATTTTATGATTTTTATTCGTCTCTCAGTTATTAGAAAAATAGTTAATTTAATTGAAAACTAAATAACAAATTTATTAAAATTAAATCACAAAATGTATAGATAAATTATTTATCCATGTGTATATGTTAAATTTTAATTTTAAGAGCAAATTGTATACGTGCGATAACATCGACCATCAATTTAAAATGTAATGAAATTTTTATGTTTTGTTATTTTAATATTTAAAAAATTTAATAAGGGATATGATTTCGAAAGTTCAATTCTCTAGCAAATTGTGAAGAAGTTTTGATGGGACAGCTGGGTGTATTTGATAAAATTTCGATAATTCAATTTCTTGCAAATTCTATAAATGGTCCCCTGCTCTAGTTTAACCTAAATCAACATTGATGCCACTATGGCATTTGATAGGCCTTAAAGCCTGTTAAATGGAGCCAATTTTCAAGGAATTTTGATTGGGCTTCGCAAGTGTAATTTAACATGATTTTTATTTGTGGATTTCTTGCAAATTCTTTGAATGGTTTGTCGCTGTAGGTTAACTAAAATCCGTATTGACGCAGCTATTAGGTATGCTTTATGCTTTAAAGCTTTGATATGCTTTAAAACCTGTTAACTCTAGTTCATTGTGAAAAAATTGTAATAAGACTAGGGAAGTATAGTTTGGTAAGATTTCAATAGTTCATTTTTGGCATATTCATTGAATGGTTCGGCAATCTTAATTAACAAAAGTCCGCATTGATAGGAATTAATGCCTATTAACACTAGCCCGTTTGTAAAGAAATTCTGATGGGGTTTTGGGGTGTTATTTGACAAAATTTCGATAGCTCAATTTCTTGCAAATTCATTGAACAGCTCAACGCTCTAGGTATTAGATCTAAATTTGTATTGTTGCCACTGTGCAAATATGAAAGACATTAATGCCTAATGTTAACTTTATCAGAATTCTAATGGGTGGTAATTCGAAAATGAATGGTTCGGCACTCTAAGTTAACCTAAGTACGCATTGTTGTCACTATAACCCTTTGAAGACCTTCACCCTTGAAGTCTGTTAACTACAGCCTATTTGCGAAGGAATTCTGATGGAACTATGGGAGTTTATTTGACTATGGTTTTCGATAGCTCAATTTTAACTCTTTTATTCCATGGACAATTCTTATGAAGGTTCGATAGCTGCGGTTACCATGATACAAATCATATAATGTCATAAACTGAAATTGCGGTTTACAAAGAAATTAAAATAATCGTATTTTACATTTGTATCACTTTGAGGACTGCCCGTTCTGTTGTAAATGAACTTCAATATTGTACAAATAAATAAATAAATAACTGTCGTGCCTCAGTAGGAAAATAAAAATACTGAACTGCGCAGAAGGCTTAGTGAAAAATAAAAATTAAGGAAAATATGTAGCCCTAGAAGACCAGACTTATAGAAGCTCCTCTAACTAGATATAATAAAAACTGCATAATTGCGTGTATTAACGCTGAGTTTCATATGGATGACGGATGAGGAACTTGCAAGAGAAACTGATTGGATGCACAAACAGAAGAAAAGACCTACATATGTAAGTTGTGGGAACATTCACAGACAAAAGTTTCTGAAACTACCAATCTAGTGCATGTAACGGTTGGCTTACCTTTATCGTCTTGTAGACGCCAAAAGCGCAAATTGAAAACCTATAACTTTTCACGGATTCCAACCAATTGATTATTAATTTATAATCCTGAATAGAGATGGGATAAAGAGTAGCATAACGAAAAAACAAAAAAAAAACCTATAAAAATTTTATCAATAATTATGCTACGGAAAAAGAACGGTATTGATAAATAGAAAGAGTTGTCTATATATATGTGTATAATATAAAACGAAAACAAAAAGAGAAAGCAAAATTGGCGGGATTTGGTGATTTGTGACCGGGTATATAAAGCTCGCGTCGATGGTAGGTTTTTTTTAGTCAGTCGTGGAAAACAGTAATTGAATCGAACTCGGATTCTGAGTGATTAATTGAACGCAGTGATTTTCAGGGTTGTTAAAACCAACTTGCAAAAAGAAAAAAAGAAAACAAAAGCAAAAAAAATCAAAAAAAAAATTTTGTTCTGTTTACTTGGATTAGCATCGAAAAGCAGAAAAAAAAACAAAAACCAAAGAGAACAAAGTTAAGTGTTGAAATCTGGAAGGGATATTCCCAAACGAAAAAAAGAAAAAGAAATTGTATTGACAAATTGCTGAGTTTTAATGAAACGATTGCAAAGTTAAAAAGTTAAAAAAGAAATAAAAATATAAATAAATAAAACAAATAAAACAAGTGTTTGGGTTTTAAGAAACGAAAAAAACGAGATACCGAATTAATCTGCAAAGCGCGGGACCGTGTATGGAAAGAAAACCAATTACCGTTCTGTCAACGAGCCACGGGGTGGTTGCTGCAAGCGACGGTAACCATATTGAGCTCCCGAATATTATACATCATCTGTCAAGGAAGAGAAAACCCAGGTGACTGCACCAGCGAAATCTACAGAACTGAAGCAGAGAGTGGGACGATTGCCCAATTTCGGAAACCAAGGGGAAAGTGGATTGGACACAATCCTCCAGCGGCGGACCAATTGGTAAACCAATTTTTTTCCTATATTTATTTATTTTGCATTTAATTTTTACATATACATATATATATAGTTTAAGAATTTAGTTTCCCGTTCATATTTTTTTTGTAATTTAAATAACGTACATTAGACTATGTTTTTTTGTTAAACAATATTAATCGAATCATATTAGGTAATGTTCAATTTTATATGTTAGTGGGTTATTCAACGCATTTTTCGCACATCAACTCGCATTTTTCAACGCTTAAGTTAAATTCGGATTCATTATCAAGCGGCGTAGGTGAATCATTGGCATTCAATTAATCATTACCTGCGCAGAGTTTGAATTTTTGTTTTTGCTTTTTTTTTTGTTTTGTGTTTGAGTAACATGAATATATAGACAACAATAGAAGGGGAGATCGTGGGTGATGTAACGCCAACAGGGGCACCGGGAAAAAGCCGATTATTGAATTTGGGTTTTTTTTTGTTGTTTCGTTTGATCTACGGCACATGTAATATTTGTTTTTTTGTACAGTAGTTCGTTGCCCAATATTGTGGTGTTGAACCCCCTAGCCCTGAGCAACTCGGCACCAGCATGTGCAACCACACCACGGGGTAACGGGAGAGGACTACGTTACAGCATGTACCTCAACAACACCAGCAACAAGAACAACGCATGGTGGCAATTGGCTATTAATTACAGGGTTTGCTAATATTAAAGCATTAACGAAATCTGTGTTCACAAATGGATATACAGAGTGGCACTAAGCAATAATGTTTGGAAGATAAATACAAAAGATCCCGATGTATATTGAGTTTAAGCCAAAAAGCTCACTGAAGAAGGTAAATAGTGGTACACTGTAACTACCCAAGCCCCACTATTCATCACCATTCACCACTCACATTCAATAAAAGCGGGAAAATTAAAAAAAAAATATATCACAGCAATACTTATTATGAGGTTTAAAATAGAACTATAAATTATTCGCCTTTAAAGCGGCGCTAGAGGTATCGCAATTGCCCGAGCCGATGGTAGTGTAAAATCGATTTGTATATCAAATCGCATAGGAAAATGGTGCAAAGTGAGTTTTAATTTGAATTTATTATTATTTCGCAATATATTATACCTCAGACTGTGTCCGAAACCCATGACAAATATTTTTTAGTACTAATTTTTGACATTACTCTGATAAAAAACGAATTCACCCAAATTATCACAGTCATCTTGTAAAATAATTTTTGACGTAAACGAAATAATTCAGTCGACGGGAATTATTTGGTCAATGAGGTTGTTGCGCATTGTTGAATTGACGATTTATTGAAAAGTGTTTGAAACAAAAAATATTAATTTTTGTTATTATTAAAGTGCATAGTATAGATAGACTTTAAAATAATTATTGTCATATAAACAAAATGTGTGATAAATATAAAAGAAGTAAGTAATATCTACCATTAACTTATAAATTGATCATTATTTATCAAAAATTCCAAGAAACATAACCAAAAAAATATTGTATATCCACATGGTAATTTTTATTTTTTTTTATTTTCAGTGTGCGATGCTGATATAGAGCGTTTAATTAAAGCCAGAATAACACACGCGGGGCTTTTTAAAGCCAAATTTTATAAGCGTGAGGAAGTATGGCTGTAAGTTATTTTTTTTATAAATCTATATGCATATTATCAACGAAACATTTTTTCTCATTCTCAGTGCCGTTCAAACTACAGGAAACCTGAAAGAATTCACAACAGAGCAAATACGCCTGAAGTGGAATTATCTCTATAATAAATACAAGGTGTGGTTGAATAATCAAAACTAAAATTTGAATGCATTTTAATTGTTTTTTTTATAGGAACTATTGTGTCCACCAACAGGGGTTGGAGTTGAAGATGGGGAAGATACTGCTTATAACTGGAAGTGGTTTGAAATGATACACGAATTTGGCCGCAGTCAACACACCATTAACCCACCTTTAGTTATAAGCAGTGTTTCCGAATGCACGGTTGTAAACCAGTTAAATTCCTTCAGCAAAAATAGCGAAAACACTGAAGAGGCAGTCGAGTTTGTAAATATAACGCCACAAATTGAAAATAAAATTGATCAAACCAGGAAAAGAAAGCCACCTTCATCGAAACCTAATACAAATAAAAATGATAAGGATAGTCTATTCAAATTATACCAAAAAGACTCCAAGAGGCTCAAAAAAGAGGGAAAGTGCATTATAAGTTTCTTAAGCGAATATGCAAAAATACAAAAAATTCCAATTTATATACCCGATTCGTCAGACTCGGATTAAAACATTTCGGTACAGGATAGAAATTTGAAATAATGAATTTGAAACGAGGTGTATATTTATCATGTAATGATAAAAGCTTTATGATAAATAATTGAATTTATAATGTAAAATATATACTATATATTGCATATATATGTAGTGATACAGCATATATATATATATATATATATATATATATATATATATATATATATATATATATATATATATATATTTATATATATATATATATATATATATATATCTGTATGTGATAAATGAATTAATAAGTAGTTTAATTTATAAGTATTTATTTATAAAAAAAAACTAATACAGACTGAATTTATTAAATATTCAAATTGTGTTTATTTATGTTGTTTTAATTTTGCATGCTTTCCAACATTCTCTGTCTATATGTCGTCGCATCTTCTTCAATAACCTGGTTTTCATTTGGACGAGTTCTTCCTGATTCTTCTTCTGGTTCATCCAATGCCAACCAGTCGATTGTAACATTGTCTTTTGTAGCAACACAGATATTGTGGAAAGCGCAGCATGAAGCAACAGTCTTAACACTGTTTTCAATTTTCAACTCTAGTGATTTATTGAAAATGCTTCGCCAACGAGTCTTTAAATGGCCAAACGCGCATTCAATAGCCATTCTCCCTTTGCTGTGTTTTGTGTTGAAAAGTTTTTGGGCTTCATTTAATGGTCTATTCTCTTTAAAAGGCGTAATTATACCAATCGGTGATAAGCGACACGGGTAACCACTATCACCTAACAGAACCCATGACGGTGGAGGATATAATTTATTTTTAAATATTGGGCTATTGTACAGAACACGAGTATCGTGAACAGATCCGGGGTATCCAATAAACACATCTAGAAACCGGAAATTGGCGTCGCATACGGCTTGACATTGTATTGAATACTCAGATTTCCGATTAATGTACTGGTCATGAAGATGTGTTGGACACGATATTTTAATATGCGTGCCATCAATGGCTCCTGCAACACAATTACTAAAAATAGATGTTCCAGCACGTCTGGCAAACTTCCGTCCTATTTCTGGGAGATCAGTGGTAGATGGTAAACGAATAACGTGTGGCATTATTCTGTCGACCGTGTAATCAAGCATTTTATGAACGATGTCATTTACAGTTGACCTTGGCATATCCATCACAGCACCAACAATTCTGTAGCTAGTCCCACTACCTAGCCAAAGCAAAAACGTAATAAGCTCAAGTTGTGGAGCCCAACCGTGACACTTTCTATCCAAAAACGTTTCAATTTCACGAAATGAATTAGCTGAAATGCGCAAATGTTTGCGTGTCATTGAATCGTCGTATGATAAAATTTTTCCAATGATCTGATTTTGTCTTTTCGGGGTATATGGTAGCATTGAAAATTCATCACTGAGCAACACAATTTGATTATTTAAACGTTGCTGTATAATTAGCCAGTAATAATATACAATAATAAATAATATGATTAGTTCCATATTGATGAGTATTTCAATAATAACTAGTTTAAAAATATTTAAAAAAATTCGCTTGACAGGTGGGGAAATTATTCAAAATATTATTACACTATCCGGACAGCAAAAATAAAAAAAATTGATTTAAGGGGAATATTTTTAATACAAACGTCAAAAGTTAGTACTAAA
Organism: Nephrotoma appendiculata; assembly: GCA_947310385.1. Lineage (NCBI taxonomy): Eukaryota > Metazoa > Arthropoda > Insecta > Diptera > Tipulidae > Nephrotoma > Nephrotoma appendiculata. Next base: position 25,115,347 of record OX371224.1, read on the forward strand.
AAATATTTGTCATGGGTTTCGGACACAGTCTCAGAAGATTATCATAAATTAATAATAAAACACATAAAATATGAATATATTTTAGTTTTAGGAAATCAAATCAGAATTAATTACGAAAATCGAGTACCAAACCATAAACGAATAAGAAACTTACTTTTGTAATCGCTATTTACGAAATGACTCGAACAAATAAAATAATTCTTAGTGATGGGTTTAAGGGTTAGTGCGACATGATGTCAAATTTTTCTTAAGCGGGCATTCTTCGGGAATTGACACTCAGCCACAGAACACATTCTTTTACTTTTGGTTGCCATATTCCAATATAAGTACCACGGGTAGAAAAACACAAAATCTTTAATGAATATTTAAAAAACTTGGTCGTAATATTTTATGTTTGTAATATTTGGGCTGTATTGCAACTAACACTAACTGCTTTGATAAAATATATTTTTATCAAGTAATTTCCAAATTACTGATACAAATTACTGAAGACGTTATTTTACTATGCAGTTTGACATATAAATAAATTTATACCACCATTGGCTGTAGTTAAAAAAATATCCGGCAGATGTCAGTTACTTTGCTTTAAAAAGCGAATAATTATACCTGGTGTCCATCCGACAGGTTTGCTACTTTTTTGCCTATAATATTTTTTAAATAAAGAAAATAAATTTAATGATTACAGATCGTTTATTTAGCGTTCTGAATTATGTATGAAAAACAATGTCTGTCTAATTTCCGCCTCTAATTGGCTTTATGGTCTCTTTATTACATTTCTCATCATTTTTCATCACACATTACATTCCGAATCATGTTAAGTTGTTCAATATTTTCTGGTTTATTTGCATAAACCTTACTTATAAGATAACCACAGAAAAACAAGTCGAGGTAGTTAAATCTGGTGACCGTGGAGGCCAATTCATCACCAGATTTCGAAAATAAGTGTTGTGGAAACATTTCTCGTAACAACTCGATGGTTTATCTAGCTGTATGGCATGTGGCAGCGCCCTGTTATGGAACCACATGTTCACCAAACCATTGGCATGCATTTCTGGACTTAAAAAGTTCCTTATCATATCACTATAACGTTCGCCAGTGACTGTAACAGCTGAACCATTCGGGTTTTTGTGAAACATATGGTTAAATGACCCATCCAGCCAATATTAAACACCGTATCGCCACTTTCAAAAAATATTATGGTGATTGAGGAATATTCTCTACGGCGCGTTACTCATAATTAATTTGTCAAAAAAATCCGGATTGTCGCATTGTCAAGCAACATGATCTTATTTGCATACGTACGGCGCAGTGTTTATCTGCGAAGTCCAAGTTGCGCACGGTGTCTGATTGATGTCGTTGGATTATTTCGTTCAGTTTGACGTACAGCAGCAATATGTTCTGGTGTTCTGGCTTTAAGTTGTTGTACACAATTTGGCTTATTTGCCACAATCTCTCTTTCTTCAAACTCGTTGATATTAAGATAAATTGTAGGCTTTGAAGGCAACATATTCCTTCCGATACTTCATACGTACTTTCCTTAATGTTAATGTAATTGAGGATTTACTTGTGTAAACGATTTTCTCTATTAAAAGGCGTTGTTCAATCGAATATTTGTCTATGATTAATTAGCCATTTGTCTGTACTTCACGACTGTCAGGTATGAATTGTATAAAAATCCGGCGGCAAAAATATTTGTAAATCTTTCCGGTGGACACGCTGTATTCTTATTTATTTTATTTTAGCGTTATTGTAAAAAACCTTACAAACCTTGTTCAGTTACTTATGCACTACTAAATCTTATATTTTATTGTTATCTATTATTTATTATATTGTATGGTATAAGCGATTTTAACACTCAAATCTATAAAAATAATTCCTGTTTGTTTGTTTGTTTGTTCCGAATGGGCGTCTCAGTCGCTCAAGCTCAACCGATCGCCATGAATTTTTTACCATGTACAAGTTGCATATCGAGAATCAACCTTCCGATATTTTGGAAGGGGCTGGACCCCGGGGTCTAGGGGCTGCGGTACAAATTTTTTCGAAAATTTTAATTTTCTTTAAATTTTTCCATGAAAATTAGTTTATGGAGCTGGTTATATGAAATTACTCACATGTTCGAATCCAAGGGGCCCAGCCCCGGATCAAACATTTTTTTTTTACATGTATAGATACAAATATTTGATTATTCCAAAATGACTTCTCAGCCGCTCAACCGATCGCCATGAAATTTTTACCATGTACAAGTTGCATATCGAGAACCAACCTTCCGATATTTTGGAAGGGGGTGGACCTCGGGATCTAGGGGCTGCGGTACAAATTTTTTCGAAAATTTTAATTTTCTTTAAATTTTTCCACGAAAATGAGTTTATGGGGCTGGTTATATGAAATTACTGATACGTTAGAATACGAAGGGCCCAGCCCTGGATCAAAAATACATTTTTACATGTATAGATACAAATATTTGATTATTCCAAAATGACTTCTCAGCCGCTGAACTGATCGCCATGAAATGTTTACCATGCAAATATTGCATATCCAGAACCAACCTTACGATATTGTGAAAGGGGCTGGACCCCGGGGTCTAGGGTCCATGGTACATTTTTTTTCACAAATTTAAATTTTTTTACGAGAATGAGTTTTGGAAAGAGGATATATGAAATAAGAGACATGTTCGAATTCGGGGGGTCCGCCCCTGGATCAAAAATTTATTTTTACATGTAAAGATACAATTATTTGATTGTTCTGAAATAACACCTTAGCCGCTTTACCGATCGCCATGAAATTTTTACCATGTATATGTTGCATGTTCAGGACCAAGTCTACGATACTTTTGAAGGCACTGGACCCTTGATCTAGGGGCTGTGGTACAAATTTTTTCTCAAATTTCAATTTTTTAAGATTTTTTGACGGGAATGACTAAGGAAAGGGGTTATATGAAATTAGTGACATGCTCCAATCCGGAAGTCTGCCCTGGATCAAGAATTCATTTTTACATATCGATGGTAACTATGCATTAGTGCGTATCTACATTTTGTGTGTTTTATCAAGCTGTGATAAAAACGTTTTTTTGGAAACTGAAATGACCATGTACAAATATATTAACACATATTATTTAATTAAATTGCTTAAAATTGTTTGAATAATCGAAAATTTAGAAAAAATTAACTCTTGTAATTAAATTTATAGATACTTACTTATGAAATGTAAAAAAGAAGAATTCTGTAGATACACACTAATGAATAGTTACCATCGATATATAGATACAATTATTTAAATGTTCCGAAATAGCGCCTTAGCCGCAAATTTAGACACCAAAAAGGATATCTAGCGTGCGTCTACTATAATTGATTTAATTATTCAAATTAATTTTATTAATTTAAATTTAAGACAATCTTTCATCACTTTAACTGAAGATAAATCTCTGAACACTTGTACTGTTTAGTGATATCCTATTTATCATATCCTGTTTTGAAATGTACCATAGTCGGCGCGTTCTAATTTCCACATAACTTCAGAAATAATTAACATTCTATTTTAATCCACTATTGCAACCGGCGGCTTTTAATGAAAATAGTAGTTTCATACTAAACGCCAATAGTTTATTACTTTATTTAGTTTATTACTTAAATAATCAATGATTGTTTCATAAAATCAATTCTAGGAAAGGTACTAAAAAATATTGTACGTATAAACTGATTTACTTTGAAAAGTACTAGCGTTTTATATTTGAAAATAGCATCTTCTACAAGAAACATCCTTGGATTCAAATTATTGTACGTGTAAAATTGCCTTAGTTTGAAAAAACTTCTTTTGTTTTTCGAAATGTCATTTTCAACCACAGTTCGCGGTAAAACCTATCGAAGTGGACGTAGTTTTAATCGTTTTGAATAAATTAATATTAATTTGAAATTTTGGGTTATTCTGGATTGTTAGCCAGATGGTATTTTTACATCAAGGTGAGGTTATCAAGATGATGGAAGTTTGGTTTCGAACTAATGAAACATTGAATTTTTTTTTTGTATTAAAAAATTTCATATAGAAATCGCATGTATGCGTTAAATACAATAAAATTCGAGGTTACCAAGGGGTTGGCAATTGCGTAGCGAATCATTAAAATTCGCTAGGGCATTGTGATTATACTTTGTATGAAAGTTCAAAGTATTTTCAATATTTTTGTAGTTTGGTCACTGCAGTCTGATGAGACGACCGACTTTTTTAATACAAAAAATTCAATGTTTCATTAGTTCGAAACCAAAATTCCATCATCTTGGCAAGCTCACCTTGATGTAATATTAATTTGTGTTTCGGATGTCGTTGTTCTCGATTAGTTAGCTATATTGCAATAAAATAATTGTTGGTGATTATTTTCCAGGTATTAAATATTATTTCAAGTGATGATCTATGATTACCTTTTGATTGTAGATAACATTTGATTTTACTTAAAAAAAATTCCGTAAAGACATTTTCAAACACAGTTCGCGGTGAAACGTATCGAAGGGAACATTAAAATCGTTTTGATAAATTAATACTAATTTCTGTTTTGAATGCCCGTCATTCCTGATTAATTAGCTACACGTTTCATTTTTGCTTAAAAATGCCACTGAAAAAAAGATCAATTGGGCAGGTAACTGCGCAAAGTCGAAGAAGATTATAGCCGCAAGGGTGGCTGAATCAAGCGAACAGTATGAAACACAACTTGCAAACGTTCGAAGCAGGATGTCTTCTTCAAGAACTGATGAAATAACTGAACAGCATGAAACACGACTTGAAAATGTTCCAAGCAGGATGTCTTCTTCTAGAGCTAGTAAAACCATTGAACATCGTGAGGCCCGGCTGGAAGTCGATCGGTTACGATATGGACAATTAATAGAAACTTTTAGAGGTGATTTAAAGTTAGCAGCATTCAATTACGAGAAAACTATGATAACAATGTTTCAATTGGGCAAATGGAAAACATTTGTTTGTATTGTCATGCTTTAAAGTTTCACAATGAACCGCCTTGAAAGTGTTGTTCAAATGGAAAAGTGAATTTGCCTCCTCTGGATGATCGACCTGAACCTCTTCTAGCTTACGTCTCCGGAACTACTGAGTTATCCAGACATTTTCTACAAAATATTCGAAAATACAACTCATGCTTATATACCTCCCGTGCAACGCCGGGTAACTCAGCTACTTTCACGATATTTTCGATGTTTCAGCGCGTAAGAACTTTTCCAATTTTGTTTGTTATTCATTCTCTGTGCTAGTTTTTCGAACTTTATTACCGAAAATGAGTAACGTTTAGGAGGTCACAGTTACGAAAACGAATAGAAATATGTTAGATGTCCCAAGTCGTTCAGGCTTGTAAATCACACCCCTTTCGAGGGAAAAATTTTCAGGTATACACATATAATTTTGGAGTTAAACAAAATATGTTTGCGGACAATTTAAAAAAAATATATAATGATAATAATTAATTTGAAAATGTATTTATTTATCTTTGTTTTTTTAATGGGTTTTATTTATCAAATATTGCAGTATGATGTTTATGATGGTAGTTGCTCCTATGCGCGGGCTACATGCTTGTCAAACTTTTAGGATTCGGAACCATTGTCTTGTAGTTTTAGATTTTTGACAATCGAGAGAAGATCTTCCAAATGGAACAGTCTGTATTTATAGATGGCCCAAAAAAATTTGACGGATCTGCCAACTTATGAACGTTGTCGAATATTTCACGTCTAAGTGGTTCAGGTTTATATGGGCGAGGCGCTGCTTGCAATGTTTCGCGGAATGCCGATACTGAGTTACCATACGGTGTCATTTGTTCAAACTTCAGTCTTAATGTTTTTGACCAATTTAGGTATTGTTTCAATTCAGAGTCTAATTCCTGTGATTGAGCTACATTAAATCAGCTAGTATATTTTCTTGGCCGCTCACGCCTGGGCGATATATTCCAAATGCCGCGTCTGTTTCGGATTTTGCTCGGCTTTTTAATGAATGGCATTCGCACGAAGCTTGTTATCCATATAAATTTAGAATTTACCGCCTTCAGTGAAATGAAATTTTTTTATTCGTACAAAGATGGCTAGAAGCTCCCGATCGTTAAATATTTTTGTTTTGGTGGTGAGAATTTTTTGCAAAGAAAGCTAGTGATTCCCATTGGTTATTGTTTCTTCGCTACAGTACTTCTTCTGAGGAAATATGGTGTTTTCTCTCTCCTGAGGAAATAGTGTGTTTTCTCTGGGATCTGCAAGTAATGTGAGTTCGTCAAAGAATTATCTCTAACGCTGTCTGACACTCAATGGGCCAGAAGAATTTTTTTTCTTACCTTTATTACGCACATTGATCAACGAATTTGTGTGATTATAGGTTATAGTTGCTCTGCCAATTTGGTGTGAATCAGTGGTAGAGTTGAATATTCCGATTATGCATCGAATGTGCCAAAATGTTGTAGGGTGTGGGAAGAACTTGTTAGGTGTTAATCTGTCGCTTGATGGTAGAATGCCGTTTGACGTGATTTCATGGCTTGTGATTCCGTAATCTGATAGAACAAGGTCCGTTAATGCTCTGAATGTTTTTCAGCAATTCTACTTGTGACTAAGACATCAACGACGTCAGAGAATAGGGATGACAAATCTTTCGTTACTTTGTCCATAAATAGTTGGAATGTTTGAGCGGTGTTTCTGTGACTAAAAGTCATTCTACAGAACTCAAATATACCAAATGTATTACAGTTTTGGAGAAAATGGTGCATCCATGAAGATATATTAAACAATCATGGATGTGAGGTAATAGTCATGTGGAGTGGTGAGCATGTCGATAAACAAACGGAAAACGTATTTGCTAATGAGTATTTTCATAATAAAGACGACGTGGTATGCAAAATGGAAGTTGGCCTTCTGTCATAGTTCTGTCAACATTATGTATATCCTGTGAATTTTTGTAGAAAACGTTTTCAACTAGTTTATTACATAAAATACACATTTTCTGAACCCATGAGAGTCTTCTTACACATTTTTCTTGTGTAAAGATTTGAGAAATTTCTGTAGTCTCTCCTTATTTCTTTTGGTCATTACAATGTGAAAAATTGATAATTGATTGATTCGTTGACCCCTGTATGGCGTTTACCTTATTTAACCCAGGTAACTGTTCGCTACATCAAAATAATTCGACGGTCAATTTAATGTAAACATGAAAATTTCTTTGGTCATTTTATAATCATAACGCCTAATTACGTATCATAAGCTTCCTGTAAGTAGCTTCCAATATACATATACTAAAGCGTATTTTGAGGTGTAGAACCGCAAATCAATCTGTATATGGTGAAATTACACAAAATAATCTCAGGAAATAGGATCTTGCTAAAAATAAAATCAAAAACAACAAAAATCAGATAATCCAATATCGTAATGGAGTAGAAAAAAAAATGAAATCGTTACCGACGTCGTCGTCATATAAAACATTATGCTCATCTGTATTCATTTTTTTTTTGTATTTCTCGTACACAAAAATACGGAACACAAAAAAAATAATCCCTGGTATCACGAAATTGAGTTTTCCCTTAAATCCATTTAAAAAATAAAAAAGACACACACACAACATACATGGAAATGGAAAACGAAAGAAAATTACAATTTCTAGTATCAACACAAAATAAATTGTACGTGCAATTTATGAACATTTCAAATATAAAAACGTACGTCGTTTCCTTTCTCTGTGGTGTCATACCATTGCCATTTTACCATTTAGTTTATAAATTAAATTTACATAATATTTAATTTAATTGTAATAAATAAAAATTAATTTTTATTAGCTCATTTATTTAATTTCCATTTAAATCGTATTCGTTTATGTTCGGAAGTTAATTTTATTAAAATTTTCTATCCGAGAATGTAAGAAACTGGAATTCCGGATATATTTATGCAATCTGCTGATTCCCAGATGGGATAAACCGAAAAACATTATATTATGTACGATTTACATAGACAACTAGCTAACTAACTACATATATTGTATATAATTATATATGTATAAACATGTAACCTAATGTATACAGCATTTTTACGGTCAGTTAAGTGCGAAACGTAAATTATTCGGCCCAAATATGCTAAACACATCAACCATAATAAGCTGGCAATACGCATACATATCCATATATGTATAAGTAAAATAAACCAGAAGCAATGAATTTTCCATATATTACACGACGAGTACGTAAAGTGTATTTCATATTAAGAAAATAAATAATTTTCTATTTTATGTCTTTTCCTGCTACATTGTTCCTGTTGTTTTTCATTTCCATAAAGTAGCAACAACAACAACAACAACAATTCACATTTTCTCATGAAAAGGAGTATTTTTGTATTTTATTTGATTTATAAATATTCATGAATTCTAATTACAAGAGCAACAGCAACAACAAAAAAACGGAAAAATTGGGCGTAGATGAAAAGATATTAAATTTTCCTCTTCTTTACGGGTTTCTCGTTTTTTTCTTTCTTTTATGTAATTTGGGGTTTTCCATTTGCTTCCCACGTTTTTAAATTGATTTCGGAATATTATAACTCCTATATAGATATATGAGTATTTTACATATATAAGAGATATAGGATAATTATATGGATGCGGGAGGATATGATTTCGATAAAAAGTTTGATCGGTTATACTTTTAAGGCATAATTTCGATTTAATATTTTTAACTTACAATATTCCGTAATGATAAATGCTTGCTTCATTTATACAGAACAATAAAATTAGTTAATTAACCCTTTAGTTACTAGCCAGCAAGAAGAATTATATTTAATACAAATTTTAAATTTTTATCTTTCATGGATGGGCGAGCGATTTTAAATTTTTTTAATTTTTTTTCGGTGTTAAAATTTATAGAAAATTGGTTTTCGGTTTCAAACCCGGTTTTATAAAGCAAAGTTAAATAGTAGGCTGATCCTTTAATATTAGCTGTTTTGCTTTCGCAAAGTCCGCTTAGTTTTAATATTAAAGGCCAATTTTGGTTTAAGCAATATTTGTTTGTGAATTTCCAGTAACCAAAAATAATTGTTCATCATAGTTGGCTTTTATGTCAGTAGAAATTGTAATCAGAATCGGTTTTATGAAATTTTTTTTTTTTAGTTTTATCATAGAAAAATCAGATTACCATAGATTTCTCATTTGTATAAATCGAGAAACAAAAATTGGTTGAGTAAAAAGTTCTGATAATTCAAATGTCTTGATTGTATTTGTGACATAACATTGCGCGCAATGTAAAGTCACAAATACAATCATGACATTGGAATTGTTAGAACTTTTTTACTCAGTTCATTTTTAACTTTCGATTTTTTAAAATGAGTAATCTATAGTAAACTGATTTTTTTATGGTTTTATTTAAAGCCAAATTTTTTTAATTACTACTAATAAATACGTCAACTATGATGAACAATTATTATCTGTTACTGGAAATACACAAACAGATATTGCTGAAACTAAAATTGGTCTCTAATACCGATTTCACACCGTGGATAGTATAATAGCTAAATAGTATAATGCTATTATACTATCAAGGCTGGTTGGTTTCACACCGCACGATATGAAGTTAGTTATAATTTTAATCATTTATGGTGAACTTAGTAGGTATTCTTCATTTTTTGACAGCTTGATATTATTATAATAAACAATTCAAAATACACAAGTTTACGAGTTAATTGTGTTTTTAATTTTATACTCGTAAAACAGTCTTTTAAAATGAGAAATTTACAAAAATCAAATTTAATGATTAATGTGGCTAAAATAGACATGACATTGACAAGACGTCGACGAAGATAAGGGCAATTTATGAAACTTTATCAGTTATGTACATATATGAACAATCATTTTATGTTTTTTAAATGGATGTGCTTGTCAAAGCAGAACCATAAGAGAAGTTGTTGGTCAAAAACAAGGAGTTCAGCTTGGTGGGACAATATAGTTTTGAATACGTTTGACGATCGGGATTGGATAAAAAATTTCCGAGTTGATTAATCAACATTTCAGGAAATCTGTGAAATGGTACGAGAGGATCTGGAGCCTAAACATAATCCTTTAAGTTCAAGATCACCAATTTCAGTGGAGAAACAGGTTGCGGTAGCATTGTACAAATTCGCTTCTTGTGCTGAAATGAGAGTAATAGGCAATAATATGGGGGTACGTAATATTTTCAGTATATTTCGAAAAAAAAACCTAATTTACATTTACTTTAATTTTTGATCGGTATATCTAGTGTACATAAATGCATACATAAATTTACCGAGGCAATGCTAAAGCACGCCACCAAATTTATATGTATGTCAACGAGTGATGAAGCTGCAGCTATCTCTAGAAAATTTTGTAAAATATCTAAAATCCCGCAAATACTATTGGTAATTGACGGAACACATATACCAGTACTTGCACCTAAAGACGGCCGTGGTGATTTCATTAATCGCAAGGGATGGACTTCTTATAATGTCCAAATAGTTGCAGATGTTAATTACATGTAAGAATACAGATTATCTACGATTAAATTAAAATAACTGAAAATTATTTGAATACAGAATAAGAGATGTCACTTGTGGTTTTCCAGGCTCATCCCATGATGCATACATTTTTAAAATTCAGGACTGTTTGAAAACTGCAGAAATATTTTACCAAAAGTAAATATCAATATATAATTACAATTATAACACTACACATAAATCGTTTGTTTATAACTAATATTTAATTTAAATTCCAGAATCCAAAAATAATTAATAATATTGAGGTACTCGTAGATTACTTTATGCTTGGAGATCCAGCATTAACGGGTATCATGGATTGGCTTATTAAGGGATATTCGGAGAATTGTCGGAGCAAGAAGAATCCTTTAATGCATATATGAATTCAGCTCGTATTCTTATTGAACAGACAATTGAGAAACTCAAAAGTAGATGGCGAGTTTTAAAGAAGTTTAATGAAATGGATTATACTTATGTACCTAAAGTAAATTATTGTATTGTTATTTATTTATAAGAATTAATAATGTGAAATTATTTTACAGATAATTCTAGTGTGTTGTATGCTGCATAACATTATTGAGCAACAAAAAAAAAACGAATCCAACAAATATGGATGACACAAATGATGACGGAAATAAAACCGTATTAGAACAGCCAGAAATGAGAGATATGTCCAAATTGGTATTCCCTCGAAGACACCAATATAATGAAATTAGGCAGCAAGGAGAAAAAGTAAGGCATGCCTTAAGGTTAATTACGGATCAGTTACCAATAAGAAAGCAAATTGTCATTCATAGAAAATAATTTTATTCTTAATTTATGCTATAAATTTTTAAATTTTATTCAAAATAGAATTCAGACTTTTAATTTTCAAAGTTCAATCACATTATATAATATATAATATAATAATATATATAATAATAATATAATAATAATTCAACAAAATATAAAATATTCAAAAAAAAAACATATCCACTTGATTTTTAATAATTACTCGTAACTAATAATAAATTCAATAATAAATAATGTTTTTTATTGCACTTCTAACTATTAATAGTTGTAATCTTCTTCTACCATATCATCTGAATCCGATGTCGTGTCCAGTTGAATTTCGACAGGAACTGGTTCAGAAGAAAAGCGATATGAAGGTGGATTAACTATCAGGTATCTAGGCTTAGATACAGCAAACTCAGGTTTCGGTTTGGGCTTGGCTTTTTCCTGCATTTGTGGTTCTAGTTGTGATACATTTTTAAGTTCCTGTGAATGGACTTCACAATTATTGCAAGTTGGAGATGATTTTAATTCGTCTGTTTTTGCAAAAAATTGTTTTTTAAAAACTCTTATCGCCCTTCTCCTGTTGTTCGTGCATTGCTTCCATTTTGCTTAACATGCGATCTTGTAATTTTGTAAACATATTGCTCAATTCCTCCATTTTGTCCATTTTTCAACGCTTCTGGTGGTGGTGCTTCAGTCGTTATGTTTCGTGGCTTTTGTTTACTTGGTGCATTCGGCGTAGAGTATGAAGTTGTCGGCTCAGATGAATCGAAAGCTGAAATAATATGTTTCCAATAAATTAAAAATAAAAATGAAAAATGTTAATTATTACTTTCTGATAACGTTACCACTTATTTTGGATTCCATTTTCTGAGCACAACATTTCCGGTGTAAGGCTTTACATTTTATTTTTATTTGGTTCTCATCCTTAAACTGAAATTGAGTTGCAATTTTTTTATAAATTTGTGACCAGATGCGAATCAAACATTGCATTAACCTACAGTAAACAATAAATATTGAAATTAAATTTAATTGTTTTAATTTATCTTAAAAACGTATTATATTTACATTCAAATCGATTGAAATTCTCAACATTTGTTTGATTTCATTGTTATTCCATTTCAATCCTCGAGTTTTCTTTTGATAATTTTCAAATTTTATAATTTCGAGAAAAATAATAATTATAATGTAAATGTATATGTAAGTAAATGTAAATGTATTTCTTGATTGACAGCAATAACTACACTGTCAATTTTCATTGTGCACCGTAAAAGATGAAGTATAATAGGTACATATTATATTTTTGATAGCGAGAATAATGAAATTTATAATTTGCTATTATACTATCGAACTTCGATTTCCCACTACATAGTAAAGTAGCATTACACTATTTAGCTATTACATATACTACCCACGATGTGAAATCGGTATAAAGCTGAGCGGGCTTTCCGAAAGCAAAATAGCTATTAAATTACAAAAAGGCGCTTAATATTAGTGAATGCAAAGTAAAGACTGATTTGAGTTTTACACTTTATTTACTATCGTTCAAAAATAAGGAAATTATCGTCCAATTTCAGTTTTGTCGGTAATTCACAAAATTTTAGAAAAAATTATTGCTAACTGGATGATCGGTTTTCTAAATTAATCTAATTTTTTCTATTCTCGTCAGTATCGATTTCGACAAGATTCTGGTACAGATTTGGCCCTAATAGACATTACTGATTTGATCTATCGTAATTTTGACAGACAAAACTATATATCTGGCTTATTTCTTGATATTCGTAAAGCTTTCGATTGTATAGATCACAGTTTACTTCTTCAGAAATTACAAATTTATGTCATCCGTGGCCTATCACACAAACTTTTAGAAAGCTACATTAGTAATCGAAAGCAGTTCGTAATTTTAAATGGTGTAAAAAGCTCCACTTTAGGTGTGAACTGTGGTGTTTTTCAAGAGAGTGTCCTTAGCCCTTTGTTATTCTTAATTTACGTAAACGCTTTGACCAATTTACCTCTCACGGGTGATATTAGAATGTTTCCTAACGATACAGTCCTCTTCTATGAATCCGGAGATTGTCAGATAGCAATGTCACAAACGAGGGATGATATAATTTTACTTTGAGATTTTGTGCATCTGAACAAATTATCATTAAATTTTAACAAAACGAAATACTAGTTATATGTAATTTTTCACTCTTCACGCCTACGGCATATTGATTTATCACCACTTCAAGTAGCAAATTGCACCATAGAGCGAGAGGACAAATTCAAGTACCTTGGTGTAATATTCGACTAAATATATGACGTGGATTGACCATATCAATTCTTTTTGAATTAAAGTTTGCCTTTTTATTTGCTTGGTTAGAAAATTGGCTGATTTTGTTCCAGTACAACATGTATTAAAAAAAATTAAAAATTATTTTTTTTTATTCATACCCGATTCTCATACGTTTCTTCTACGTTTGGCCCAGCAGTTAAATAGAAACTGAATAAATTGCAGATTTTACAAAATAGGTACTTTAAAGCAATGTATTTAAATTGCTTCATCTGTTTCCTACTATGGAGTTCTATCAAACTGTTGCTATCGGCATTCTTCCAATTAAACCAATTTATGAGATGTCTGTGGCGATCTACTTGTTTAAGTGTCTGCACATCCCATCAATACTTCTGACTATAAAATTAAAATTTCTAGGTCATGGCTAATTAAATCCACTAATAGTCATTTACACTTTTATGATTATCATTATGTGATATTAACGATTTAAGTTTAAGATAAATAAATTATTAAATCCTATACATCATTTCAGTGCCGCAAACTAGCAAAGTAAAATTTCACCATATCCAAATAAGATCAACACTTAAGAACATGACAAAATCCTAAAAATCAAAATAAAAATTTTGGCATAACAAAAAAATGTCACAACTGGAGAGAAGTTACCTAGCTCGAACCAATCAAATACGGATGCGAGTTTTACTTCAATGAGAAGGAGATAATTGAACCGATAAATATCCACACCATATTCTTAAGCAACTTCGACGGGGTTTCTACATACAACAACTTTGAAAACATATTAATTTATCTAATTCAATATCAAAATTAAATAGTGGAAATTAAAGATTTGATATTTTCAAATAAAGAAATTTATTTATTTATTTATTTATTTAAAGAAATCTATTTTGTAATATACATGTATGATTTCAGATTATTTACAGTTATAGTTAAAATTATATTAAAACAACAAAAAACTTTAAAACAGAATAAAAAAAAAAAAAAAAAATATAAACCAAATTTTGGTTTAAACAATTAAAAATTTAGAAAAAAGTCTTTAAGGATATTTTTAAAGTTGTCCTTTGATAAGTTGAAGTCAAATACATCGTCAATTAAGTTGAAAGATTTAGACATCCTATTAATTGGGTTGTTTTCTCCATAGTTGGTGGAATGGTGTTCAAGTGCTAAAAATTTATGGTTTCTAAATGTTCTGCATGGCACGTGAATTGATATGTTTTCCAAGATGTAAGCTGAATCTGCGTGACCAAGCAAAACGTTACCAATAAAAGCTGCTCCCAAGAGAAGTCGTCTATTTTCAAGCGTGCATATTTTGTAATCTGTGCATCTTGTTGTGTATGGAGGTAAGCGAGCCACATTTCCATGGAATGGTAAGTTGTGGTCGTAATCCCAGTCACTTTTCTTTAACAAAAAAATCAGGAACTTCTTTTGAATGCTTTCAATTCTTTTTATGTGTACAGCATAGTATGGATTCCAGACCGTTACAGCGTATTCCAGTTGAGATCGAACATAAGCGAAATAGAGTGAACATAAGGTTTGGATATCCTTAAATTCACCTGTCCATCTTTTAACAAATCCGAACATGGCATTCGCTTTCGCAATACAATTTTCAATATGCCTATTGAAACTGGCGTTTTCGACAAATGTAACACCTAAGTCTATAACCTCATTGACTCTTTGCAGTACTTCGTTGTTGACTTTGTATGAAGTAATTATTGGATTTCGTTTACGATGGAAAGACATGATTTTGCATTTCTTAATATTTAAGTATAGTGAGTTCCGATCACACCACTCACTTAATCTATCTAAGTCTTCTTGAAGTTTCTCCGTATCTAACAATCCATTAATAGTACGAAAAATTTTCACATCATCTGCAAATATGAGCACGTCTGAGTTTTTGATTATCTCGGTTATTCGGTCTATGAAAACAATAAAAATCCAAGGCCCGAGGTGTGATCCTTGGGGAACACCAGATGTAACTTTAATATAGTTTGATTTTTCATTTCCCATTATCACAAATTGGCACCGGTTTGATAGATATGATTTAAACCAATTTATGTAATCGAGAGAAAACCCAAAATTGAATAAACTCTGGAGTGCTTTATGATGACAGATAGAATCAAATGCTTTACTAAAATCCGTGTACGCTACATCAACTTGACGGTGTTTTTCTATCTCGTTAATTAGTTTACTGGTGAATTCAACCAGATTAGGCGATGTGGATCGGCCAGGCATAAACCCATGCTGGTTTATTGATATATGACGTGCAATTGTGGATTTAAAGGTGTTGCATAATACTAACTCAAAAAATTTTGGAATTGATGATGTAGTTGATATTCCTCTGTAGCATGAGATATCATAACGTTTACTCGATTCAAAAATTGGAGTAATTTTTGAAATTTTCCATTTTTCAGGAAACACGCCGGTGTTTAATGAATGATTGAATAGATAACATAATGGAATGGTTAAAATTTCAGTGTACTCCTTCAGAATAGAAGAGGGTATATCATCAAGACCGCAACCATCTCCAAACCCCCTTAAAGCCGATAAAATATTGTCCTCAAAAATAATAGGAGGAGTTATTGATGTGTTGTTGTTGCTGGGTTGTTCGTACAATCCACTAGTACCGCTTAGTCTATAGACTGATTGAAAAAATGACGCGAACATGTTAGCTATATCTTTGGCGTTTGAAGAGCAGGTATTGTTGTACGTCATATTAGCAGGGTATCCTTCAATTTCGCGTTTATTCCTAAAGTATTTCCAAAATTGTTTTGGATTTACTTTGATTTTGTCTTGAATTTGATTAAGATACGACCTGTATTTAGATTTGAAATAAATTTCAAATTCATTACTATGTTGTAGAAACGTAGTTTTGTCCGCTTCTAACCCGCTTTTCAACATTTTGGCATACGCTTTCGACTTCCGATTTTTTAAGTTAACTAGTCTATCATCAAACCAATGAGGGTGAGCATTTTGTGGTTTACAGCACATAGGTACATACATTTCGAAGCCTTGAAGCATGATGTCATTAAATTTGTCCACATTTTCGTTTATATCATTGGAATTGAGAGTTATTTGCCAGTTGATGGATTCCAGGTAACTTTGTAGCCCCACACGGTTAGTTTTTTTAAAGTTGTATTTCATTGGTTGTAGGTGTTCTGATCTCGCCATTTTAGTTAAGTCAAATACAATATCCAAAGATTTGTGATTAACATCATTTATGACAAAAGGTAATAGGGATTCAGAAATTTTAAAGGTGTCAATGTCGTTGCTGAAGAGAAGATCCAATAATCTATCACGATTATTAGCAATTGTGTTTATTTGGTTCAAATTATAACCAAGCATGGCGTCCACAAATAAAGATTCCGCATCTGTTGTTATATTGCAAGGTAAAATACAGTTTAGTTCTGGGTCCAAGTTCCAAGTTATATTTGGAAGATTAAAATCACCAAGCACAAGAACTAAATCTGACGAGTTTGTTGTATTAATAACTTCATCAATCGCATCGATGCAAGTTGCATAATGATCACTATTTGATTGAGGTGGTATATATGCTGCGTAGATGATTAGATTGGTTTGGTTGATTTTGATTTTTACACCGATCTGTTCGACTCTCGATGGGGCTAAAGTTACTGGAGCATTCCAGAGTTTAGAATGTACTGCTATCAGTACGCCACCACCCGATTTCTTTGAACTAGTTTCAGGAGACCGATCGCATCTATAAACAACGTAGTCATGGCCAAAAAATTCGCTGCTCCGTATGTCTGGTTTTAATGAAGTTTCACAAATTACATAAATAAGATAGTTTGATTTTAAAACGAATTTGTAGAATTTAGATGCTTTTGATGCCATTTTGTTTACGTTTTGATAGTAAATTGCACATTTCTCATATACCGATCTTTTTTTGGACTTTATGGGCTGATTTACCTTTTGAGTAATAGTATAAGTTCGAGCTTTCATTAAAAGTGAGTGTAGTCTATCATTGGCCACCGGAGAAAAATATTTAAATGATTTTGTGTGTCTAGAGATTGCAACTATGGCATGCGGTACACTATCGAACAGCTCAAGAGGTTGAGAATTGGTTCTTATACATATTACATTTGGTGAGGTTAAACCTTGTGCTTCATGGATCGTCAAGACTTTACTGGTTTCTGGTATCTTAAGCTGAGAGATTAATTGTTTATCAGCTCTGGTAAAAGTTAGATAGAAAGCGTTCTCTAACACAGGTAATGATGATAGATTTGGTGGCAGGTTTATAAATTCGGCGGAAGATTCCACTGTGTTCATACTAGTGATGTTAGGGTAGTATTCTTTGAGAGCAGAAGTAACATCAGCTGGGCATCGATACGTTACATTCAAGTATTCAGTCTTTGTTACAAAAGCACTTGCATCGGAAAATTTCATATTGACATGATGTAATCTGTCAATATATGGTATTTGATTTTTGTCACCTAGAAGATATATTTTATAAGAGCTATTTATGAGAGCTTTTGAAATAAATATCATCGAACAAGGAATTAAATTGAACCCGGAATATCCCCGGAACCTTAACACACTCAAAATATTGAACAGCTTCTGTATTCGTTGGTAAAACTCATATATCGGAGATGTTAAGGTTATAGAGGTTTCGCAACAATACATCTTCTCATACCATAATTTCATACCTGTATTCCTCTAATTTCCATTTCCATCCTATCAATTTTGATTTTGGGTTTCAATCAAGTCCTCTATTCGTGTTCATTCGTTCTATGGCAAAATACTTTTCCCGAGTTAGTCATGGAATAATACATCGCTCATTTGTTTTGAATTTCTTGAGCAGTAACTTTAATTTTTGAATGGCAGGGTAATGGTATCGGTATGTCTATGACGTTTTGTAGTTTGCTGGTTTGCCAGATGTAAGACCATCAGATCAGATGAGATTTTCGATCCATGATTAATTGAGCCGAACTCTTAAACCCCTTGACATATATTTTAGGCTGTAGGCTGCTTTGGTAATATGAATTAGTTTTCGTAAACCATAAGTGAGAGCTTTTGGTGCTGACATTATTATTTAAAAAATTACCTAAGTAAGTCGCTAGCTTATTATTTTTGGTTTCCGCGGTCATATCTGAGATTCCACTTCGCTCTTATTTCTGAATTAAGAATTAGATTTTTTAATGATTAATTGATTATTCTTTAATCCAAAATTTTATTCAACCAAATTTTATTGACATTTTAAAATTTTTGAAATCACAAACACATGTTGGGCTTCTATAAAAAAAAATTCAAATTAACTAAAAGCCACTCATAAAAAAAAATTTTTGCATCCGTATGCTGATTCATATTCAATATGAGTAATGATGTACCTGTGGTATACACATAATGTTTTGGATTGGATTTTTGTTTATTGGGTTAGATTTTTTATTCTATACCCAAAGCATAAAAGTAAAATACCTTGTTATACTTTTAAATAAATTACGAATTTAATCAAATCGGTTCATGAAAACGATAAAATATAAACAGCACCTTATCTAGGTAAGAAAATCTCATATTCATCTAATATATTTCATTAAGGCCAAAATCAGAATGAAACTTTCAATATGAAAACAATAATAAAACTTTTATTTTTGTTCTAAACCTATTAACTTTTCTTCAGTTTTTCCACCCGTAACAAAAACAAAAACAAGATGAAAAAATTTCTAACAGAATCGATAAGGAAGCTGAACAAAAAAACACAAAATTCTTTTACAGAATCATATCACGAAATTTAAAACCAGCCAGCGCTAGCACTAAACTCTAAGGTGAACACAAAAAAAAAACAAAAATATCGAAATGAGCTGAAAGGTAAATAAGGAAAATGGTGCAGCATTTAGAATCCGTTGATTTTTCCCGTAAGTTTTACAATTACAAAGCAACAACAACAAAAAATTAAATTAAATTTTATTTGTTTTCGATAAGTTTCTTTATATGTATTTGTACACACACACAGATACACGTATACATATATTCGATAAGTTTCATTTCAAAAAGCTCAAACGTACAAAAAAAAGTTTCTCAAAAGTTATTTAATTTCTTTTCTTTTGTTTCAATTTCTTCTCTCTTTTTATAGCATTTTTTTGATATTCTATGTGGTGTTCTTACCAAAAAACGAATGAAACGAGAGTAACGAAACAGTTTTACTGATATGCGATTTTGAAATAGATATATTAGAAAAGTTTATTAGGTTTAAATCCAGATAAGTAAACAATTTTCTATTAATACAATCGTTTTTCCTGAAATTGAATTGAGCAAAAAAATAAAATAAAAAATAAAAATTTGATAATTTAATTTTGCATTCGAAAAGTTTTTAAAAACTTTTTTTTTCTCCACTTAACTTAGATATTGCATCTAGCTGCTTGTGCCGGATATTTAAATTTTGTTTGTCATATAGTGGAAAATTGATAGCACTAGTTTGTAACTTAAAAGTTAAAAATTTTTTTATTTTCGAAATCCAAAAATCCTTAATCCTTGTTTTATCATTTATATACGGCTAGATTTAAAATATTCATACACGACGTCTTGCTTAAAATGAAAAAAAAGTACATGCATGCAATTTAGATTTGCTACATAAATTTCGATAAATTCATCATATTCAACATTACAACAAAAATTTGATCTTTTTGGGGAATTACCAAATGTAGATATTTTCTTATACATGTTTTTTTTATAAATTGGATCTCGTGTGCTTGGCAAATCTGTACTCTGTGGATTAAATTGAAATACTTTTAGTTCGGGAGATGGATTTTCTTTATGGATTGGAAAATTTAATTTACATTTTTGTTATATATGTCTACATACGAAGAAAATGGAAAATTTATGTAGGATTTTGAATTTTGGCAGACAAACTTTAAATTGAATTATATAGAGTTTATCATAATCCAGGTCTCAGACAACCGTTTTCAAGTTTGATTTTCCTAATAACGTTTATTGAGACAAAACTGCACATAAATTCAAAAAAATGTATACGAGCAAAGTGGCTTTTTGGCAATTTGTCTTGCTGGTGTTGATACACAATTTAAGAAACAAAATCAGTACATCTTTATTTTTGAAAGCTTTTATTAAGCTTCGTGTGTGTGCGTGTGGGTAGAATTTCGTAAATCAATTGAAATTCTCGTTCGTAGTTCTAATCGAGATAAATCTTTCCATTTTTAATTTTAAAGCTTTAAAATCTCATAATAATTACTAATAAAATCATTAAAAATAAAAATGTAAATGAACATTTAAGTAAAAGTGAAGTAATGCGGGTTGCATAAAATTAGGCGATTTAAAATCACTCGGAAAATTTTACTATGAGAAATGAGAATGAATTTTATTCGTGTATAAATTTCGGTGAAATTTGTTAAATACCCATTTACTATTCACTAATAGTAAAACAAATTAACAAATGGTTTGTAAATATTGTTAAGTAACTATGAAGATAACTTGTATTAACGGATGAAGAACAAAAAGCCCAACCTACAAAATTGCACTCAAGAGCATTCCATTATGAGTTGAAGATCAAACTACTAACCAACTCATGGATCTCCTTTATAAACAACGTTGATATACTTGAAAACGTCTAGGATTGAAATACCACATTTCAATGGAGGTTAAAAAATGAACAAGCTTCTAACTACTGTAGAGAAGAACAGCCTTGATCTTCCCTCCAAAAAAAACTTAACCATAGATTTCCAAGTCACATTTGTATCCAAAAGCTTAACGTGGGATATGCCAGATCAGCCACTAGAATTATAGAAAGGAAAACATGCCAGATACAGCTATGGACAGATCAATTATTTGATACTCGTAGGCCGTGCTTAAGTCGATTGTCACTCGGAAATAGAATAGGTATCCCGTAAACGTCTGCTACAAATAGAAAAAGGACTTGCTAAAAATGAAAACCTTGATAATCAATACAGCAAGTTGATAGGTTAGTCAAAACCATAACTGAAATGTTATAAACAATAGTGTTAGTTCGCCTTAGCTGCTCTTCAACAGGATCTATTATCTTTACTGTCACGTCCATACAGCAGACAAGATGATCAAAACTGTCAAAGCATTTTGTGGAGGCATACTCCAGAACAAGATATTCTGTCACTACGACAACTGGCTATCGATGAACGTAGTTTAGTGAGGTACGTTCGGCTTTAAGGTAATCCAATATTTGTCTGATAACCTCAAGCCTATCAAGCGAAATTTACTTTTGGGTAGTGGCTGGCTAGTGCCAATAACAGTTATAGCCATGCTTACGATGAAAGAACTTCTCTTGGAACTAAGAATTCCTGTTGAAACCTGTTTTGGAAGAAATATCTATCCCACGGTGGTTTTATTTTGAGAAGAACAATAAAACATATAGTAGCATGGATTTTACAACATCTTAAACAAAGAGTTTCCTACAACAAACAAAAGTTGCTTCGATTAAAAACTTACACGTCTTGAGCTTTGTGATTTGTTGCAGTTCACTACGCAATGCAGATCTCAGAAATAACTTTATTAAGTCCTCATAAATATAAAACTTTCGTGGCCAACTGAATATCAGAAATGCAAAAATATACAAGTCAATCACAATGGCATCACGTGGGATAAATCGATAATCCAGTAGATTGTGTATCAAGAGACTCAGTCGAAAGTAGTTTAAAACGACAATTTATGGTGGTCGGGTCAAGATTAAGAGATACATAGGCATTATTGGGCCCGGCAAAAGTAGTACGTGCTCATAACAGTCTATAGCGCTGTCAGCGATATGATTACTGTAACTTTTATACCTCTATCCCCCCCCCCCCCCCCTCTTCCTTTATTATCAAAAGAATATTGAAATTTCAAGATATTATTTCAAGGTCTTAAGCTAATGAACTACTCAAAAATAATGTGTGTTTTGTAGAAGACAAAAGCAAAGTTTGTCTAGTATCAAGCGGATCGCTATATAAACGTGTTCAAAGTAGGACTGGCTGCAATAAGATTATTCAACAGTTCGGGACCCACATACGTAAAAAGTGGATTCATATCGGATTTATCACAAACACTATCTTGGATAGTTTTCGGAGAGCATTTTAAAAATGGGAACAGGGAACCTAAACCCATTCTAAGACCTGGAGATCTCCAAAATGTTTCGAACCAGGCAAAGATTTACACATTAAATGTACTCGCGCTACAAGTGCTTCATTGGTCTGCAAGAAGCATCCGTGATACTACTTATGGTTATACTCTCGCTTACAGCGACAATCAGAACGAAGGACATTTTGGAGTTATTTTGCGTAATGCAGTACATCATCGACTTCCGCCCTATCATATACTAAGAAATGTAATCGCTAATCGTTAATACGCATGCACCCACCGAAGATAAATTAGTTGAAGCCAAAAATACGTACTTTACCGAGTAAGAAGAGGTCATCAATAACATTCAGCACCATAACATTAATATCGTGGGCGATGTTATTGCAAAAATCGGAAGTAGTGTAGAAAATACGTCGCATATTGATCCTGTTACCAAATATTGTACTTGCTAGACTCTACGTGTGGTTTTCGTCCCAATCAACCAACCATTGACCAGTCATGAAGATAATTCTGAAAAATGTTGGGAGTACATCGGAAGACCAGCTTTAACAATACGCAAGAACAGATCCATACTGCTCGATCGCTACGCAAGAAGACTTGGTTTTGAAGTGGACTGCAGTACAACAAAACTCGAGCCAACATTCAGGAGCATCTTTATGGCAAATATTGGAATCAGTGACCATAATTTTGGTAGCGTATAAGACATCAAAAAGCTCCGGTTAGTAATTATTTCAAATGATATGTAGACAAACATAAAAGTCTGAATCGCTGCCTAATGACTGTAGAATGTTACCTACTTTTGCAACTAGAGTAAAAAGTGTTTCTGCAGCAACCAGCCGGTGTACGTTGTACAAGACCTCGAATACTCTGGCGATACGATATTGAACAAAACCTACGTATGATAGTATTTTGAAATTGTAGGGCGCACACGATGGATCCAACGGATGGAGGACCATGGTGTAGGCGGCAAAAAACTTTCATGTGATGTGATAGCTCAAGAAAGAGAGTATGAATAAATACAAGAACTTCATCTAAAATTTCCAATCCAAATCAATCATAGAAACCAAATTCATATTGATGGTTATGAAATGGTGACGTTTAGTCCAGCATAAAGAGATCCTAGAATTTTATTCAAAACTCACTTTTGCATTTGATTACTGCAAACCAAATTTTATCATAATTCGTTAAGAAATGGCGGAGACAGGTGGAACATTTACAATTTTATAATTTTATAGACCGAGTTTCTTTACGTCAGAGGTCAATCAATTTGACAATCTAATTAATCGTTTTAAGCATTATTCCGCTGGAATGTTTATTTTGAGTAAAGCTGGAGGGGATGAATATGATGTTGCAAACACCCGACTTTATTTTACCACGAATGTATACATAGATTTCGAATACACTACACTTAAATTTAAAAGCGAAAAATTACGCTTACCGGGCTTTTGGTAAAACTGTCTAGTATAATCAAAAAACAACATAATTGCTCAAATTTCAGAAATAATCAAAGTCAACCCTTGTTGATTAAAAATTGAATCTTTAATTTTATTTAAATAGTTTAATTCCTTATGGATATTTGTAAATGCTAAACTTTTGAACACCATTGCAAAAATTTCAAAGATGATTTGTGGTTTTTGGACCCTCATTTATCTTGTACTATTTCGTCTCGTGCGTTTGTAGTCGATATCACGAGTACATTTTTGTACAAGCGCCACCTCCCCAGAGTATGCAAATGCGTAGTTGAACTGGCCTCGGGTCTCGGTTAATTCATGAGGCAGCTGTTTTTTCTTCGAAAGAACGGTACCGACCAATATTGTTTTTTGTTTGAAAACGGTTTGTGACAGCGGTACGACGAAAAAAAATTATCCACGGTTACCTTGAAGCCTTTATTATGGTATCCAGCCATTAAACGAACCACAAGGTCATGGGAAACTTATTTGGCTCTAACATTCCCAGCTTCTTGACCTTTGTAGATTTCTCCAGCAAGTGGATAATTGGTGCGAACATCTACCAACCAACATTTTGATGTCATACTTGCCTGGCTTACTGGGAATGTATTGTCTGAATGTGCAATTTGCTCGAAACACTCTACCGCGTGTGATTATCAATTGTTCGTCGATAGTCAGGTCTCAGGTTCTTGACACATTGTTCCCATGACCGCCAACGTGTTTCTGCTCGTTTCGAGGAAGGTCTAGCTTGATGTGTAGCTGGGCCTCTATAAAATTCCTGAGCTTTTGAATTCGGTTTCTTATAACCGATTTGACCATTTATTAACTGAAGAAGAACTTGAAAGCGTCAAACTTTTTTACTCACCGCCTCTAGACAGATACTATTTGATGCATTTTGTTGATTTGCTTCCACTCTGGAACGATTCTATATTGTGTTTCTTCTGCATTGAATCACCATTCCACTTTTCGTTTTGAGCTGTATATTTTTTACTTCTGTTGGGAACAACAGCAGACTGGCCAGGTTGTCCAGTGACGTCATCATCAAGTGTAATTTCAATTGAAATATTTCGTTATTGTACGGAGTTCAATTCATCATCGTCATTTATTTCTTCAATTATTTGTTGATCACGTAAATCCATCATCGCTGGCGCATGATCATACATAGTTCATATCGTCTCCACTCACATCTGATTCAACATCAGAATCAACATCTTCTATCGGTCTTATTGTGTGAGTTGGTTGCGTATTCAACGTCAAGATTACCTCCTTCCAGCGGATCTTCTTCGATTTCGTTTCCCAAATAATCAAGCAGTCCTTGCATCTCCGCCTGCTCACCATCAGTCAATTTTCTGGTTACACACAGATTCAATAATTTATTGAGTCTATCCATGGTTTACCTCCTAGCAAAATTCTATACAAAAAAAAAAATAAATTTACATGAAACTGAAATCTTTTATAACTTTTACTTACTTCTGTTCTCTTCAAATGATTGCTGTTGAATGAACAACAATCACACATATTTCAAACATTTTTTATTAGCTTTATCAAATTTCACAGACATCTGGCGATATTTTACAGTAGAAAACGGAATGGAGTACACGGTAAAATGTATTAAATCGGTATGATATCAAAGGACAGAATGTCGAAGGGCCAAATGTCGAAGTGCCGAATGTCGAAGGGCCGAAATTGAAAAGGCCGCATGTGTCTAAGGCCGAATGTCGAATACCCGAATGTCGAAGGGCCGAATGTGTCGCAGGGCCGAATGGGTCAAAGGGTCGAATGGATGGAAGGGCTGATTTTTATTTTTTTATCTTTAAGTTGTTTTTAGAAATATACTTTTTGTATTTTTTTATTTAATTTAATTAATTATTTTGTTTTTTGTACCATATACCTAATATCAGAAGGCTGACATAGGTATAAAAGTCTCAGGTGGCGCATGACCAAATTGTCCTTCACCAAAATGTATCGCTGACTGGAAACATGGAATTTCATGAATATCCAAAGATTAAAAATAGTAAAATTCATAAATTCTTAAGAAATTCATTTATGTTTAAACAATTTACAAAATATTCCATAAAACGACAAATTTAAAAAATTATGTTTCTCAAAACGTAAAAAAAAATTTGACCCTTCGACCCATTCGGTCCTTTGACATTCGGCCCTTTGATACATTCGGTCCTTCGACACATTCAGTCCTTCCACATTCGGCCCTTCCACATTCGGCCCTTTGATACATTGGTTCCTTCGACACATTCGGCCCTTCGACATTCGGCCTTTTGACACATTCGGCCCTACTATACATCCGGCTCTTTGACTTTCGTCCCTACGACATTTGGCTCTTCGACATTCGGCTCTTCGACATTCAGCCCTTTAAAATTCGTCAGTTTGTACCCATTCCATTAAATGGTATCTCCTTTATTTTGCTAAAATTGCTTCTTTCCATACTAAATGTATGAAGTGCCGTATGCATCTAAAACATTGTTTGTGCTTTTTTGTGTGGAGTGGGCACACTACTGAATATACTTATCGAATTTCTATCACTCCTTTGTTTTATAATATTTGAAGTATACTATTTCAAATAAACTATTGAACAACGTACACTTCGGTTCACCGAAGGTACGAAAATTGCAGGTTAGAATAAGAGAAGTGCCTATAGCACCTCAACACGGACTGCAAGTTAAGAGCGTTCCTTAAATCTGTGTTGAACCGAAAGTATGCCGGAAAAAAATATTTGAACAGAAATTAGATATAAATTCTTTCCCCAGTTCCCTATTTCCCCAGAAATAGTGCCACAGGGTCCCTATTTTTGAAATAGGCTTTATGCACGATTTACATGTTCCAATTTTTTTCCAGTAAAAAATGAAAGGTTAAGTGTATTACGATTTTCGTTTGCGAGAGGAGCACGAAACAAATTCCAGTAAAATAAAATTGGATTTTTTTCTTTTTAATTTGAGCAAATGTTGGCATAAAACTGGGAATGTTGCTATAAAATATAGTTTCTACGAGTATTTTTATAGCAGTAAAATAAAAAAAAAATTCAAAAAAGTTTCAAATAAACATCATTCAAACAAAATGAGCAAACATGAGCGGTAATTAAATATTTTACTTTTACTTGCAATTCGATGTTGTTCGTTATCTAATTTAAACGCAAGCTCTTCGAACTGTCAAAATTTATGGGACATACAAAAAAATTATAGCATTGCCTTATTTGTTTATATTGCTGACTCTTTTTAACTAGTAAGTTTTTTTATATGCGTGCAGCTCTATTTTTCAGTAAAAAATTTGTTATCGAAAAAAAAATTGGAACATGTAAATCGTGCATTAGAATTGTTTATATTATTCGAATTTTTACTGGCTACTTTGATCAATTTTTAAATTCTTGCATATTTCGTAATATTTGTTCTCATAGTAAGAGCAATATTTCGACTGGGTAAATTGATTCGAAATTATTCCCTTATAGTAGGAACATAAATATTAGCAATCTAAAGAAAAATGTATTCCATATGCGGAAATTTCCAGCGATTTTAAGACCAGAGTCCCAGAATACTATTTCACGGTGCGGTTCCTATAGAAACCCGGTTTTGATACTTAAAAACCCTTGATTACCTTTACATACAAATTATTTCAACTTCTTAAGAATGAGGATTATTCGGTTCTATACTAAATTAAACCTCTGTTATTAGTTTTTTGGTTAGCACGTATGTACATATCTAATAAAATCAAGAAGTCGTTCTACAAAAAATACCAACTCAAAGGATTTCGACAAGAAATTCGTTTTGTACGTTTTGTGAGATAGTAAAACTTTTTCAATATTATATTTCATTTAAGACTTAAATTAATTTTGAGCAGACAACATTATTTTGTTGCTCCGTCGTGGTTTTCATTATGATTATTATTATGTAAATTTTAGAAATTTTAATTAATTTAATAATAAATATGAATATGCATTATACCGTGCATACTACACAGATAACTTTATTAAAGATGAACACTGACGAAACACTATAAAATAACAGCGTATAATAATACCACAAAAAATCCTCGTGTAGTTCTTAAACCAAACCAAGTTGATGCACATTTCAATGTAATTAACAACATCAGCGCGCATGCAGACATTTAAAACGATTGCATGGAATCGTACCCTCCGAAATAATTATGTATGCATATATATTTTAATAAAGAAGCTTTTTTAATGAATTGCTTCGTGGATCTGATAAGCACAACAGTAGTTTGTTATGTAAATGAGATTATCCACAGTGTGATGAAAATATGGTACATAAAAAAAATAAACGGTCGTATTTATATACGCTGCTAGAGCCCACACATAACCAAAATTCGATTTTGTGTAAGCTTGATATGTTAACAGTTTACCTGTTTGCCTAAAAATCATATCTGAAAATGTTAAATACTCAAAGATTTTTTATCACCGTATATCTCCTAAAAATCTTTTTAATTTGCGATTGGAAATAAATGATCACAAATGGACAATTTAAACCAGTTCTAGAAACCATACTGAATTTGTATTAAATAAATTATTGGTAACTTAAAGTTGTGGGAAAGCTGTTGCAGAAATCAGGTTCACTTTATTCAATTTATTGCGGAACTAAAAAATGTGCAACGAGCATACAGGTTTCAATATTTAATTACAAAACACGTATTGATGGTAGCAGTGCATGGTTCCAAACGATCTTTAGGTTAAAATAAATTTTTAAAAATCTCAATAAAAACCACAAGGTATAAAAAATAAATTTATGTAGAATTTGACGCTGTAGTTAACTGTGAAATTAGTGATACAATTATATGTTATCCACAAATAATATTAACCTTTAATCCCTAGTACGCAGCTGAAGTGAAACTTATAAAAATGACACAAGTAAAAAACAAAAATGAAAATTTCACATTTCAAATTTAGTGAAATTGGTATTTTTCGTGTTGAAATGTCTATTTGTGTCTATATGTTTAACTCTACACATTTTCTACTGCATTTTTATCTGTAGATACGATAAATGTAAGCTAAATTTCTTATTTACTTTGCCAATTATAGTTTTTTATTGTTGTTGCTGTACTACAATAATTATCTTCAAGAAAATGTTGTGGATGTCGAGTTTTTAAACGAAACTATCTACTCTAAAATTTTACGAAAATTGACAAACTTATTTTTCATGAAATAATGTATCTGGTTATTTTTCGAGACCAGCGAAAATTTCATTTCACGTCAGTTGCGTACTAATCTTCAGATATTAAAAAATTAGTTCCAATATAAATTCAAGAAAGCTAAAATAAATGAGACAATAAAACAAGCATTGGATAATTAAGTGAAATACAAATGCTTTAGGACTTTACTATAGGTGCTTATTTTTTCAAATAAATTTGTTTATTATTGTAAAGAAATGTTTCATTCTGTCTATAAATAAATGATTGTGTGTTGTAGTTTTCTTTCAATTTTGCATGGTTTGCAATGTAACTTCCTTTTTATGTAGAGCAAGACCTAAACAACAAGACTGTAAATAAGCAGTTTGTAAGCTATTCAACAATTATTGTTTTATAAATTTGGAAAACAACTTTAAAAACATTATAATTTTGAAAATATTTAATTCAATTTTTGTCGATTAAAATAAAATTGTATACTGAAATAAAGTTAGCTTTAAAACTTACGGAAACTTTCGACTCTATGTACCTTGTCGGTTCTGATACTAAATAGATTGTTAGTGCTGTGCAACATTTTTTAAAGCATATACGTTTTACTACGGCATCGTTCTTATTGTTCTTATGGCCTTAGTTAAATTAATAACTAAATAAATAATTTTGTGTTTTACTTTAATCAGCATATAATTAATATTTCTTTATTAACTTAAAAAAATAAATAAATCAAATATGTATATTAAATAAATTAAATATATAAAATAAATGAAATAAATTAAATAGATTAAATAAATTTAATGGATTATATAAATTAAATAGATTAAATAAATTAAATAAATAAATAGATTAAATATACTAAATAAATTAAATAATTTGAAGAAATTAAATAAATTAATTAAATTAAAGAAATTAATTAAATTAAAGAAATTAAATAAATTATATAAATTAAATAAATTAAATGGAGTAAATAAATTAAATAGATAAACAGATTAAATATACTAAATAAATTAAATAAATTAAAGAAATTAATAAATTAAGTAAATTAAATGAATAAATAAATTATATAAATTAAGAAATTAAATAAATTAATTAATTTAAATAAATTAAGAAATTAAATAAATTAAATGAATTATTTATAAATAACAAAATAATAAATTAATTAAATAATATAAATAAATTAAATAGATTAAAAAAATAAATATATAAATAGATTAAATATATTAATTAAATTAAAGAAATTAAATATAATAATAGAATAAATAATTTAAATAAATTAAATGAATTGAATAAATTAAGTAAATTAAATAAATTAAATGAATAAATAAATTATGTAAATTAAATAGATTAAATAAATAAAATATTTTAAATAAATTAAGAAATTAAATAAATTAAATAAATTAAATAGATAAATAGATTAAATGAATTAAATAAATTAAATAAATTAAATAAACTAAATAAATTAAATGAATTAAATAAATTAAATGATTTAAATAAATTTAGAAATCAAATAAATTAAATATATTAAATGAATTATTTATAAATAACAAAAAAATAAATTTATTAAATAATATAAATAAATTAAATAGATTAAATAAATTAAATATATAAATATATTAAATAAATTAAAGAAATTAAAGAAATTAAAAAAATTATATATAATAATAGAATAAATAAATTATATAAATTAAATAAATTAAACAAATTAAATAAATTAAATGAATTGAATAAATTAAATGAATTAAATAAATTAAATAATTTTTTTTTTATTGTTCATAGTTTTATTTAAGGAAAGTATATACATGTAACTTAAACTAATCAATTGTTTAAAATAGTGAAAATAAAACTAGCTAGTGAAC
The DNA here is from genome assembly GCA_947310385.1 of Nephrotoma appendiculata. Taxonomy (NCBI): domain Eukaryota; kingdom Metazoa; phylum Arthropoda; class Insecta; order Diptera; family Tipulidae; genus Nephrotoma; species Nephrotoma appendiculata. The sequence continues at coordinate 25,146,389 of OX371224.1, forward strand.
TCCTGATTAAAAAAAATGTCACGGAGTCACGATTCATAACTAATAAAAACAAAGTTTAATACAAATTGGAAAAATGTAACATTAAAACTAAAAATATATAAATATATAATTAACAAATTTAAAAAGTAACAAAATAACAAATTTTTAGTCATGGTTTGAATATTTGACACATATTTTTCCACTTTTCTTATAAATAAAAGAATTAAAATAAAAGAAGTATAATATTCTATTTATGATAGTGTTCTAAATAAAACCTCAATGTCATCTTTTAAAAATAACCATTCTTTCAACAACTTTATAAACAGACTAGGAGTGCCCGCGTTTACAATATAGGTTGGTAGCTGTGTATAAAACTTAGGCGCAGTGTAAGAAAAGAAATTCTTGAAATGCTCTTTAAAAGGTTGCGGTATACTAATTCTATTTCTATTTCGAAACAAATAAAATAAATTAAATGAATAAATAAATTATATGAATTAAATAGATTAAATAAATAATTTTTTTTAAATAAATTAAGAAATTAAATAAATTAAATAGATAAATAGATTGAATAGATTAAATAAATTAAATAAATTAAATAAACTAAATAAATTAAATAAATTAAATGAATTAAATAAATTAAATGAATTAAATAAATTAAATAATTTAAATAATAATAGATTATTATAAATAGATTAAATATACTAAATAAATTAAAGAAATTAAAAAAATTAAATATTATAATAGAATAAATAAATTAAATGAATTGAATAAATTAAATGAATTAAATAAATTAAGTAAATTATATAAATTAAATGAATAAATAAATTTAATAACTTAAATAGATTAAATAGAAAATAAAAATTGTTAAAATCTTAAATAGATTAAAATAAAATAAGCTAAACGAAATTAAACTATTAATTAAGACTTTAACAATAAGTTAAATATACTATTATTAAACTAAGAAAAGCCACTCGACTAGATACATTCAAATTTGTTTGAATATTACAACCGTTGAGTCGGATTGTCGACATAAGTTGACAGAAGCTAACGCCAGAACCATGCACCGAGTCAACGTTAACCCGGTAATTTGGTCAACGGATTTGAATTCAGCGCCCTTCAATTAGTTAAGTACCATCATAATTGATTTAATTCTTATAAGTGTTTGGGGCCGGGTTTCAAAGGGTTAAATAAATTAAATAGATAAATAGATTAAATAATTAAATAAATTAAATAAATTAAAGAAATTAAATATATTAAATAAATTAAATAAATTATATAAATTAAATAAATTAAATATAAATTTAAAGAAAAATGAAATATAAATTAAATATAAATAAAAGATAAATTATAATTAAAATAAGTATAAATTAATTAGTTAAAATAAAATAAACTAAACGAAATTAAACTGTTAATTAAGACTTTAACAATAAGTTAAATTAACTAATATTAAACTAAATATTAAAAGTATATTATCAAATTTAGGAGTTCTACTATAATTATTATTCTAAAATTAAAATTCTAAATTATTTTTTATATTCAAATTTCTAAAGCAATAACTTTGATTAATGAAAATTTCTTATTAAATTATCTTATTAAAAAAAATAATAATAATTATTTAGAATACTTTTATAAATAATAACATGATTATGAGATTCTATGAAACCACCCCAGTATTGGTCACACAGTGTTACTGGAATCATTTTCATAAGAGTCTGGTGACCTCACCAGCTCAAATCCTCACTAATCAGTAATTCGCAAGGAATTGTTTAGTATAACAAATGTAAAAGTTGAGGTGAGAGTATAGCTTATTATAGCTGTTTAAGATTTCTTTTGAAAAGGCATCAACTGCTTCTTGTTTAGGCATCCTACTGGTAAAAATACATCACACTACTAATGATCTCGTCATGAAGTCTGACTAAATTTGATATAGCCTGTAGGAAAACATTTATTGGATTTTTTACAGTCGAAATCAAATTATGAGACGAACATTCTTCGCTGGGTTAGATGTGGATGTAAGAATATTCACTTGAAGTGGGTTTGGCGCTTTCTCGATAAAGAGTCCACTAGTACGTTAGACTCTCATCCACGCAACACAGCATCGTATCAGATAAAAGTTATTTACTCTTCAAAATTTCCGCGGCACATATATTTACTCGACCAAGTTACAAAGAAGTGAACCACATTCAAATTTCCAAAAGTGATGTCAATCCAAATATCGTCATCGGGCTCATTACGTTCGAACACATGATGCGAAAGACCCGGGAAGTTTATCAAGATCATTTCGGTAACTAAAGAATTCGCACCACGTGAAGTACTGCTGCAAAATTATATAATAATCATCAAATTCTTTCAACACCCATACCCAATTCTCCCAGAGTCCCAGCCACAACATAAATAAAGGAATTGATTCATTCAAAAACAATATGTTCTAACTGCAGCTGATAAGTTTACAAAATTATTCCAAGCAAAAATAATCAAATCCAGAGCAATTGGACACATCAGGAAATCATTACAAATTAGATTATTTTTATAATCCCGTGGCTGTAGTTGTAATCGGCAACGAGCCATCATTGAATTCTGAATTTTTAATCTTTATGATGAGGACGACCTCAAAATCCAAATCTTTACTACACTTCCGTACAAAAGCATGGTAAACATTCGAGATGGAAGTTTTAATTTTAATGTAGTAATTTGCTTTTTTTCTTGACTGACTTGTTCTTCAGTAGTTCTTCTATTTCCGCCTTGAAAACGCAACGCTGAGTTTGTTTTATAATGATATGTTCTGCTTCAAGTAGATCATACATTGTACATCATCTTCTGTACAGCTTCTGCTTGTTCATCAAATACTTGCTATTTTTCAGTTCATCGTCCAGTCCACCAGATGTTGTGATTCATAAGTTCATTTCTTGTTATTCCTCGACTAGCACAATTGGCTGGATTATATTGATAATCGTTTGATTTTATATGATGCCATTGATGCAGTTCAGTCAAGCTTCGGATTTCTGACACCCTATTGGCAACGTAAGATTTGAACTTTTGAATTTCGCTTTGTATCCATGAAAATGCTATCGTGGAATCAGCCCATGCATAAGTTGGTGCTTGTTGTATGTTTAGTGATTGCTTGACGTCTTGCACTAGTTTCGCGGCTAGCAGGGTTCCGTTTAACTCTAAACGTGGTGAAGCTAATTTTTGTTTTGCCGGTGCCACTCTTGTTTTTCTGGTATAAGGCTGATGTCAACTTACTCTCCAATAACTATACTTTCATATAAACACAAGCTGTATATACTTGTTCTGAAGCGTCGATACATCCATGGACACCGATGACTGATTCACTTACAAATAATATCCATCTGGGGATTTTCAATTCATTAAGCAGAGTAAGTTCTTCTAGGTAGATAACCCACTGTTTTGCGATTTCTTCTGAGACCGGCTCATCCCAACTAAGCTTGGGGCTAGCCATCCTAACGGATCAAAAAGTTTGGCTATTGTGGAGAGGATGATCTGCTTCGTCACTAATCCTGTGTGCACAGGGAGGTCTACATTAAATTCAAAGATGTCCGTACAAGGTTTCCAATAAAGCTTTAGAGCTTTGATGGTTTCATCTATTTTAATTTTGTATAAATCTGTGCTTCCTGTCTCGGTAACGTTAGTTAATAGTTCCTTATGATTGCTTGTTCACTTCCTTAAATTGAAACCGCCTCTTCGAAGTAGTTGACTTATTTTATTTTGTACCAGCAGTGCTTTTTTATCGTGTCACCTCTAGTAATGAGGGCATCAACATACAAATGGGATTTTACCACCTGGTAAGCAACTGGGAATGATTTTTCTCATTCTCTGAAAGTTGTTGTAATATTCTAACGGCCAGGTAAATGGCTGATGAAATTTCGTACGTGACTGTTTTAAATTGTTACTCCTGAAGTTTCTCAGTCGGTGAGTCATACCATAGTATGCGTTGGAAGTTCTTGTCTTTTGCAGTTATCCATCATCTTTTTTGGGTCGCCTAATTTTCCACCAATGATGTTAAATGGTATATTTTCGGTGTACCTGCCATTTGATGACCGTTTGCCGCTGCTCTGGAATATCTCTTCAATCTTTCCTTCGGATGTTTCTTTCTTAATTTCTTTTCAGCGCACGCCTCGGATTTTTTTGGTACACTCCAGAAAAGTGAATGGACAAAGATAGTACAGATTCCACTTTTAATTTTCGTAGTGAAAGTTATCTATTTGTTTGATTCGCGAACAGTTTAGGACAATTTACTATAATAATTTTAAGTTGACGGATTTGGTCTTGAGTTAGGTTTGTGATCCAAAGATCTCTTTTATTGGCGTCCTGCGATTCATGCTATTTGAGTAAAATTAGAATATTTTGATAGATTATCATGCGGACTTCATTAGTGTGAATAATGGCTTCCATTTTTGGCAGTGAATTGTTTCCGATTAAACCTCTGAATAAGGTTGGGGTATTTAAAATTAAAAAATTTATTTTTTCTGTATTCTAATTGAGGGCTAAGAAGGCTTCCTCCAACTGAGTTAGCAAAAATTTTCAATTAAAAATTTTAAACACTTCCCGTTGCTAGTGCGATGTTCGTACTATGGAAGCGAAGAATTGTTTAGTCTTTGACTGCGAAACTCACTGCGATTGATCATTTTCGTTGTCTTCTTTGTAGGTTTCTTCTTCAGATGATCCGCCTTCGTCTAGATTTTGTCATGTATGGTTACGCAGAATAGAATAGTCATTTTGCGGGAATTGATTGTATCGCAGGCAATTCGCTTAATTGACTTGTTTGGAATTGGTGCTACGATCCAACACCATTGGCATTTGATTAGGTGGAAATTAAGGCGGATACCCAAATTTGGGTCTAGTGTGAGCAGATCAGGAATGAAGATATTGTTTATAGAAAAATGTGGTCTACATATGATTGTTGTGGTTGAATAAAACGATTTATAGGAACTCGGGTATTATGTAATAATTGTGGGTAAAATTGTGTCTGGGGATTTGGATTATGAATATTAGTTCTCTTTAAACAAATAGGTGGTCCAACGGGTTTTCTATGGTTATGGTGGTTATACCTAGTGTTGTTTGCATATTGAGTTCGGAAGTCGATATTTCGAAATTTAAGGCAAAGATGGAGGGATAGATCCCTGGAGCGAGCCGAAACTTCATTTTACAACCTAAATTGTTACTTCATATTTGTATACGTTGATTCGCTTCTATTCTGCCGCATCTAAGATGATTTCCAAATTTCGATTTTAATTGAGACCGCGCTGTCTACTGCTTTTTGGTAAATTCTCATTTCTTAAACAATTATACGTAAAAACAATTTTAAATCGTTTCAACAATGCAAAACCAATAATATTAATTCAAATCATGTAACCAAAAATAATAAAATGGCAAAAAATACAGTGGAGCAACAACACAATGCGAGAAATATAAATTTATATAAATTACCAAGAATCAAAAGATGCGAAGAACCCAAATAAGAAGATCATCATTAAGAATCGATAGAATGAAAATGGATGCTTTGGTACGAGACGGAGCGAAAGTACATTCTCTTTTCGAATCGAAAATCGTATTAAATTAAAGTCTCAGCACGGAATTTCCATTCATATCGTAAATAGATTTTACACAGTTGTTGTTGGTGTATTGTCGAAGCGAAAAATTATAAACGGTTTAAGTTTTAACTGTATGCAGAATTTATACACAGTGACACAGTTTACGAAGAAGACCACAGTTTTAATAAAGTTTACAATAAAAAAAGATGTAGTTATATAGTTTACAAAAAGCTTATTTAAATATATAAAAATCTGTGTGTGCTTCAATGTAGTGAGTTTTTTTTGTATGGCATCATAAAGTAAGAATATTAAAACTCTTGTCTTGTGATTAGAAATGAAAGTATGTTATGTCAAAAAACTTCTTGTTGTTGTACAAATAATAATTTAAAAGTTGAGCAAATAATAAATTTTTATTTACATTTTTGTACATAAAAAAAAGTTTAATTCTTATATGAATCTTGCTTTTGCTTAAAATTTTGCCAGTCGAACCAACTCTCATATATCGTATTTGGGTTCATAAACTGAAAGCATTTTTTTACTTAGCTTTTTTTGTAAAGTAGTTCTCTGTTGATTATTTACACACAAAAACTACACATACGAGTATGTACACATATATGCATTCGTATATATACTACTAGGGGGTATTGTTTGTGTATGAACCATATATTTGTATGTTTTTGGTGCACAATACTTTTACCAAAACTCACATAACTTTATGGAATTAATAATTTTTATTACTATTTTGGATGCTGGATATAATATTTTGTTATATAAGAACTAACTTTTAACTAAAAATGAACACAAAATTTCCCAAAAATTCTATTATGAATTAATATTTGAACAATCATAAAAATTTACAGTATATATGAGAGCTTTTCATATATTTTTGGTTTATTGTTGTTTGAGTTTGGTCGAACAATTTTCATTATTAAATTGGTTTTAATTGTAAATATATATAAACCTACCGTCTACCGATATTCATAGATTACGATAAAATTTATCTTGGCGAATAGGATAAAATTTCTATGAAATAAAAATTATATCATATAGTTTTCAAAAGGTTTCACGATATTTTGTTAAACACAATACACCGATACCTATTATTCATAAAAAAACTACTTCTAGCACTTCACTGTGTATATTGGGGCCAAACATTCTTTAATTTATTAATTGAAGCTGGTTTTAAAATCAATTGATAAATTTTAGCCAATATATCATTTTTTAAGAACTTGAGTTTACAAGGAACATTTTTCAGCTTCGGCAGTAGCATAATACTACTAGAGACCGACTGCTAGTATTTGTGCTATATTGGTTGAAATCCATGATATAGCTTTTCTGTTCACTTTTGTCACTTACAAAATTGAATTAAATTGCTTTAATGAAAACACTTGTAAAATTTCCTAGAGTGACAATATTTATTTATTTTTAGGAATATCGATTTCAAAAATTAAATTTCTTCTTCAGTTCCTTTTTACAACTAACACATTTATTGGGTGTATACTACAATATTCTGGTTTCAAAATCCCGGTTTCAAAATCCCGGTTTTCAAAATCCAGGTTTTTAAAGTCTCGGATTTCGAAATCCCAGTTTTCAAAATCGCGGTTTTCTTTTCTTCTAGTTCTAAAGTTTTGATTTTAAAAAAAATATTTTTTTTTAATTCGGGCCGGCCGGACTAATAATATTTTACCATAAAAATAAGAAATCTTGCCCAAAAATTTACTAGAAAAAACCAAGGCTGCAAAGTCAGAGGTGGGAGTCGGTTTCTTGGAGTCGGTGCTATTTTATCGGAGTCGGAATCGGAAAAAACTGAACTCACATTTTTTTGTCAAATTACAACAACATGTCTAACACGATATGTGTAGGAACTGAAAGGAACGGATAAATAAATCAACCTTCAGGGTTTTAATCAGCAGTAAACTAAGGTTTTGATGATTTACAATTCATTTGAAAAAAAAAAATTGAGGATCAATTTGGACAGATTTTTGGAAAACATATTGCCTCAAAATCCAAAAAATTTGGGCTGACTATTAGACTGTTCCTGCGAGCCCTAAAGATCGAATTGGTATGCCTATATTTGTCATTTATAAATGCTTAGTATATTTAAATGGAGAATAATGTCCTTATAAAATGGAAAGTAAATAAAATAATAGTGATTTTTGAAATATTGTTTAACATTTAAGAATGCTTTATTTCTTTTTGACTTTTGTAACTCTGCTATTTATTTTCAAAAATAATTGATTATTGGGGCGGAAGCCGAATGTAAAATTTCCACGTATTCAATCAGTGATACATTTTGGTGAAGGAACATTTTATCAAGCAAATTCATTAAAATTTATAAGAAAAATTACGAAATATTCCTTAAAATAGATTAAAAAAATTATATTACCAAAAACGAAAAGTAACCCCTTTGACACATTTGACTTTTCGACACATTTGGCCCTTCGTAATTTTGCCCTTCTACATTCAGCCTTTTGATATCACACCGAATTGTAGAGGCTTCAATGAATCTCGCGGACACGCGGGAAGTCACATCGCTCCTCCCTCTCCGTTTAGCCTTCCGAGGGCCTTAAAGCAGTTTTACTAGTTTTCCTCTAACTGAATGATTCGAATTTTTTAATACAGTTCTAGAATATGGTCGATGGATGGAAATTGACCATTTATATACTGATTTTGTTAGAACTTTACAAGTAAGGTCTAAATGGGATTCTAAAATGATTTTTTGCTAAAGCTCTAGAATATGGCCATTAGCGACAGAAGTTGTCTATTTCTTGACAGATTATGATAAAATTCGACTTTTGTGATATAAATAAGATTCTAAAATGATTTTTTGACTACGTTCTTAAATATATCGCTCTTTTTATTCAGATACGTAGAGCTTTATCAAAAAATCATTTAATAATCCCATTTAGATCGTGTCAATTTAAACATAATCGATTAACAAATGGCCAAATTCCATCTCTATTAACCATATTCTACAGTTTCATCAAAAAATCAGTTAAGAATCACAATCGATTAAGAAATGGCATAGTTCCATCCCTAATGACAATATTTCAGAACTTTAACAAACATAATTTTAAAATATTATTTAGATCACACATGTCGTTTTTCGACATAATCGTTTGAGAAATGGCCAAGTTTCATCCCTTTTCGCCTTGTTCCATAACTTTACCAAAAACACATTTTTTGAATCCGAAGTAGGACCCACATGTCGAATTTCAACAAAATCTGTTAAAAAATGGCCAAAATCCATCCCTATTAGCCATATTCTAGAACTTTATCGCAAACTCATTTTTAAATTTTCTCAAAAAATCATTTAAGAGTTCCATTTGTCCACATGTGAAATTTTAAAAATTCAAACCGGGATTTTGAAAACTGGGATTTTGTTACCCATTCACATTTTTTGTGTTCACAAAAGAGATAGACAAAAAATAATCAGTGCCATATTAAGAATTTTTATTAATGAATGCGAATGAAGTTAGTTACTTATTCGATGTAAATAAACAGTAGAAGTATAATTTTGTCTATACAAATTATAGTCCAGTAAATGAAGGGGTCAACCTGTAAGTTATTAGTTGCGATTTTCATTTTCTGCTGATAAGTGGCATTTGGTGCCTCATTAAAAATGACGAGTTTTCAAGAAAACGTTCTGTTGTAGGGAAGAAAATGGCCCCAAAAGACCTGGAAAATCGATTTTCCGCGAATATCTCCCAAAATATGGCAGTTAGAGAATTTTTGTTCAGATAAACATTGAAGATCAGTTAAGCGCACTTAGAATATTGAGTTTTTCTGTTGTATGCCGGAGAGCACAGTCCGTTCACATGAGCGGGCGAACCAATTATTCAATAACTTTGTTAAAAATGCATATTTTCTCATGACTCAAAGTTCATGTGAAAGAGAAAATCTACCGCTATCATACCTTGTGACTTGAGTCATGTTTTGACTCTTTGGCCATATTGGAAAAACGGGTCAAACTTTCTGTTCCCGTGCAATTTTGACCTCACCAGGAGTTTGTTCCTATTTTTTTTGTATTGCACTAATTTGCTCCAAATTTTCTTGATTATGGGTCCTCAGAAGGTCTTTTGTCATCTGTGAAATTTGTATAATCCAATTTTCTTCCATTTTGAATAAAATTTTGTTTGTTGATTCCTAATTTAAGCTGTTTCTGGAGCGTGGGGAAATTTTGTAAACAACGACCAATGTAAAAAATTCATACATGATCGGACTGGTCTCTGTGACATATCATTTGAAAGCTAAGAATGTCTACTTTTCGGCTGTACAATTATTTTTTTTCACATATTCGGCCATTTTCCAATAAAATTGGAAAACGCGTGCTCAAGGAAAATGCGCACTTTTTCTTTTCGTGGCTGTTTTCTCCTGGCTCTTTAATTCTGACGTTTTGACACCTTGACTAATGTAAAGTTGGAATTCTCACCTTTCCATCAATGTATATAAAATCATCTCATTGATACGTGGGGAAAAACCCGAGTCCTAAACGTAATGCTATAATTTCATTACTTTCATTTCTTCCGTCATTCCAAAAAATGTACTTCCGCTCCAGAAAATATTGTTTATTCAATTCCCGCTTCCATTAACATTGACTTGACTTCCTCCCGCTTATTTGTGAAAAAGGCACAGTTTTCCAAATCCAAAAGGATGTCACGAGACTCGGTCAAGAAAATCCATTTCCGAGTATTCCGGTACCACTTTGGAGCTGCTGATTAGAAGTATTGTATGTAATAGCTACGAATTTTTTCTTCCCAGGTGATCCTTCTATGATTCGTACAACCCTGATTGCATGCTTGAAAGCCGAATTCGGCGAGGACCGGACAGGTTTTTCTTCTGAGAATGGTAGTGGAACAATGATGTACTTCAAGGATAAAGAATATGAAGTTATGAGGGAAAAATGGAACCATGATGGACTTAACAGCGAGGATGAAGAGACGAAAATTCTGGACCAAGAGGTAGCAATTATTCGACGCCACATGCTGACATTTCCACGCAATAGGGCCATGTATCCTCCAAGTGATTGCCGCCTGGTCGAAGTGGATGATAGTGTCCCAGATAAGTTACAGTATTTAGTTAAGAAGATTGTTTTGGCCGATAAAAACAAAGATCTCGCTTCTCTAAAACAAAAATGCACTAGCATCAGTCATGTAATAATGATGACAGCTCGACCAAAGTTTTTTTTGCCGCACTTGCAGCTCGGTTTGGGTGTAATGCTTTTCCGAAAATTTGATTCTCGAAATCTTATCGATATCCTTTCTCAATTGAGAAATTGCGTATCTTATTCGGAGGTTATGAAGTATCAAAATAGTATAATGTACGTCAAGCCCCCAAAAATCAAGAAAGTTTCCTTTGCTAAATTCATTTTTGACAATTGCGACTTTAACACAAATACGACTGACGGAAAAATGCCTTTCATGGAATGTGAGGAATTCTAGCAGTCACACCCGAAGATTGTTACGAGGCCAAGCATCCTTTAATACGCGATATTGACAATGTCGATGAACAAGTCATTGATGAGTATAAAATAAGCTTGAGAACTTATGATGGGGGCAACGAGATCGGGTACAAAAATATAATTGCCGCAGTCCTTGATATTCCAGATTTCAGTATTGTCAATATTGATAATGCAGATTTCTTGTGGATGTATGGTAGAACTATCAGGTTTGGAAGACTTCCGGGTGGAATGGGTTCAAAGGGAAAATAACCGAAAATATGCCTTATCAACGAAGTAAAGTTATACGCTTGCTGTTTGCTAATCATCCGCCAAGTAACGAGAACACAATTTTTACCACCCTGACATATGCTGCAGAAAAATCCCAAGAATTGGGTCTTCATACCTGGGATTCATCCTGCTGTAATGAATCTTATGGTCTGCTTTCCTAATAGGTATAACTGGAGCTCTCATCTCCGAGAAAAACAAGACGCTCGGGAACATAAATATTCTTGAAAATTACATGGTTTACGGCGTTTCCCATTTATGGCCCTGAGGATTTTACCAGTTAATGGATTGTAGTGGCGCCATCTACAATTGGTTTGAACATTGGTTTGAAACATTGAAAATAATGTATTTGCAACACTCCCCATCTCAAATTTTGTAAAAAACTTGCATATTTCATGAGTCTCAACATTTTAGATTTTTCAATCCGACTTTTTGCAAAAAATATTAATGTTGCGAAAAAAATCACTAGGGCCATTTTTGTAGAAAATTAACTGATCTTCAACTCTTATCAGAATAAAAAATCTCTAACTGAAATATTTTGGGAGATATTTGCCGAAAACCGATTTTCCGGGTCTTTTGGAACCATTTTCTCCCCCTACAACAGAATGTTTTCTTGAAAACTCAGTCTTATTTTCAATGAGAGACCAAATGCCCCTTATCACCAAAAAATGAAAATTGCAACTAATAACTTACAGGTTGGCCTTTTCTTCCTTCTTCATTTACTGGACTATTACCAGCATTCAAATATTTAAAAATATTTTTTTTTTACGATAAACTTAATATTTTTTATTGTGTAGATTCAAATGTGTACAATCAAATTACATCTTTAAAGAAAATAAATTAAATGATGGTAATGTGCTTTCATTGGCTTCTGGATAATTATCACGCTGTACGAGGCTAGAACCAGCTTAAAAAAGATTCCCTTTGCAATGTGAAAAACGTCACACGGGCGACAAACAGGTGTTGCATGGTAATGGGCAACCAATTATTTTTCTGATTATAAATTGAGAGAACTGATGAACATTTGTCGGAAATCGTTGTACCAAATGATGACCCTAATGCTGGATCAGCACTTGTAGCACAATCCAATGAAAATGGTACTTGAATTTTTTACAAATTAATTACAAATTTGTTACACAGTTAGACAATTTTTTACTGGTCCCGTCACCCTGCAATTCGTGTGTAGGCTGGCGTTAGACAACACCACACTTTTCGAATTTTTGTTAATATCTATTGTATCGTAGTGGGAGTGGTAGTGGAATTTTTTACAAATTAATTACAACATATCGACATAGTTGAACCCCCAAAAAACTACCCCTAAGGAGTGCATTCTTCAAAACCCATATTTTAGGTTAAACTGTGTTTTTGGCATTTCAGTTAATATTTCTTATATCGTACTGGGGGCGGTATAGTAATTTTCTACAAATTAACCACAACATAATGGCATAGCTCCCCACCCCCGTCCTCAAAAGCTACCCCTACGGGGTGCACTTTTAAAAACCTTATTTTTCGTCTCACCACGCCTTTTGTGTTTCTGTGAATTTTGGTTGTATATATAGTACTAGGGTAGTACTACAAGTTTTTTACAATAAAATGGCATAGTTTAACTTATAGAAAACTACCCCAAATGGGAGCAACCGTTTAAAATCATTGTATCGTACTGGTTGGTACAGGAAGATTTTACTAAATAAATTACAATATATTAGAATAGCTCAATTGCCAAAAGCTGCCCCTAAAAGGTGCAGCTCTTTAAAACAATAATTCTCTGTATAGGTAACCCCCTCAAATAGGTACCCATAAATTTATAACAAAAGCCTACACCCCCAAAAATGCTAAGCACGAAATAGGAAGGAAGTTCGTTACATTTTGATAGATTTTTGTGGGTGTGGGCTGTTGTAATAAATTCTTGGGGACCTGTTTCTTGCATAGAAAGGAAGTTCTAAGCTTTATGATCGATTTTCGTGGATGTGGGGTGTTGTAATAAATTCATTGGTAACTATTTCTTGCATAGGAATGAAGTTCGTAACATTTTGATCGATTTTCGTGGGTGTGGGCTATTATAATAAATTCATGGGCTCCTATTTCTTGCATAGGAATGAAGTTCGATACTTTTTGATCAATTTTCCTGGGTGTGGGCTGTTGTAATAAACTCGTGGGTACCTATTTGAGGGGGTTACCTATACAGAAAATTATTATTTTAAAGGGCTGTACTTTTTAGGGGCAGTTTTTGGCAATTGAGCTATTCTAATATATTTTAATTTATTTAGTAAAATCTTCTTGTATCCACCAGTACGATACAATGATTTTAAACGGTTGCTCCCATTTGGGGTAGTTTACTATAAGTTAAATTATGCCATTTTATTGTAAAAAACTTGTAGTACTACCCCAGCACTATATACAACCAAAATTCACAGAAACACAAAAGGCGTGGTGTGACGAAAAATAAGGTTTTTAAAAGTTGCACCCCGTAGGGGTAGCTTTTGAGGACGGGGGTGGGGAGCTATGCCAATATGTTGTAGTTAATTTGTAGAAAATTACAATACCGCCCGCAGTACGATATAAGAAATATTAAGTGAAATGCCAAAAACACAGTTTAACCTAAAATATGGGTTTTGAAGAATTGCACTCCTTAGGGGTAGTTTTTTGGGAGGTGAACTATGTCGATATGTTGTAATTAATTTGTAAAAATTCCAGTACCACCCCCAGTACGATATAATAAATATTAACAAAAATACGAAAAGTGTGGTGTAGCTTTGTCTAACGCCAGCCCACACACGAATTGTAGGATAACGGGATAAGTAAAAATGTTTCTAACTGTGTAACAAATTTGTAATTAATTTGTAAAAAATTCAAGTACCATTTTCATTGGATTGTGCTACAAGTGTTGAAGTAGCATTAGGGTCATTACCAAATGTAATTTGTGTTTTGGAATCTTAACACATGGGCTGAAAAGTCCCGGGCCTAACAAAGAAAACACGTTTTTTTTTGTTCAAAATTGGCTTTATTCATCAACTTAATCTCCATCAAGAAATTCATCAACTTAATCTCCTTTTTAATACCACTTTTGTAGAACGATTTATCTTTTGCCTCAAAATAGGCCTCAGTTTCAGCGATAACCTCTTCATTCGAGCAAAATTTCTTACCAAAGAGCATTTTTTTGAGGTCTGCAAACAGCCAGTAGTCGCTGGGAGCCAAATCTGGCGAATACGGTGGGTGTGGGACCAATTCGAAGTTCAATTCATGTAGTTTTGCCATTGTTTTGATTAACTTGTGACTCGGTGCGTTGTCTTGATGAAATAAAAAAATTTTCTTTACCATATGCGGTCGTTTCTTTGCAATTTCGGCCTTCAAACGCTCCAATAACGCTGTATAATATTCACTGTTGATGGTTTTTCCTTTCTCAAGATAGTCGATGAATATTACACCACGCACATCCCAAAGTATCGAGGCCATAACCTTTCCAGGCCATTGTTGTGCTTTCGGCCGCTTTGAACGAGGTTCACCAGTTTCTGACCACTCAGATGATGATCGTTTTGATTCCGGAGTGAAGTGATGGATCCATGTTTCATCCATTGTCACATATCGACGCAAAAATTCCAGATTGTTACATTTAAACATGGCCACACACTGCTTAGAATCATCAACACGTTGTTGTTTTTGTTCAACAGTGAGTAAACGCTGAACTCATTTTGAACAGAGCTTTCTCATAATCAAATGCTCATGCGCAATATAAAGCCAACACGTTCTTTTGATAACTTTACGATGTCAGCTAACTCACGCAACTTCACGTTTCGATCATTCAAAACGATTTTATGGATTATTTTTATGTTTTCCAGTGTTACCACCTCATTTGGACGTCCACTGCGTTCTGCATCATCGATGTCTTTACGATCACGTTTGAAGTCAGCAAACCAACGTTTTATTGTTGTTTCCGATGGAGTGGAGTCCCTATAACACTTTTCAAGTCATTGCTTCGCTTGAACGGTATTTTTTCCCATCAAGAAGCAGTGTAAAATTAAAACACGAAATTGTTTTTGGTCCATTGTTTTGAAACTAATAAAATTAGCGTCACTCTTAGCACAATAACTCACAAACTAATGAATAGAATATAATGAAATTTTGACAGCTGTCTTTTGAAGGTTATTACCAACTGAAGAAAAAAAAATTGAACAAAAAATCGATTTTTCTTTGTTAGGCCCGGGACTTTTCAGCCCATGTGTAAGCACGCGAAAAAACGATTAAGAAGAAAATTATTACAAATTAAGTTTAATTTTTTCATTTTGAAATCCAGTGCAATTTATTCGCCTTTGTAAAAGAAGTTCGGGAGATTTTGCAACGTGTATAGCTTTCACTTCTCCATTAAATTGAGTTACTCTCAGTGAACTTCCTTGATATTATATAATAATGGATGGTAACTAACTTAGTAAGAATTCCGACCAGCGTTCACCACCATTTTTTATATGAAAACTTAATAAATTCCTGGCTCCTGTTTGATTGGTATAGGTATGTGTAAAATAGTTTTAAACAGGTAAAACCTTTTCCCACATTTCATCATAACACATACAAAACTATAATAGATATTTAATTGTTTTTGACATAAATATAATTTATTACAAACTTTAAATATGATTTTTAATTAATCTGATTCCAACACATTACTTTACATTTATAGTACTTCTTCCAATTTTTGTACATGAGATTCGTAGCATACATACATATTCATAAATATGTATATCAAAAACTTGTATAACATGTATGTTACGTAATGTAATGTATCTTTTGAATATCTTCAGAAAGATAAAGATTCTTGAATTCCCGTACCTAAGATACCTATTTACCCTTTTTAAGTTTTATTTCTTAATTTTAATTAAATTATTTATACAGATGTTTATAAGATTTATATATTTTTTAAAAATAAGCTTTAAAAACTTATTTAAAACTACTGTTGTTAAGTTTATGAAAATATTTTAATTTCCCTTCTCTACAACCATATTGTGTTCTTATTTGTTTAAATGAGTAATGGAACGTTGTCTAGGAAAATTATAAATTTTACTGTTTCATTTGAAAATTTATAGTCGATTATGAAAACTGTCGCTTAGAATTTAGAACACAATTCTCTAAAAATAAAAGGGAATATCTTTATAAATATAGTGACAATTATGTCTAGACTAGTAGGTTCTTATATATATAATCTTACAATTGAGCAATGGATGTGTAATTGGAGCATGGATGAGCTAATAGATTAGATATCAGTGCTTGTTGGTCATGAATAAAATAATAAAAAAATGGAATTATTGATAATATAACTAAACTCGTTAAATTCTCTAACCCATTCTCAAACCACTACCAGTACAGGATCTCAATTTCGAATTTTTGGTGTCTAAATTTACACACAAATTTGTTTGCTATCGATGTCTATCTTTAAGACATAAAATACAAATTCCATGATAAAATGTACTTAATTTAATCTTGTAATACAAAAAAAAACTCTAGATAACATCACAAGATATACATTAAATATTATATTAATCGAAGTAAATATCTTGAATATTTCTACCCCTTTCTCCTACACTTACTTATACAAACATTATCATGCATGCACACATATTACATACGTATCTCAAGTAATCTAACTTTATAAAATACTCGTATATTTGTGATAAAAAAATAAATTCCTCAAAAAGCACAAAAGATATTTGGTTTAACAAAATTAAAATGTATAGCATTTAAGATTTGGTATACGAGTACATCTTACAGAAAAACTATTAAGAAAATTGGTTTTATAGTTCGTATAGCAGAAGCAATATAATACCGATGAACAAATACACCAAAAACCAAATATGTATAATAAAATCTAAATTCTAAAGTATTTAACCACTTAAACGTCTCAAGAAAGAAACGAAATTAATAAAAATATCAAGAGACGAAACCAAAGATTAAAAATTCTACCATAGCGTTTTTAAATTCAATACTAATGAATTTTAAATGTGTCATAATGATACTTCAATAAAATAAAACATTAAATGTCACTTAAATAAATTTTCCTTTTTAACGTTTCCAGTTCGATTTCTTCTCTACTCGTGCTACAGCAGATTGTTTTCAAGATCTAAAGTAAGGAATAGGTGGGTGCACAGCACAGCATAAGTAATTATATGACAAGTGTCCATTAGTTGCTATCAATATATAATACGATTATTCAAGGACATATACACATGCACGTATGTACGTATGTATCTTCTCTAGATGGATACGAGCGTCACGCCTTAATAAATTTGATAACAACAACTTATTAGTAAAATTCAAATCATGTATTTTGTTCTTGGATTTCACGCCTCAAATATTATTTTAATTATGTTATTGTCATGTTGCTGATAATACGATTACTTATAAAAACCACATATTAACACAATTAATTTATTATCAACAATGTAAGCAAAAATTTATGTACATAACGTAGATGTATATAAGAAATCAAATTAAATTAAATTAATTTCTCGTTTTGTTTAGAAGATTTTTCTCTATATACGAGTCGAGTATACGTCGAGGAGTACGTACCCACTTCATCTTCAAAATACTCGTACTCGTATACGTATTTTATATTGTACGTACGTAATGTGTAATTATTATTATTCGTATTTTCTTCGAATCTAAAATTATAAATAGAATTGAAAAATTTCAATTGGAAAATATTTGGAAAATTATTTCGCTTCTTATACTAAAAAGTACTTAAATTTGGAATAATTATTTAGAGCTTTTAAAATACAGTAACACCGTCTAAATTACATATTAAAATTCAAATTAACTGAAGGGAATGCGAAAAATTCGATTTTGTATACAAGAGGTGTAGTGGACAAACATGATTGCGCTTGGTTTAGGAAAACACTAACCTATAGTTTCCACTTGGAACTATTCTGGTAATTCCCCGGGAATAAGGAACTGGGGATTTAATTTATATGTAATTTTTGTTCTAATGTTTTTTTGCTGAGTAGAAAAGATTGATGGAAAATTATTATTATTAATATTATTTTTTTTCATAAAGAAGGTATTAATTGTCCAGTGGATTTAATTTTCTTTGAGGGTCGCTTAAAACCCCTCTTTTCATTCACGCACACACCACCTATTCACACAATTACAATATTCCACCTGCACATTGCAAGCTCGATCCATGTCAATCTGTACACTGACATGGACGGTGGTGTAACGATATGGCTTTTATCTCGCTACAAACGAACGAATTCATCTACTGACGTTGTTATATCATTTACCTTTTTCATGGCATTTCAATTGTGCTATACAACATGTTGTATACGTTTTTTCCCCTTTATGTAACACAAACGAGTCTACTGACAATGCTCATAACCTGATTTTTTTTTACTAGACAAACGATCGTTTTGTTATTCTGTGGTCTATTTTATGTGTGTGTACATCTTTGCTCTGGAGATGACATTGGTGTTTCTCTGCCGAATGTACATACTAATTAAAAATTCTGTTTTGCATTTACCATTAAGATAATTCTGATGGTGTGTGTTCATGTTCAAAACTGCACAGTGGCGATGTTTCGTTGTTGGATTCAGGTTTTCCTAATGTATAATACAATGTAGGTTCGATACTGGAATTGGAGAGCGATTTGTTTACATGTATATACCCAGGGTGTTGTTGTCTTAGCGTTTGGACCTTGCTTCTCTCAAACATATACAACCGCAAGCCTTATAATTAGTATGAAACAAAAGCAGAAATTATTAAAATTGATAATACGATCAGTCAGTTGCCAAAATTAAAACAAAATTCACTATTGTGTACGGTGATTAACTCAAGTGTTGTGCTGTTTATAAATAAAAAAATAAAAATTTAGAAAACTTATTTAGTTTTGTGAATCAAAACTGGTAGTGTCCCAAAAAGGGAGGAATCCTAAACTAGTTTAGTATTTACGAGGGCCGTGTATAGTCTGCAACTTTGGGAAGTGGGAACCTGTGGTAACCCGGATCCATATTAATTGGACTATAATTAAAACTTTATAAGGTACGTTTTTATGCAATTTCATAGTACGAAGTGTTCAATGTTGCGAATTCCGTTGGTTATACTAACTTGTCGTTTGTCTTATTATTATTATTTCTCTTAGGAGAAACAACGATTGCAACTTGCGGCCTTCGGTTTCGGATGCAGTTTTAAGACAAATTATTATAGTTCGGATTAATATGTAATAAAAATTATTACAATTTCAAAAAAAAAAAAAAAAAAAAAAAAACCAAACATACGTGACGCTCGATAGGGCGCTGAAAATTTACTGTAAGTTTACCGTTGGACCACGCGAACATTCCATCTATCGTATGTGGCGAGTTTTCTTGAGGATTGCGTGGATTACTTGGTTTCTGTCGTAAACCTTAGTATACAATAAATATTATCAATATTATTCATATCGTTAAGTGTATATCGTATCCATTTAAAACCATTTAATTTTTTTGTATAAGAACACATGGTATGCGAATGCACTAACGGTTAGCCTAAAACCCTTATGCGGTTATTTATATATATTTTTTTTCTTTGACTTATTTTTGGCTTACAATCAAATTATTTTTTTTGTGTTTAATAATTATTTTGGTACTTTATTTAATTACTATTTTTTTTGTGTATAATGGTTTTACATTGTGTTTGGAAATAACGTCAACTTTTGCGTAATTGCGTCGCGAAATTAAGTTCTATTCTTAGGTAACCGGACTATCAGGACCAGGTGGAAAGTACTTTCTTCTGTGGAGCCTTGGTGGCCTTGGTAAGTCGCATAACATTATTTTAATTTTTTTTTATGAGCTTTATATTGGGCTCTTTGTTATTTTCAAAACCAAATAAAAGCATATATTTTAGTTTTAGTTTCATTATTATAAAATTAATCTTTAAAATTAAATACATAAAATTGCTAATTTACATACGAAAAGAAAAAGTTAATTTCTTTCTATTTTATTATTATTATTATTATTATTATATAGTTCCATTTTGTTGCATTCTTAGCTTGCTTCTTTACAATTTTCTGGAGCTTTCTTCTGTTTCTGTTCTACTAATTTACTTGTTTTTGTCGCATTGATAATGTCTACCTAAGTTTTTTTAATTTCATGGGATATAGTCAGAGCAACGGTGGAAACCTTTAATAAAGAATAGTTAAATACCGCGTTAATCTAAATTTGTTTTATGATATTTCATTAACATTATCTCGACGGTTAACCAAGATACAGAACATACTGTAGCAAGACCCACGACAGACTGAGCTTAGCCGCGCAAAAATGAACACCGTCGTACAGTCCCTGTTCTGGATATTGATCTACGTAACGGTGTGGTTGTGATTGGCTTAGACCACTGGGACACAGCAAGCACAACGTTACATAGTGATAAAAATTACGTAGTTCGATAATATAATAGGGTTAAGAAAAAAAAAGAATTATGCTTAATGGTTGGTATTAATAAATTAATACTTCAACTGAATACGAAAATTTAAAGAAATAGCAAAAGTTACGGACGAAGAGAAAAAAAAATAATAATAAAAAAATTATAATGGAAATAACGCAAAATATATTGATTTAAGCTGACTTAGTTAATATACATATATATCTTAGTTACTATATATATATATATATATATATATTATATTAAAAAAAAATTGTATTATAATTTCAAAAATTGTATTTCATGTATGGGACATAGTCAATTAACAACTGGTGGAACCTATCACTACTCTAACTAGAATGGAATTACAAAAAAATATGAAGGGACTTTGAAATTAATACTATTCAATCACGTCAAAATCAAAGACTTATAAGATCTGGTTTAACTTCTTGATAGTATTATAGGGTTATATTCCTTTTTTTTTTTCAAATAACGGATTCACTATTATCAAGTAACTAATACGAATAGTAAACGCGAATCATTAAAAAAAAAACTTTTGTTGACGAATTATAATTTATCCTGTCAATACATTTAGTAGAGGTATAAAATATTTTCGATCAACTACAGGAATAATGATCTTGTATTATACCCTTGAATCCTCAGTAAAAATAAATTTTGGAGACAAAAAAACACCTGATAAGTACAAAATTATCCTGTCAATACATGCAGTAGAGGAATAAGTTGTTCTTACTCAGTTAATAATAATAATTAGCAGCATAAGACTTCACCAAAATTATCTACAGCTAAACTGGAATTTGGATCTAGGCTATTTGCTACACTAAGAAAAGGAAGTAGTAACAATAAGGGAGAAGAAGCGGAAATTAAACAAAATGTACAATTTAACCATGTGGTTTAAAATTTTCAATACCGTAATTTGCGCTAAATTTGTGTGCGATAAATTTTTAACAATAACAGTCAAATTGATTAAATAGTGTTTTTTTTTTTTTTTTTTTTTTACCATTTGGGTTTTGGAGTACCGCATGTAACGTGCTCAAAAAAAAATTAAACAACAAAAACAAAAAAAAAATTTAATTTAAATAATGCTTTACAGCCGAATTGTTTGGGCGCCACTATGTAACGTTGTGCTTGCTGTGTCCCAGTGGTCTAAGCCAATCTCAACCACACCGTTACGTAGATCAATATCCAGAACAGGGACTGTACGACGGTGTTCATTTTTGCGCGGCTAAGCTCAGTCTGTCGTGGGTCTTGCTACAGTATGTTCTGTATCTTGGTTAACCGTCGAGATAATGTTAATGAAATATCATAAAACAAATTTAGATTAACGCGGTATTTAACTATTCTTTATTAAAGGTTTCCACCGTTGCTCTGACTATATCCCATGAAATTAAAAAAACTTAGGTAGACATTATCAATGCGACAAAAACAAGTAAATTAGTAGAACAGAAACAGAAGAAAGCTCCAGAAAATTGTAAAGAAGCAAGCTAAGAATGCAACAAAATGGAACTATATAATAATAATAATAATAATAATAAAATAGAAAGAAATTAACTTTTTCTTTTCGTATGTAAATTAGCAATTTTATGTATTTAATTTTAAAGATTAATTTTATAATAATGAAACTAAAACTAAAATATATGCTTTTATTTGGTTTTGAAAATAACAAAGAGCCCAATATAAAGCTCATAAAAAAAAATTAAAATAATGTTATGCGACTTACCAAGGCCACCAAGGCTCCACAGAAGAAAGTACTTTCCACCTGGTCCTGATAGTCCGGTTACCTAAGAATAGAACTTAATTTCGCGACGCAATTACGCAAAAGTTGACGTTATTTCCAAACACAATGTAAAACCATTATACACAAAAAAAATAGTAATTAAATAAAGTACCAAAATAATTATTAAACACAAAAAAAATAATTTGATTGTAAGCCAAAAATAAGTCAAAGAAAAAAAATATATATAAATAACCGCATAAGGGTTTTAGGCTAACCGTTAGTGCATTCGCATACCATGTGTTCTTATACAAAAAAATTAAATGGTTTTAAATGGATACGATATACACTTAACGATATGAATAATTTGGATAATATTTATTGTATACCAAGGTTTACGACAGAAACCAAGTAATCCACGCAATCCTCAAGAAAACTCGCCACATACGATAGATGGAATGTTCGCGTGGTCCAACGGTAAACTAACAGTAAATTTTCAGCGCCCTATCGAGCGTCACGTATGTTTGGTTTTTTTTTTTTTTTTTTTTTTTTTTTGAAATTGTAATAATTTTTATTACATATTAATCCGAAATATAATAATTTGTCTTAAAACTGCATCCGAAATCGAAGGCCGCAAGTTGCAATCGTTGTTTCTCCTAAGAGAAATAATAATAATAAGACAAACGACAAGTTAGTATAACCAACGGAATTCGCAACATTGAACACTTCGTACTATGAAATTGCATAAAAACGTACCTTATAAAGTTTTAATTATAGTCCAATTAATATGGATCCGGGTTACCACAGGTTCCCACTTCCCAAAGTTGCAGACTATACACGGCCCTCGTAAATACTAAACTAGTTTAGGATTCCTTCCTTTTTGGGACACTACCAGTTTTGATTCACAAAACTAAATAAGTTTTCTAAATTTTTATTTTTTTATTTATAAACAGCACAACACTTGAGTTAATCACCGTACACAATAGTGAATTTTGTTTTAATTTTGGCAACTGACTGATCGTATTATCAATTTTAATAATTTCTGCTTTTGTTTCATACTAATTATAAGGCTTGCGGTTGTATATGTTTGAGAGAAGCAAGGTCCAAACGCTAAGACAACAACACCCTGGGTATATACATGTAAACAAATCGCTCTCCAATTCCAGTATCGAACCTACATTGTATTATACATTAGGAAAACCTGAATCCAACAACGAAACATCGCCACTGTGCAGTTTTGAACATGAACACACACCATCAGAATTATCTTAATGGTAAATGCAAAACAGAATTTTTAATTAGTATGTACATTCGGCAGAGAAACACCAATGTCATCTCCAGAGCAAAGATGTACACACACATGAAATAGACCACAGAATAACAAAACGATCGTTTGTCTAGTAAAAAAAAATCAGGTTATGAGCATTGTCAGTAGACTCGTTTGTGTTACATAAAGGGGAAAAAACGTATACAACATGTTGTATAGCACAATTGAAATGCCATGAAAAAGGTAAATGATATAACAACGTCAGTGGATAAATTCGTTCGTTTGTAGCGAGATGAAAGCCATATCGTTACAGTGGGTGGGTGCCGAATTTTGCACTCCTACAGAAGGTTTTAGTTGTGTTTATTAACACCACCGATTGTGAACATTTATCTAAATATATAAAAATGGTGTAAAAAATGTATGTGCGCGCATCAGTTGAGAATGGCTGAACCGATTTGGCTCAATCTTTTTTTATTCTGTTCGCAATTGCCAGGAGATGGTTCTTACGAAAGAAAATTTTGAAAAAATCCACCAGAAAAGTCTAAAAAATCGAATAAAAAGCCATTTCCATATGAATCTTGTGTGCACATTTTTTATGAGTTAGTTGCTGCAGTGGTTAAAGCTTCGGCGCTTGGGCTGGGAGGTACAGGATTCGAATCCCAACCGGCTGAAATGATTTGGCTTAATCTTTTTTTATTGTCGGAATAGTCTAGATGGTTTTTACGAAGGTTATTACGAAAGAAAATTTTGGTAAAATTCCCCGGAAAAGTCGAAAAATCGAAAAATGATGTTTTTGTACAGGATGTCGCACGTATCCGAGATTTTACAATTTTTCTGTTCCAAAAGATGGTCATTTAGAAGAGAAAAATGGTAAAATCAGAGTGAAAAACTCGAAAGTTTCCGGAAAAAACCGAAAAATAAAATTGAGTTTTTCCTTTCTTGCGCATCAGTTGAGAACGGCTGAACCGATTAGGCTCAATTTTTTTTGTTGTAATCGCAATTGCCAGGAGATGGTTGATATGAGAGATTGCATTAATATGTATGTTAAGATCGAAACGAAACGTTATTATTACATCCGCTTCGATCAATTAAAAATATGTTCCGAGCAGTACAATCATCTGCGCAAAGTGCAATGCCATCGCTTCGGACGGGGATGCAACCAACGTCGGTCAATAACCCATTCTCCCAGCAACATATGTTGGCAGCCCACGGCATATGCATGAATATACACAAAATGCTATGACGTATGTGTGGCATCACAGAGAGCCAGTGTTCATCATGTGCATATGCAATCCAAAATGGCCTGAAATTACCGGTAATCTACTGCCAGCATAAACTTCCAGCGATCGCCACGACATCACCGCACGTGTGTTTAAAGAAAAACTCAGGACGCTAATGGACTTCATCGATAAACAGGTGGTTTTCGAAGAGCCATGTTGTTGGATGTACTCAGTTGAGTGGCAGAAGCGCGGATTACCACATGCACACATTCTGCTATTGTTAATTGAGAAAATCAGACCAGATCAACTCGATTCAATCATCAGCGCTGAAATACCAGATCCAGAAGCAGACCCGGAGTTGTTCGCGGTAGTCGCAACAAACATGATCCAAGATCCGTGCGGAGATCATAATCCAGATTCATCGTGTATGGCCGATGGGAAATGCACAAATGCACAAACCAATATCCGCGTCTGTTGATGACATACACAATTAGTGGAAACGTCGGTTATCCAATATATCGGCATCGTTCACCCGAAGATGGTGGCACAACAGTCACAATGAGATAATAGGAAGAGATATCGTGAGCGATAATCACTGGATTGTTCCGTGTTCCATCTATCGAAAATATTTGCAACTCACAGCAATGTTGAGTACTGTAATTCCATTTAATTTGTCTAGAAATACGCGAACAACCTAGCAGTGTTCAGAATTGCTGCTCCGGATGTAAATGACGAAGTGTTAAGATTCCAATTGGGCCGTTATGTCAGTTGCAATGAGGCGTTTTGGTGTATTTTGTTCAAAATTTGTGGGTGCACTTGGAGAATGGACAACGTGTCTATTTCACGGCACGGAAGCTTATGCAGCACAACGAGCAGAGCGACTATCAGCTACAACACAGACAAATTTCTTCGAAATTTGCCAAAGCGCTCCGTTCGCACGAGCATTATTTTACTGCGAAATGTCATACGCTATTATACTTGGAACCAGTCGAAGAAGTTTCAACAACGAAAGAAAGGTGAATTTGTTACAGCATAGACGAAGGCTTCTATCTTTCGTTTGCTTTTGTTCCATGTTTATGGTCCTATACTTCGTTCGAATCGCTTCGTACTATAGAATGTGTATTTTACGCCACTTATCGAGGAGCTTGGGGACCTTTGAATTTGCTGGAAAACGACTCACATTGGGACTCAACACTCGCCGATGCCACTGTTTCTACACCGCCAAATCAAATTCGTACATTGATCGTGATCATCATAGCGACGTGTCATCCATCGAACGCATTGGAATTGTGAAACAAATACAAGGACGAGATGGCTGATGACATTTTGCATCGAGTTCATACTGCAACATCGAATTATGAGCTTAAAATGAACAACGAGATACGCAACGAAGATTTGTTCAGGATCGAAAACATGTCCGCGAAACGCGCTTATGTACGGCAGCACATGATTTGTCGAAATTGGACACGCCAGCACCAATCAGCGATTTTTGTCAAACGTTACCTGTCATTCCGAAATCGTGAAGTTTGTAACGCTATGTGAAGAAGGTGCAGTTGACCACGAACATGAAAGTCGCGTTACAGAACGACTCATCAACTGCTGATTTTTCCAAATAACTGTTGGTGCTTAACAATGGTCAAATTCCTGTTGATGTTTTGACAGAATTGATTTCGTTTCCATCGAATTTTGCATTTTCACGACGTCGAAGGAGGAGCTTATCACGAATCTGTTTTTGCACATCCACTGAAATTGTTTATGAATCATCATTGCCTCAGCAAACGAGCGATTTTGGCTGCGAAGAACAAGGAACAGTCTGAATTACTTGATTCAAAACCAAATGGCTGGGGAAATGCATTGTTATAAATCCGTTCACTGTGTGACGAATCAAGACGAGAAAACATTCGACCGAGATTTTTAATGCGCTTGATTTACCTGGAATACCACTCTATAACTTGATACTCAAGGTAGGATCAGTGATAATAATGTTACGTAATCTGAACCATCCGAGATTGTTTAACGGAACGTGATTGGCTGAGAATAAACTGATGAACAACGTGATTGAAGCGACGATCATCAATGGCAAATTCAAAGGAGAAGATGTTCTAATTCCGAGAATTCTTCTGATTCCAACTGACATTTCGTTCGACTTCAAGAGCATTCAGTTCCCCATTCGTTTGGCGTTTTCTATATGATTAACAAATCACAAGGTCAATCGTTTGGAGTGTGCGGACTAAATCTGGAATTTCCGTGTTTTTCTCATGGTCTATGAATGGAAAAATATTTTTTACCACAATGCATTGTATTGATTCCATTTAATTTTACTCGAATAAAACACATTGAATTATTTTGAATTCCAACTGACTTCAATTCATTTTCACACTGAGAGAAAAATCGAAAAACAATTCAAATTTCTACAGATCCTGAGTTTGAATCGATATTTCATTCACTTTTCAATAAATTATGCCGCCTTTATGGTTGCGTTCGTTCATTCGTTCTGACAATTTTTACGACCAATCATATTGCTCAAAAATGACGAACGACTTTTTTCTTCTTGATTTTTCCACAAGAGATGATTGGTCGAAAAAACGACGGATCGAACGAACGAACGCAACATATACTTGCCTTAAGTGTTAAAATCGATGAAAATAGAATGGAATGCCACTCAACTCAATCTTCTATTGTGAGTTGAGTTGAGTTGTTTGATTTAACCTCTCATCAAAATCAATTTTCGTGAAGCACAAAATTATTTGCTCAGAGCGAAGATATTTGGGGCGAAACGAGGTTCACTGATTCAGCTAGTATTAAAATAAAATAATAATAATCCATGACGAAAGTGCCTTTTGCATACAGTCTCGGAGAGGTGGGATTCGAACCCAGTACCTCCAGGTCCAAGTACCGAAGCTTTAACCACTGCACGACTTGTCCGGTCCCCATTTAATTTGGTTTAAAAAAAAATACCACTAATTTTTTTCTTTATCCATTTACATATTTCCGGGGAATTACCAGAACAGTGCCTGGTGTGAAATTCTTTAACAAAACCTTTTGTACAAAAATGTATGTGAGTGATCGATGTAAAGTTTCTGGGCATAATTTTATTTCTTCGACACAAATTTGTGGAAGTGTGCAATTTGAACAGTGTATTTATTACATTTCACATTTATGAGAGAATAAACTCTATATTTATTTTTTAACTATTTATTTGGGTATGGTCCATTCCATTATGAATCCGAGTCTTTTAAAACCAGAAGACTTCCCTATAGAATGCTAAATTCACCATATTCTTGTGGCAAATCTTGTGATTAGTATGCTAAAAGCAACTTTGCAATCTGAAAATTATTTTCCTATTGTGATGCCATGTCGGCAACATTTGAAAGCTATCAACAATCCGGAGTATGATCTCAAACTGAATTCACTTAAAGTGCAGAGAATCTAAAGTTCACTATGTTTCTCTAGACTGTTACGGTACAACAAATAGAAAGTGTGAAACCGAGAATCATACATTATCGCTAGCGCATTCGTAGACTCCAAAATTTGAATATAAATAGTTTGACCCAATCTATTGTAGCCAGCTTACAAGATATAAAAGACAGCGTTCTATTAGCAGATCACCCGAAAAAGTCGGACTTTATAAATATAAAACCAAATCTACCTGTAGAAATCTTAATTCTGTTAGCCTCGTACGTTTCTAGTGTGTCAGGCTCACTAAATTTACTAAATAAACAAGCACCGGCAGGTAACACCTTTGCCGCGACCTTTGCGAATTGTACCCACGGCCACTAAGAGCGACATTGGGAAATGCTCTAACGGGGCTCGAATACGTAAGTCAGTCTGATATGGATATTAGTTGTACAAAACAGGAAAGTCCCGATCAGATGAACAATTTATGGAGAATAGCTGAAATACTGTCGATGACCCTCAAAGTTCACATAACCACGTTAAAGTCCCAGTTGCAAAAGTTGCCAATAACAATAATGCACCTATATGGGGAGAATCTAATATATCATCACAAAGTCTACCACGCAATAGTTTGCGAAAGACTACGCGAAAATTACGTACGGAAAACTAGAAGAAGCCAAAGCAAAATGGATGCGTTCGCATCATCAACCTTCTGTCGGAGATTTCACATAAACATAGCGATACATGGCAACAACTATATGATCTCCGAAATACACGTTAATCTTTCGTATGGCTTGCCAAAGGTACAAAGGACGTATCTTCAATCAGTTTATGATTCTAAACTAGGACAAACCTACGATTATAAAGTATGAAAATCTTCTGTCTCAGAATAATCAGTTCGTGGAATTTTAAATTTAGCGGAACTATTTATGATCTCCCTGTTGACGGATTTCTGTTTATATAATAGTTTTTGCCAATGTTACACTCAATAATCTGCGGTTGAGCCATCTGTTATTCTTTTCTTCATTTGTAAATAAAACACAATCAATAATTGAAAATGTATGCACTTTTATCAGAGCCATCTATGATTTTGAAGAGCCGTAATATTAAAAAGAGAGCTTTCAGTAGAGGAGAAGCTTTTATTGAATTACTATAAGAAACCGTAGTAATTGGAAAATTTTTGAACATGAATTTATGAATAAAAAATTAAACAAATCATCTAAACTTTCCTTTTGTATTTTTCATAAACTATTCAAAGAACACATATTTGAAAATCAGCCATCATAATGTAGTATTTATTTGGTAAAAATAAACTAAAGCGGAGCATAAATTTATTAATTTTCTATAAAAATGAGCTTTCCGTTTAGTTGTGTAGGTCTATAAAGTAAGACAATAAAGGGTGCTGCCGCGGATTCCTCTTACATCCAATTTAAAATTTAGTTTTATAAAAATTTAACTTATTTGGTAAATTCTGGTCACATGCACATCAGAATTTTTGAGATGAACGATGCACTTAATAGCAATCTAAACATTCCCTATTTATAACAAAATTAAAGAGAAAACGTCACCATGTAGAAACAATTTTACATCAAAATCTATTTACGAAAATTATTTTTGTATACAAAAAATTTATGATGTCATGATTTTCTTAATTAAATATTATTACAAAACAGAACAAAACGTAAAAAACTTCAATTTTATCCGATTGCAAAACCGAGCTTTCTGTAATTTGAAAATCCGTTTACAGATGTCTCTGTAATAAATTTACTTGAAATTAGTGAAAAGCGTAAAATAATTAAATAACTATTTACGAAAATAAACCATTATTATTGTAAGTTAAGCGCGAAATCTTTAATATAATAATTTAACATAATTAATAAAACTCAAAACAATTATAATTTTTATTTATAAAACGGTTGGCATAAATAAAGCTTTTTATCGCAAAATATTTATCATCGTAGTTGCTGTGCGCTGAAAAATTCGTTCGTATTCGGCTATTTTCAGTTCCAGGAGATCTCAATAATCTATTGAACCAGGCAGTATACATAATAAATTGTTAAATTTTCGTTAACAAACATTTAGGTTTTAATATTTAGCTTTAATTTATACTTAGCGACATCTTTTGATTGGTTTATTAATTGCGAAAAGCTCTATAATATATTGTTTTTATTTTATGAAGCTCCGGGTTGTTTATACTACAGGATGAAACAGTATAGCTTGCGAATTTGTTGCGATGAAATTTTTAACAAATAACGAAAAAACAGTTTTCGAAGTTTGTTCATCAACAATGTTGTAATAGAA
The DNA here is from genome assembly GCA_947310385.1 of Nephrotoma appendiculata. NCBI lineage: Eukaryota > Metazoa > Arthropoda > Insecta > Diptera > Tipulidae > Nephrotoma > Nephrotoma appendiculata. The sequence continues at coordinate 25,176,933 of OX371224.1, forward strand.
TCCAGAACACAATAATCCCCATATTACATAGCTACTCAAAAAGCATTTTTTAACGAAGGTTTGTTTTGGGAAAGAAATGCTGAAATTTTTGATGGAACACTCTATACTAATTTCTTACATACATATATTAACAAATTCTTATTTCTACAATAAAAAAAATTTTTTTTTGTGGTAGACTAATTTGAATATTTTTGCGTTAATTCGACATAATATGATTCAATTTTAAAATATGCTTTTCCTGATAATTGAACTAACCATTCAAACTAAAAATTGTAAACGAAGCATTAATGTTTTTATATACAAAAAAGCTTCTAAAAAAATATTGAAATACACTGATTGGTATGAAAAAGAACAAAAAGCTCCCCTTCTATGGAAAGCTCTTGGAAAAAATGGCGGAATCATAGGGCTCTTGTATTTAGGAGGATCTTCTTTTATGCGTCCTGCGTATTTTCACGTACTCTTTTATTTTTGTAAAATTTAATTTTTAATCGTAGGGATCGGCTAGCAAGCAAGCGATTTGCAATCTGAAATCCTGGCTACATAATCAATTTTGCCAAGGAAATTTTAATTTCAAATTATATTTTTCATAAAGTTTTCGTTTATTTTTGCAATTGCATAGTAGAATATGCGGTGCCGACTATCTTGAAAACAGCGCCACCTATCGTGTCCTAAAACAAACCTATGGTTAAAATCTGAAGTTCCTAAGAAGCATCTTTGCTGAGAAACAAAAAAACGTTTTATTTTGATAACAGCGCCATCTAGCGAGTTCAAACCAAAACAAAAACCCAAACCGTTCAAATCCTAATCTATGGTAAAAGTTTCAGCTTCCTGCGATGTCTGGTTCCTGAGAAAGGCTATTACAATCATTACAGACACCATTTTTATATATTAGAATTTTATATGTTAGATACCCTATTTCGTAAAATAGCACAACAGCGTTTTATCATATTTATTGGCCTTGGTACTAAAGTCATTAACTCAGACTCAATATTATCTCCCTTCGTTTCTTATGTATAACAATATTAAACCAAACCCATTTTCTTCATCTAACAATTGTTTTATACATATTTAGCACACACAGCATTGCAGAAAATTCCAACAATTTCTTACACAATACTAACCTATTTCTGTCTTATTATATTTTGATTGTTTATACGGGCACACAAGCATGCATGCATTAAAAGCACACAACATAAATACAACAAAAACGAAAAAGCCAATAAAAAGCTCAGAACAAAAAAAAACCAAGTTCAGTGCATAGATTTGTATCTAATCGAATATTCATGCATATATAGAAGAATATTGTCGTTGCTCGTGTTTTTACTATAAAGAGATAGACGAATGAATATACATTCGTATATATACAAAAGCAGCATCCAAACAAATAAGAAAGAATTGGAAGTGTTGTGTATTTATTATTCGAACAACATTCTTATTCTATTCATGTTTCGCATATGTACAAATAAATAAAATATAAAACGGCAAACAAGCGCAACATAGAACGTCGTATACTATAATACTCTGTACATGTTGTAATACGAGGGAGCAAGAGCTTTATGCTTCCTCGACTTATGCAATACATATTTTTGGTGTGCTACCACCCCCCGTACGTATATAAAAATAGAATTTGTTGCTTAATTTAATGTGATCTGATAAGTAAAGACTGTTGCTTTTTGTTACAAAAAAAAAATGTTACATAATATATTTGATTGTCTATTTTATACAATCACACATGAAAGATCATAATGGGACCGACATCCTAAAAATAGGTTATTGCCTCAAAGCATAAAAATAAAATTCTACGAAATATAGAACTTAATAGATATCCTAATTATTATTTAATAGACAGAACCCACCCAATTTCTATAAATATCTCGATAAATAATCTAATCAAAATCTGTTATTGCTAATTACAGCCATGCAGATATAAAGTTTCGATTTATATTTTTAAGTCAACTTCTAATTTAATTTTAACATGATTGATGATAAATATGTACGATTACGAGTACATTATATACAAATATTTTCCAGTTTGTGTGTATCCCCATATGGAATGGAAAACTTTTATTTTTAATTTCCCAACAATTAAATTTGATAAATATTCAATTTGTATCCCAATCGTAAGCACATGGGTACATTACATATATATTGTAGTATTGCCTGATACATAAATACTGTTCTAATAGTTTAATGCTTTTAATGTGTTTTATTCAATTAAAAAAGTTTAAGTTTTAATCAAGTTTTAATTGTCCATAAATCCCTAACATTATTAGAAACACAGATATAGAGTCAGCAAATGGAATAAAAGAGCAACGAAAACAAGATTAAAGCTTTATTCTTATCGTTTTGGTTGCTTTCTTCATTTAATTATCGAGCACACTGTATATACCAAGAAATTGTAGTAATGTTTTTATAAGAAAATTGTCTCATGGCTTAAATATTATAATACTAATTTTATGGACATTTAATTATTTGGGAATAGCTCAAGTTTCGTATTGTAATTGGTCGAAATAGATTTGGATAAATATTTAGATTAAAATCAAGTATTAACTGAACAAAGCCTTGATTACAGTATCATTCGTTTGCAAGTTTTTATATTTAAATTAAAATATATATAGTATTTCTATAATTTAGTTAACAATAAAAATAGCAATTTTTTGTTTTTGTTTTTAAAACTATAAAAATATAATAATAAAAATTTCTTGCTGTACAAATATTTAGGTTATATAGAGAGTAAACAATTTCCATAAAAATCTGATAATTTTACAGAAAACGGCAAAAAAAAAAATTAAATATAAAAACCATTTTTATATAATAAATAAAGAAACATGGTTTTCCAAATCTAAAATGCAAATATATACACAAAAAAAAATTTCACGGGGTATAAAAGCTTTTGCTTCCCTAAAACCTATATATCGTACTGCACCAGCAAAATTTTATTGTTGGCCTGTAGTTGGTAAAAAAAAAATTGGGCATCTGGTGGTATGAAACCCATCTTATATTTTGTTAAGGGCCTTCGACCTCACTAAACGGTTAATCTGTAGGTACTTCCGATGTACAGTACACAATTCGTTTTGTTAGAACAGAGAACAAAAAACCCGCAGCTTATTTTTCCATATTTTTCCCATCCACATTTTTTTAAAATTTAATTAAAACCAATTTAATTTGTTGAAATCCAATTTAAAAATTTTAAAAATATAACTAAATTTTTATGCTCGAGATTGTGTTTCATTTTTGTTTAATTTTCATATTATTCGTGCTATGATGTGTTCTGGGACTTTACACACATTCGTATAGTTTGTACATAAAACCATAAAAAACTACTTAATATGATTTTGGGTTTAAAATAGTTCAACGCCCGATTTTTCGCGAAAAAAAAAATAAGTTCATAAAAGCTTAATTAAAATAACCGTTTTTAATCATGGTCTGGTGTAGTAGTTTGACGCACTATTCAAGTATTTTACAAAATACACAAATTTTAATTAAAATAATAATTTCTAATAAAAATTCAATTTAATTTAGTATCCGAGTGTAGTGCATAATCCAATTTTATTTCTGCTAAACCACTTTAATTTAGTGTACAGTATATAAAAAATTTGGTAGAACAACTAATATTCATAACTTGGGTATTAGCAATTTAAATAATTTGTTGATTAATATTTCGTGTTCCTAGCTAGTTCAAAAAAAAAACTATATGCAGACAAAATGTATTTTAATCCTGTGTACATGAACTGTATATGAAATATTTACACAAAAAATATCAAAACTCAATTAAATGTTTTTTCTATTTATTTAAATTGGTTCAATTCATTCACAATCGTATTATTTATTCAAAACACAGTATTTTGATGGAGCACAGCGTTGCTTTTATTTTTTATTTGCACAGCAGCAGAGCAGCACACACAATTTTTTGCATACAATATTTATGCAATCTAATCATCGAATAGTGTTCAGTATTTCAGTAAAATTCAAAACTTTTAATTCATTATTATCAGGTTTGTGGAACTACAAATATTATGAACGATCGAAATCTATTCTTAGTTGAATTGTTTTTATTGTTAATATGTTGTGTTGATGATGTCCACAATGTAAACTAAGCATGTAAACCTATGCACCTGTCTGTTTGCATTCGGTAGCATATCACTGTAATTCAAAATTCCATTATGTGACACTAACTATAGGGCAGAACTATAGGACAAACTGGTAGTACAGATGGTGCGATTGAGTGTGACTTACGAAGATACTTATGGATTGAATGGCCAAAACTGTAATGTCCTATCACCTTTAAAATACGAGGATGAATTTTGTTCCTTTAATTTGGATCAACTCGTTAATCGATTTTAAAATGCTATCAATCGGATCATCTATTTAAAAATTGTAATATTCCATTAAAGCACAAATTTTGTTTCGGCTATGGTTCTCCGGGTGTGCTTGGAAAATGTCAACAAGGCGACCGGGACAGGCTGTACCTGGCCCCAAAAATTTCGACAATAAAGATTTAGATCAACAAAAACTAGTAAATATGACACAGCAAGAACAATTTTCCAATAAGATCGAGATGAACAACAACACAAAATAATTAAATAAAATTTGAAACTCGGGAAAACTATAAGAATCTTCTAGTTAATTCTTTCATTAATAAGTCTACAGACGGGCGTACTTATGCTGAGGTACAATTATTTAATGACGCACTTACTCCTTTACTATATAGTGGAACTACCGTCTCCGTTTTAGACTGTGGTAGTGAAAAATTTATTAATGTCTCCAAAGTAAAATTTTGACCATTATGATCATCGATCAAAACCAGACATGCATTGTTACATTACACATTACACAAAAACTTAGCCAATCGCTTTATCTAGGAGTTAATTTCTGGGTAGCGTTTTATTTTTATCTGTGGTTTGAAGATCCAAGTTCCTCAAACGTTGTCAATCGAAAAATCCCAAATCAATGATTTTAATGCTTCAGCACAAAAATCCGAGTCTGATCCAATATTCCATGACTATAGGCTTGATTTGGTTATAAATGAATTTCCATCTTGTGAAAAACTCGGTTTAGGGAAAACGCATATCCTTTCACAGTACCGACATAGCAGAAACTGCTCTTATCAAGCCCTATCCTGTTTCTTGCGCGGTACAAAAAGAGCTTTACCATAAGAACTGAATCGCATACTCGCTCTCGGGGTGCTCGAGGAAAGTTTTAGCTCATCGAATTCTGCGGCTTGTCTTCTACCTCTCATCGAGGGACTGCTGGGTCGCCTTGGCAAAACGAGATACACATCAACTATTGATCTCAAAGATGCCTTTTCCTTATATCAAGGCCAACCAGCGATAGTATGCACATTAATATAATTAATTCAAAAAAGGCTTGGAGCGCCTAGGTGAAGTTGGCCTAATGCTAGACTAGAAGTAGTCGCTAGAGAGCATATCCGCTGTAGACCTAGAGCGAGAGCTAGGATTCCCGCAGAACCCAGCGACCCGAAACAAATTCTGGAAATACTACAAATAATCAGTCCTGAACTGCCAATCAGTGACTGGGAGGAGCGTCACTGGCTGCGCCGTGGAGAACTAATGGTTTAATTAAGACTTGGCTGAAAACCTGACCATAATGAAATTGGGTAGAAACACTCTCTAGAGACACAGGGATATCCACTTTGATGGTACGACTTTATAGATCCCTGGAAGAATCACAGTCAGTGAAGGACTTTGATGCAACTGTGGTGGAAGTTGAAGTAAAGTTGCAAACCTAATGTTGAGATTTCCACAGTTTTACTTTCATCACTCCTAAGAAATCTTAGAAAGTGATGCACATTCACATCACACAATTTGGGGAAATATATTGATACGAACGAAACCATTATGGATAAATTAGTAAATTGGAAGGTGGCAGAGGATCATTCCTTTCCTAATCATTGTTGTCTTCTCCAAAAACTATCAACAAACCTTGCTATAGAAACAAGAGGAAAACCGACTGGGATATTTTTACAACTATTCGTAATTCACTACTGGTACCGGTTCCAAATCCACTGATTTAACACAAGAGGTTCATATTCCCGTGATCCAGGTATCCGCCTCCTTTATTAAGGCTATATTAGGGGTGTGACCTCCTAGTATACCTTAGGGTCAATCTCGACTACCGTGATCGAAAGTTTCAAAACCTCCGTAAAAAGTGCAGAAGGCTCTGTAGGAGAGCCAAGACAACTAATGCTGCTAAGTACTGGGACTACTAAAAGGAAGTCCTCAAAACATACAAACACAAATTAAAAAATGATAAAAAATGATAACATACTAGTTGCGTAAAATACTATCTCTAAGTGCCTCCATTACGAGTTTTCTCCAATGAGCGGATGGTTCTTGGACCGTAACTAGTGCAGAATCCTTGAAGCTATTACTGGAAGCTCACTTTCCAGGTAGCTCCGTATCTCGTAAGCCACAAAGACCTGGTATCAACTAAGTCGCAGGCATTAGTAAGCCACGTTATAAGCAAGAGAAAACCTCGAGTGCTTTAAATACTTTTAAACCATATAAGCTGCCATTGCCGTCCCAAAGACTGATAAAATTTACATCTTCCCTACTAAAAATGTAGTACTAGGCAATCGAAATTACAACATGCAAGGAGAAATCCGTGGAAACTACTCTCTACTATCTTGTTGCTTCTATCGAGAAATCCTTGATAACTTTTCTGTGCGTGAATGAGTGACTCCAAAGAGTGGGTATTGGGTGGGTCTTCCAACAGGAGATTTGTGAGTGGAGTTAAGTTGTAATAATAAAGCGAAATATCTGAGTCTCATTCTAGACAGCAAACAAGAAAGCTAGAATAGCGCTTTACTTCTATCAAAATGCCACTGGAAAAGATAGTGTTTCGAGACCCCATTGTAAATTGGCTCTATATTTCTACTATTAGCCCCATTTTATTATACGGGGTTACTGTTTGGTGGCCAGCTTTAAATACTCTGACCACCTAAACTCATTGGAAAAGTACAGCGAACAAGTAGCCCAGAGTTGTTTCTTGACCCTTGTGCTAGGGCATTGCAATATTACAAATAATGGAAAAGCGGAAGGACTCGCTTGACAAGGCACAACCTGCCTCATTTTACCAACCAAGGCGGTTGTTGATATTCCACTCACGACACTCGCAAATTAGTGCTTCAGATGTTTCAATAGGGTACCTTATGCGTAATAGTTAGGCATATCTGACCGATACTGAACTTGTCAAGACCCAGATAGCTGGTACCGCTGTGGCTGCGGCATGTGAGTATGGTGGCGGTGTTACTACGAGACACTGTCTCTTAGATAAGCATGCGGTTGTAGCTTCGCAAAGAAAAGGAGGAAGAAACTGTACTCAATTTGCTCGGAGCTCCTCTCCTTGTTTAAGTTGACAAACCTCAGTAACATGAACGTCACGGATATCCTGTGTTTCGTTCTCGCTGAGACCTCAGGATGGTTCGATTAGCATTTAAGGAAAAGAAACATTATGTACTGATTGTGTCTGTGCCAGTCCTTTAGGGCAACCACTCTAATCTAGCATAAACTATTGCAGACCTAACCTATTGGAGAGCTACAATTATAGTTCTTACTTCTAATTGTCATAGGATCATGGGTCACAAAAATCAGTTTTATTTTTGCTTTTTGTCCGTTAAAATTATCAATCATTAGTATCATTACGTGAATTAAATTTTTTAGGAATTATTTGTTTGAGGTAACCACATTCTCGTGTTAAGATTCCATGTATGTATGTCCAAAGTAAATTAAACATGTTTTCCACACGTGTGTTTACTGATTTTCTAATCGATTATGCATCATCAACAATTACTTTATGATGTTTCGTATAAATTAAGAAGGAGTCGAAACTTTAGTAAAACCTGTTATGAACATAAATAGAGTTTCCTAAATTAATCAAACACTAGTTCTGACGAGGGAAAATTACGTTTCTAAAATGTATAATAATAAACTAATTTCCATTCCCATCCCAACACTATTAATCTCGTGCATATACATTACAAAATCAATACAACCCAAATCAATTACACCTCCTTAATTACCAAATTTGGAACACTAACCCACACACATACAAACTCTGTACAAAAAAATATTCGTTTTTATTTTTGGAAAATTAATTTCAAATTTAAATTTTATATGTACACATACCAACACACATACACACCAATCCTTAAATTAAATATCGTATAAATAAGGATAAAAATTAGGTTGAAGAATTTTCTAAGAAAAAACAAAAAAAAATTGTTTTGTTATAATTGGATTAATCAAGTAAAATTAGATCTTCTTTATAAATATTTGCAAAACATTTTTTAAATAGATTATTAAATTAAATATGTGTTAATTTTTTTTTCTCATCTAATTTTTAAATAAATTATGTTCATGCATGTTTTATTTTTATTTATTTTACAAAACATAAAATTTTACAACAAACTTTGTATCGTAATTTTAACACTAACGCTGTCTACGAGTACGGAATGTATATATGTATTCGTAAAATTAACAACAAACATAAATAAAATTAAAAAGAAATAAATAAATTAATCAAACGATAAAATAAAATAAAAATAAAAAGTTTTTCGTGAGCTTTCTCGTTGCACCATCCCACCCACTATTTTGGGATCCGATTTGTCTTCTACCCAAATATAATTTTATTTTATAAAAATACTAATTAGATAATTTTATTTAAAAATTCAATTAAAACGTAATTTAATTTTTATTTTCTATATTTTTTTGTTTTTTTTTTAATTTATCAAAAGAGATTATAATTAGTTTTTATTAACGACAGATTTTTTACTTTTCCCTGGTTGTCGCTGAAATTATAATTTTTATTTTTATTAAACATTTTTAATTTAGATTGATGAGCATTTTATTTACACAAACAGATATAGATAGACACAAATCCGTAAAAGGAAAATCTGTATGTCATTACAATATTGTGCGCGGTTTTATATTATTTAGTACGAATGTAATACAGGCTGAAAGACAAAATTAATTTTAAATAATTTATTTTGTGTTTAATTACAGCAGCATAAATTGCGGAATTTGTAAAGGGGGCGCCGAAGAAATGAATTGTACGGAAACGGAATTTTATATTAAGTACTAATGCATATACATAATCCTTGATCCGAATCGTTGATATTATGATCAAGAAATACAGGTTGTGCTAGTATTACGGAATAGGCTATTAATGGCGGACTCTGCAAGTGTACAGAAAAATAGTTGGTTCATTTGGGACGTCCCGTAAGCTAGCAACACCCATACAGCAGAACATTACAAGATAGTATGGATAATTATAGGCTAATTAAATGTCGCATTAAAAATGTTTGGGCTTCATACCTTCCAACAGAAACGCGGGTTCTGCTAGCTTTAGAAAAAGTTAGCAAAACCCACATCAAAAAATGATTTAAAAACAATTGGAAAATTAAAGGTTAATTTTAGGCTAATTTAATGCCCTATTTAAATTTTTTTATTCTACGCGATCTAGAAAATGCAAAAGGCTTTATAATTTCAAAGAACCCAAATCGAAAATCGGACCAAAACCGAAATTAGAACGCAAAACAAGATCAATTGACAACCAAGCTCATTTTGGCTTAATAAAATGCCCCATTAAAAATTTTTTGCTCCACCCGTTTTTGACCAGACTTCAGGTCATTTAATCTTAACCTAGCAGAACCCAAATCGAAAATAGAACAAAAACCGAAATTAGCACTCAAGACAAGATTTATTGACAATCAAATAATTTTAGGCTCACTACACGCAAAGAAAAATATTTCGCAAATCGATAAGTAAACCTAAAATTGTAAAATCAACCTATTTTGTAGTTAATTTATCCTACTCTTTATAATATAAGTTAAAATATGCTTTGTTAATTTAACTAAATTAATAAAGTAAAATAATAATTTTCATAAAATAAATTATTTTTCGAAAAATACTAATAGATTTATAAAATTAACCAAGAGACATGCTAATTTTACTAATCTACAATGTAAAATAAATATTTTAACAAGAATTTTCTCTTGCAATGTAAAGTTTACAAATTGGTGTGTTAAATTTACATCGGCGATCGATAGGTAACAATAATTATTGCATTTTCAATATAATTCGCTAGATCAATTGATCTTTACTTCGTTTAAATTCATGAAGTATGAACATTATTTTCGTAGTTTGGTAACTACATAATCTGATGAGGATATCGAATCTTTTAATTAAAAAGATTCAAAATGTTTACCTCATCAGTTTTGAAAAGAAGAGACCTCATCTCGACGTGATAACAAATATTTTGTTATCATACAAATGACTCTATTTCACATTTCAAAATTTGTGAAGTTTACTTTGAGTTACGTAGGCTCAATTTTAATAGTGATTTTAAGTTAAATTTACTTATATTTGTTGTAGACTTTACCCTATCATTTTTATAGTGTGGGTTTTATTTACTTTAAAAGGCTGTCGGTTTTACTTAATCGTCTGGTTAATTTTACCAAAATGCTATTCATATTTCACTTGTATTGTAGTAAAATCTATAGTGGTTGAACTTACTTACACAATAGTGTAAGGTTATATATTTATATTAAATTAAAATAGTAAACTAAAAATTTTTTTTTTAAAATTATTTTACTATTCTCTATGTTAATTTTACTATTTAACATTTATAATATTTACCAATCAATAAGTAAGTTGAGTTTGTAACAATTTTTTGGTAAAGTTATCTTACTTTTTTGGTTAATATGACCCATTATTTCTCTGTGTGTATGAGCTAATCAAATGATCCATTAAAAAGCTTTAGATTAAATGATCTAAAGTCTGATCAAAAACGGGTGGAGCCCAAAATTGTTTGAAAGAGTATTTTATAAGCCCATAATGAGCCCAACCTTATTTGAATGTCAATAGATCTTGTTTTGAGTTCTACTTTCGGTTTTGGTCCGATTGTCGATTTGGGTTCTGCTAGCTTTGAAATTATAAAGCCTTTTGCATTTTCTAGATCGAGCAGAATAAAAAAAATAAATAGGGCATTAAATTAGCCTAAAATTAACCTTTAATTTTCCAATGGTTTTTAAATCATTTTATGATGTGGGTTCTGCTAACTTTTTCTAAAGCTAGCAGAACCCGTGTTTTAGTTGGACTGGATGGAGCTCAAAATTTTTTAATGCGACATTTTATTAGCCTATAATTAGCTTATAATTATCCATACTATCTTGTAATGTTCTGCTGTATGAGTTCTGCTAGCTTAAGAGACGTATATTGGGGGCTCATTGCGAAATGAAATAAATATTAACTGAATTTGAAATGAATTATAACAATAATAATTCCAAATATCACCTCAATTTCGGTTATGAAAACCGAAACGGACTATGAAAATCTAGCTGTAAATTCAGCAACTGAAACATACCAGAGAACTCTTGTTCAGCGATGCTTTTTTCATCTTTGCTGCTGCTTAAATTGAGTATCAATGGACTTTACCCAAGTTTCAGTTAACTCTATAATATGGATATCACAAGAAAACGAATTTATTACTTTTAAAATTCTATCAAATTTAGATAACTCATTAATTCACAGAAACTGAAGATTATATTTGAGTTTAAGTGTTTTAGCCTCGCCGTATAGTTTTGATTGCAAAGACGACAAATGATGAGAAACAGCTATCTTTCGGTCATTGTTGCATTCGGAAGTAGACGATGAATTCAGTTCCGACAAAAACAAATTCTATTTTACGCGAAACTTTTTTATAATATCATACTTTATCTGCTTACTGCTCAGTTTGATGATGACCAATGGTGAGTCCGCTTCCACAGGATTCACACTTCCAAATAGCGTTGCCTTGTTGTATACGTTTGATAAATTCATCGCCAATATTGGCACACCTCGCATGAATATCTAATTTGCACTGGCCACATTGAACACCTCGGCTTTGAATGGAAGATTGGGTTACATTCTCGCTACATATAGCACAGTTGGGCATGTTTATATATTTTTTCCGTCACTTAAATTATTGAACGCGAAAAAATGACAAAACAAAATCATAAACTTTTAATCAGCTTTATATCGTTTTTAAATGAATTTTAATTTATTATTTATCATAATAAAATGTATAGTTGTATATTACGTTGCTATTTTAAATTAATTCAATTTAGTAATATTCAGATTCAATAAATATAATTTAATATCAGACAAATTGATTAAATAGGTTCGTACACTTTGACGAAAGTATAAAGAATGAACTGAGAATAGTTATTATTACTATTTTTTTAATTATTTATTTTTACAATTAATGTTACAATTACATACATTAGGTATTAATAATAATTAATTGCAAAAGTTCAAAGAACTTATCCGCCATAATATTTTTTATAATGATTTATGTTAAATCATTTGCAAGTATTTGAAATAAATTGTAACAAAAACGGAAAGTTAGAGTTAAAAATTACAAAAATCATTGGCAATATATGAAAATATAACAATAAGCTATTGGTAATCTGAAAATTATTCACATTCGATTCATGCTTCTCCACAGACCAGATTATTTTTTTTTAAATTACATATGTTTGTTGAGAAGCTAGCCACGAACATAGTTTTGTCTTAAATACGTCTAATTGAATGAGATTTTTCATGTCTAATGGGAGTTGATTAAAATATAACAGCTCTTTATACATAATGTCCGACTGTCCCATGATAGTTCTACAAAAATTAATGGCATAATGATCTTTTGTTTGCGTTGGATATTCATATCGAGCTCCAACAGTCTCAAGTTCATAGTTATGCTTAATCAAGTGGTTTTTTATTTTAAATATCAAAACTATACACTCAAATTTAATCATGTGTTTCAACGTAAGTACTCTTTCATCATAAAGTTCAGAAGTCGGAAATCTTTGAAATAGGGGTTTAATATTTTAGCGCTCGCTCTTGCGAGCAAGCTTATACAAAGACTTAGGCCGTCTGTCTGTTGGCACTATCACAGCAAAAAATATACATACCAGAGAGCTCAAAATTTGCACACAGATAGATATTACTCTAAAAAGGTCACATTTAAAATTTGGAAACTCTAGGTCAAGTAGTTTTCGAGATATTCAACTTTTTCTAAAAATAGAGGTCACACAGGCGGCTGTCTACTTTTTTTTGTAAATTTTCAATTATTATTCTAAGCTACTTATTCAATTATTATTCTTTTCAAAAATTAAAAGAGTGTTATTTCAAAACTAGTTTCTGTAATTTTTTTTTTTTTGATTTGCTTAAGATTCATTTTTTGTCTATTGGGCTAATTTGTTGTATTAGCACCTTAGTTGTTTCAGACGTTTTACACCTCTGTCCGTCCATCTGTTGCATTTTTCCTATTTTATCGAGCGCTTGTCGGACAATTTCAATTGTCCGCTTCTACTAGTTTTAATGAACGATTCATAAGTACCTGTTTTTCATTTAATCTATGCGAAGCGGCGGATCCCCATATTGGCAAGAGGTAATTTACGTGACTAATAAAATGTGCATGAAATATCATATATTTTATTTTTTTCGGTAAAAAAAAATTTCACTCTCTAAAGTAAAAATAAAATAAATCTTATTTTATTTCTAACACTAAATATATGAGTAGACTAATTCAATTTTGAGTCAATGTAAAGCCCAAGGTACCGAACATTCGAAACTTTTTCTAATTTTCAACCGTTGGCGGAGAGCACAAATTCCGTAGTGTTGCCAGGTTTATTCTTCATTTCAAATAAAATGTTATTAGTTTTCAATTCATTTGATTTAGGTTACTGCTATTGGCCCATTTGGTCATTTCAGTTATGTCCGTTTGCATCATATGCTGCAATTCCGATATCGACTGTGCTTTAGTACTGCCATATCATCTGCATACATTACTAGATTTGATCGTATATTCAAATTGAATGCATCGTTAACATATAAAATGAATAACAATGGACCAAGCATAGATCCTTGTGGTACACCATATTTGCTTACTAATTTTGGGCTGTTACTATTATGTTCACGAAATAAAAGATAAGAACGGAAAAGTTTTAAGTCTGAACTGCATAGACCAATTTGTTCTGCATAGACTGATTTTTTGGTCTAAAGATTGCTTTATTGTACTGATAACAAAAGAGGCCGCTGATAAGGTGCTCGACTTTTTACAGAAACTAAATTGATTTATATTTATAATATTATATTTCTCACAATATTCAATCAGCCGCTTATATATAACTATTTCATTAATTTTTGCAAATGTTGATAAGATTGAAATCGGTCTATTATTCGCGATTTCCAACTTTTCCTTTGCTTTATAAATAGGAATTATTTTAGCTAATTTAAATTCTGCAGGAAATACCTTGCTATGTAAAGTTTGATTTATTAGTTCAGAGAGCTTTGGTGCTAATAAATATTTGAAATAAAAACAAAATTTAGACGATATTTCATCATATCCTACAGCCGATTTTCGATTAAGTTGATCATTAATATTGGAAATTTCAGTAGCATTTGTATCTTAAAAAGTTGAAGAATTCCCGTAATCAATATGATGTATAGGGTCGATAGAATATTGATTACCAGTTACATTTTCAACACAGTTGGTAAAGTAATTGTTAAATAACTCACATATTTGGTCAGTTTGCTTTATAACAGTGCTATCAACTTTTAGTGAGATTTCAGTCTTGGAATTCTCACGATTTAGTAGAAATTTATTTATATTTTTCCACAATTTCCTATCATCATTACCGCCTAAAAGATTTTCCACAAAATCCTGAACCATACTAGATTGGAACCTTTTAGAGACATAAATAGTGTACCACCAGCCTTGATCCATCTCTTACTGTCATATAAAGATTAAAATTATCAAGTTTATAAGTACAGACCTCTGAACCATACAGCCATATTTCTGACAAAACCAATACATCCAAGCTAGAAAAGAATTGATGAAGTATATTTTTTAAATTTTCAAATTTCTGATTGGCTCGTAAACTTCCAGTGTTTATATATAAAATACAAAGTTGTTCACCAGGAACTATTATATCTGCTCTAGGATTCACACTGTTCTCAACATGTATATTTTCCAATAACAAACTATGTTCCATATTACCAATAAATCACTTAAGTTAACTATAATAAGGAAAGAAACAAGTAATTAATTCAAAATATAACAATAAATTTAAATTTTAACTTAACTTAAGAAGAATTTCAATCTATAGAAACTTTATTCATAAATGTAGCAAATCATTGTGGAAGTAGTAATGTGTTAACGATGTCCTTCGATTTGACCAGTACCGCTTTACCCGTTTTTTAACTGGAACATAAATATTCCCATTGCGGTACCAAACATACGCTATTTGATTATTTTTTTTTAATGTTAACAATTCTTTCATGATTTCCAAATTTACAGTTGTTAAACGTTCCCGAATTGTTACTGTCTGATTAGAACTGGCATAATTAAACTCAATTTGATCATACTCCAAAGGTCCATATTCACGTACTTTTTCCATAAACCTGTATTTTATTGATTTTTGTGTAAATGTCATTATTATCACCACGTATTTAGAGTTTCTCTCTTTGGTACCTATAACGTCCGGGTTTGTCTTACATTGTAACTCCACGGTATCAACTCGTTTATTGACTTTCTCGTAGTTCAAAGCCATCACCGGTATATTACTGCTTAGAGCTTCAGTCTGTGCTGATAATGCTGATTTGTGCTCCATCATGACAGCCATTATTTGCTTATTTGATGGCTCTTCCATATGTGCTATTTGCGTTGCCGTTGCAGTGGTTGAGGTTGAGGCATGTCTCGTTTGTGGCTTTGGTGGCATAATTTTTAAAATATTTATTCGCTTCAAAGAACAATAATTGAGGTAATACAATTTTTTAAATTTTGTCGTATGGTAATCACAATGTTTATATTATTTATCTAACACTAATTGTGACGTACTTATAGTGCCGTATTATTGGAGAGTATTTTATAACATGTAATCGTGTCATGGTAGTCCATAGAAAATTGCAATAATAATGCAAAATACTTCTATATTGTGTTGTTTTAATGTTTTGGATATTTTTGAATATTAATGCAAATTGCAACACTATTTAATGCTGAACTCACGGAACGAGATTATTTTTTATCCAACTTTTTAGCCAATCAAATCTTTATATTCAACTAAGTCCCGCCCATTTTGATTTCGGTTTAGTTGAAATATTTCGATCTTATGAGCAAATAATCTAAGTCGTACCAACATAGTAATAAAAATAACCGGAAGCATGAGCAACATTTTTGCTCAACTGTTTGTTGTTGTTGTTTATTTATGACATTTTTGAAATGAATTTCGCTTTAAATAATTAATTTAAAGTTAATATATAAAATAAATGGAATAAATATGCGAGATGCATTTATGTAAAACGATTAGGATGAGAACCAACAATTTTATTTCCTGCAACTGTTGGTCTATAAATTATTTGATAATTTATAAATTGTGATGTGTGTATAAAACTGAATATTGTGTATTTGTAATCCCCAGACATACGTTCATCCGATTAAATTAAAATAAAGCCCCAACTAATCGTAAACAAAGCAGAAATTTTGAACAAAAATACAAAAGAACAGAAAACATATCGCACATCCTTTTAAAAACAGTCAACACAAAAAAACAGTTTTGAGATTTTAATTTTTTTTTAATTGCTAACGCTACTGTGATGCTGAGATTATTCATTATTAGCTTTATAAAATAAATAATCTCAGTATCACAGTAGCGTTAGCAATTTAAAATGCATTTATCTCAAAACTGTTTTTTTGGGTTATGACATGTTTTAGAGGATGTGCGATATGACTTACATAACAAATTTTTTGAGCAAAAGTTGGTAGAAAAAAGCCAGCTTAATTTAACCCCGTTCCGTGAATCCAACTTAAGATATCACCAATTTATTAATTGATTTATTGAAAATTTGTATTTATTAAATTTTTGATAATGAAGTGGAATATATTGCTAGGTTAATAGGTTGATAGGCTGATTGACCGTGAGTGTATCATGAACTTAGGTAAGTGTTGGGAGTGAGAGTGTGTCTTTTGCGGAATATTGCCATGGTATACTCTCGACACACCCTTTGATTTATTGTTATTTCTAAATTACATTAATATTTTTTTTTGTTAATGTCATAGTGATACATAAGCTGGCCCGTTAAGATGAACAATGAGTGTGGATTTAGCCTTAACTAAAGCTACCGTAACTTTTTCGTATTTCTGCTAAACTTTATTGTATCGTATTGGATGTGGTATTGGAATTTATACAAATAAAATAATTACATATTAGCAGAAATACGAAAAATGTGGTGTAGCTTTGGCCAATAACGGTGCACACATGAATTGCAGCTTAACGCGCACTGAAACAAATTTTGTAATTGTGAAATAAATTTGTAATTACGAGTAGTTTATAAACAATTCTATAGTGCCAGTTTCATTGAAGTTGGTTAAAAGAGGTTTATAAGAATATGTATTTGTTGGTATCATTTAGATCTAATTTTTCGGGAAATATAAAAGCATCACACTCTTTCTAGCATCAAATTTCCCATCTGACTACTTTTGTGGAAAAGTAAAAAACTATCAATAAGTTTTTTTAATTATGAAACTGTCGCGTCGTTGTGGCAGTATCGCAAAAGTTAATCATAGTCTGCTCTTAACTTTTTAATGAAAAAAGCTTGTCTCCGCTTTTAAAGCTAACCAAAAACATATTCAGAAAAATACGATTTTAAGTTCATATACATACGAGTATACATTCTTTATATGTTGTTATATGCTTGGATCATAAACATTCAATTTTAATATGAATAGTTTATGTAAAGAGTCGAATCGCGAACTAAACTACAAACATTATATGGTTGTGTACAACAAAAAAGTATAAATAAATGCATAAATAATTTTCACGAAAACATAAAAATATGTGTATGTGTAGGTAGACATGTTTCCACCGTATTTACTTAACGTATTTTACATAAAAGCGATATTTTGTATACCGAACCAAGTTTTTACTCACAAGTATACGATATGTTGAATAAAATATTTTTCCGATTTCAAGTGGAATATTAGCCGGGAATGATGATTCAGGTAGTAGATAACGTAAAAGTTTATTGTTGAGGAAAAACTACGATTGTCGCACGAGTAACACACAAATCTAATTCATCCACCTAAAAACCTTTATATAAAGTTTTATATATACGTAACCACGCTGTGTATATCCTCTCGTACAAAGTGAGAACTTTTATAAATCGTGATTAGAATTTTTTAACGTTCATACCTCTAGGTAAAAAAAATTAAACTGTACAAAACGAAAAAAAGCAAAAAAAAAAAATTAAATTAAATTGTTAATAGATTGGATTTTTGATAAATATTTTATTTGTTTGCACTTCATGAAAACGGTTTGTTTCCGGGTTGGAAAATGATTTTCTTTATTGCAAATAACAAACAAATATAAATACTTTTTTGTGTGAACGTTGTTCGTTAGGTACACACAAATACTTACATAAATGAAAGAAACTATACTTAGCGTTTTATGTTTTAAACCTAAGAGCAAAATGTATATCTTAATGCTTAATTTTGTTGATATCGCGAGCGCACTGGTGTGAACTTGTTATTTACGTCTACGTTGTAAACACTTTGAAAAATGCGATAGCTTTCGGGTGTTTATACCTTATACCATATTGTTATATGCGCGACAAAATTATTTACAGTTGTTGTCTTATTTACAATTTTTGCATAAAATACTTCAGACGGTATAAACAAATTATGCTCTATAATTGGATTATTAATGCTGAATATAATTTTATTTTTTTAAATTTTATGTTATGCTACGCATATTTTCGTTTAAAATATTCCATCGTTTTCAATTTATTTTCATATCTCAACACAAACTTTACCTTCAATATATTTTTTTTGTTTCTCGTTGAAAAGTTGGCAATAGTCTGGCTACAAAATAGGTTATACATGAAACGAAGAAATGTGGCTTGAAATTTACACAGACAAGGTGAGGAACCACGTTGCTTCAACGATTTACAATTATATTCAGTTCTTAAAAAGTTTAACGTTGAATATACGTAACAATACAACAACTTTACCCATCCCGTAGTCTTAGCCAGACATGAATTATTTTACATGTGAAATAGAGGAACAAACAATTTCTCTGCCAATCTGTTATATTTGATAAAATCTTAGACTATTTAGTTATAAATGATTAGGAAGCTTCTTACAATAATATGTGATTTTTGCAGAACATTATGAAAATGATACTACAAAACATAGATAATACAAAACCAAATTTTTGATCTTCATTTTGAAGATAACCGGCTTCATCCTTTGCTATTTAGTAAATTATTTAGTGCTTTCTATATTAAGAATTTCCACCTAATTAACCTAAAAAAATAAGATTTTAGTGTTTGGCAGTTTTTGAATTTTCTAAAAATACTGAATATCTCGAGACTTAATATGTATGACCCTAATACTGTACCAGCACTTGTAGCACAATCCAATGAAAATGTACTGGATTTTTTTTATAAATTAATTACAACATATTGGCATAGTACAAAAAAACTACCCCTAAGGGGTACAATTCTTTAAAAATCATATTTTTAGTCACACCACACTTTTTGCATTTTTGTTAATTTTTGTTGTAAGGTACTGAGGGTTGTTCTGTAAATTTTTACAAATTAATTACAACATATCATAGAAGAACCGTGAAAAAGTACCTCTACGGGGTGCATTTCTTAAGAAAACATGCCGTTTATTAAATTACAACAGCCCACGCCTATAAAAATCGATCATAATATATCGAACTACAATATGATCGTTTTTTGTGGATATGGGCTGTTGTGATATAATAAATGGTATGCGGTTCTTACACAAAACCTCCCTTAGGAGTAGTTTTTGGGCGTTGGTCTTTGCAAATCCATTGTAATTACTTTGTAAAAAATTACAGTGCCACCCCAGTGTACGATACAATAAATATTAACAAAAATACAAATAGTGTGGTGTACAGCTTTGTCTAATGCCAGCCTATACTTGAATTGCAGCATAACGGGACCTGTAAAAAATTATCTAACTGTGTAACAAATTTGTAATTAATTTGTAAAAAATTCCAGTAGCATTTTCATTGGATTGTGCTACAAGTGCAGCATTAGGGTTGTCTAATAGATTTATCAACCACGGCCATATATTTCAAACTATTTGAAAAGGTAATTATTTGGTCTAGTGGTGAGTGGTCAAATCCCTTTTTTGGCCCTTACAGAAAATCATAATGACATTCATTTTTTATGTTTTTATCTACGCAATCTGTTGTGGTGGCGAAGCACTTCCCAACTCTTTTGCAGTAAACTTTTCACATCCTACTTTACGCATTGCTTATCAAATCGAGGACGTACGGCTATAGGTCCAATTTATGTAGAACCATCTGCACATTGCATTCGAACCCGATACCTCTCGATCCACACGCCAAAGCTGTAACCGCTGTGCTGTTTGGACGGTAAAATAATAATATTCTTGACAAACAAATTCAGTCTCGAGATATTCAATTTCTTAAGAAAATCCTTAATTCTTAAATCAACAAGAGTCCTTGATCTTATTTGAGAACCCCCGAAATCAAATCTTCTCGAGCTTAGAACTCACTACAATTGATTCTTAGCACACGAGAATGTTTTTCACCCATTTTCCTAAAAATCGTTTGGTAAAAATAATGCATCATTGTGCAACATGCTACACATGATGCAACATAGTGAAACACCAC
Organism: Nephrotoma appendiculata; assembly: GCA_947310385.1. Taxonomy (NCBI): domain Eukaryota; kingdom Metazoa; phylum Arthropoda; class Insecta; order Diptera; family Tipulidae; genus Nephrotoma; species Nephrotoma appendiculata. The sequence continues at coordinate 25,197,658 of OX371224.1, forward strand.
ACATTATCCCTCAGCAAAATGAATTATCAAGCCATATGATGAAACATCACGCAACAAGGTGCAATATGACGCAAAATGAGGCAGCATCCCAAAACATAGTGCAACATCTCACAATATGATGCAACATCATGTAGCATGGTACATCATCATGCAACATGGTGCTACATCAAGGAACATGGTACAAAATCATGCAACAGGACTATTAAATAAATTATTAAAAAATTAGAAATCCTACATGATTACATTTCCTTGCTTTCGAAAACCTGGTCCCTCCAAAATTTATTAAAATCGTTCAAGTCAAATAAAATGTTAAAAAGGCCGCAGGCCAAAATAATGCAATATAGTGATACATCACTCAATATCTCTCATCATCAGATAGTGCAAGATGAATGGTGCAACATCACGCATCACAGCACTCGAAGACGCCTCTCACAAATATTTTTCAAAATCGTTAAAGCCAGCTGTTTTTTAAAACGAGACTAGGCCCCCACCAAAGAACATCATAAACAAATTTTTACAAAATTAGGCATCATCAAAACTCATTCCTGTCATTAGAAAATAATTATCGCGTTTATCGAGATCGATCGTTTTGAAAAATAATCATAAAGATAATACCGAGCACCTCCGAAGAAATCCACTTAAATTTTTTTTGAACCAATCAAAATCCCCCCTCTAGATGATCCTCCAAATGCATTTTTATTAAAATTGTGCGAGCCGAAAAAAATCTAAAAGTAACAGACGACCCTAAACAGATTTCCCCGAAATTAGCACTCATTGCAATCAATTCCTGACACTCAAAAGTTCTCCCTCATTAATTTTAATTTTATTTGGGCGATTACCGGACGATCCTCTGAACGAATTTTCCAGAAATCTGGACAAACCACGATCGATTTTTTGCAATTAAAAATCATCTTCACCAATTTTTATCCAAATCATGTTAGTAAAAGAAAAATTAAAAAATGGGACCCGGACCCCACTTTGATGTCCTTCCATACGAATTTTTTCAATATCGGTACCCATCACAATCGATTCCTGGCACTCGAAAAACTCCCTTCATTAATATTCATCAAAATCGCTAGGCCTGAGAAAAAAAAATTTGAAAAAGGAACCCGAGTACCATTGGAAGACCCTTAATTTTCGAATTTTCCTGAAACCAAGACCCATTACAATCTTCTCCTGCTACTCCGCCATTTAATGACGTAAATCTCGTAATTTAACCTGATAAAAATAATTACCTTTCAAATGGTTTGAAATATAGATAGTTTCAAACTAGGCCTTTCAGAAAATCATTAGAACTTTCTTGATAATCATATTAGGTTTCGAGATATTCAATTTTATATTTTCTATATACATTCCAGTGATATTCACTGGATCTCCAAATGAAGCAGCTAGAGACCTGCAAATCAATCGTGAATCTGTCTGTCGACTGATTTCGACAAAACATCACTGAGACCTACAAATTTGTTGATCAAGCGTACATGTTAAATTTTATCAAAATCCAAAAACTTGATTCGAGGACTCTAAGAGTATGTTCGTATAGTGATAAAAATGGCAGCAGGATAACGCGGAACCTAATTGACGTTAACCAGCCTTCTTAGTGGTCTATTGGAAAAAAGTTACATCATAAGGCAAAATTCATATTGGATGGGTTTCCCCGTTCCCCGTTCAGTACGATAGAATATATAGTCGCCATTAGATGCTTAAAATGCTAGGACTATCGACATGGCGCCTGAAAATATTCCAATAACGTAAACTGTTCAAACTTGTGGATGCTGCGGTGATAGACACTTTGTGAGAATATACAAAGAAGAATGACATGATCACAACACTGGAGCTGTTCAAAATTTCAGAAGGCGTTGAAAAGAGCAAGAGATTATGAATTTACTACAACTAAATCTTAATTATTCTGAAGCGGCACAAGAACTGCTAGACCAGACTGTGCGAGGAATAAGAGGAGATGTCGCTATATTCTGCAAGAAATATAATGAAACAGTGAAGAAATTATTTGGGTACGACGAATGTGGTAGGGCCACCACTAGCAGCATTTCTAGTATAGTAGTTTCGTGAAAGTGAGTAAGTGATACATATCTGTAGATAATCGTCGTAATATTATATATTGCTGGAAATAGAAAAACGTGGCTTTACGTCGGAAATGCGTGCAGACAAGGTGGAAATATCAGTGTTCAAGACGTAGAAAGAATGTATATTTTCGACAAGCTTACTGCAGTGTGGGATTGGAGCTCAAATCTGCTATAAAGTTGAGCAAAAAATGTTTTAGTATGAGTTGTGTGAAAAGGTAGATAAAGAGAGCCATGCGGGGTCACCCCTACCAAAAGGCAATGAAAAAGGTGAAAGACAGTAAGCTTACCCAGATATGGTACGCTGGCCTGACAACATACCGACTTTGGTGAAAAAATAGCAATTCGACCAATACTCGAACTGCTTGCAAATACGTATTCGGTTTCTACTCAAATAAATGTGTATTTTCCAAGAGGTGGAAAAAGCAAAAATTATTGTTGACTACCTGAAGATCCATTGTCGTTTTGACCTTTGTGTATAGTCGACACTGCTAGACAGATACTGGAGCAAGTGATTTGTATAAAATTAAAAGAGGCAACTGTAAGGTTAGGTGACTTACCCAAACACCAGTACGGCTTCAGAATGGGACACTCAACAATTGATGCCATTAAGAAAGAAATTGCCCGAAATGCGTTCGCTAGAAATAGGTGGAAGGGAGGTAAAACGAAATACTGTCCAATTGTTACATGGAATATAAGGAATCCTTTTAACATGACACGATGAAATGTATTCTTAATGAACTGCGCCAACGAAAAATCCAAATACACATGATAGACATTATCGAGGACTACTTCCGTAACAGGATCCTAACATGTAAAACAAGCATTGGTACTGTGGAATACGCTATTACGGGTGGTATTTCACAAGAAAATGTGCTGACCCCCCTACTGTGTAACATAACGTATATCTTAGCGTGTTACGGCTCTAGATTACCGAAGAAGCCATCGGCTTTGCAGGTGATATCACGATCAACGTGGGGGCTAAACACAAGCGACAGGTGATTCGGATCTATAAAGAAACTGTTCGCACGACCATAACTGGTTGCAATCAGTGGGTTTATAATTGGCTGTGCAGAAGGTGGAACCTGTACTAATTTCTAGCAGGAAGGTAAAGGAGACCATAACTCTGAATATAGATGATTGCGCTATTAAAAATCAAATATATACTGATGCAATAAAGACCTCTATTGCAAGCAACGCACTGTCTCGAAAAATGCTGATTATATGGAGCTCCGTTTCAGACGATGCATTTAATGTAATCGCAGACTTGCCATCGCTGGGGATCTGCGCTAAAGAGCGTAAAAATGTGATTATTGCAAAAAGAGGAAGCTTCCCCGAGAGGAAACTACACCTCAAGTTAAAGTTTGAATAGATCGGAGATATGGCAGAAGTTAACTATTATGTTTCTTAATTCCAACCAGGAAATAGCTCCTTCCGAGAATATTTATTTAAGTATAAATACGAAAATAGTCCTTATGAAGAACTGAAGTATGTAGAGCATATATTTTTTGAATGTCCACGGTTTAAACGTGCAAGACACGTGGTTAAGCGAAGTATTGAGCAGCTTGTTACTCCTGAAAATATATTACTTGCTGAAACTGTTAAAAGTGAATTTTGCTGGATGCCTGCCCCATGATGAAATGTCTAGCTACAGTTCCGCGGGGCTGTATGCAATTAGGTTTCATTTTGGAGAGAGGTTTTAATTAACAAAAATCCAGCTGTCTTACGTGTCAGTTAATGTTATTTTATTAAATCTACTTGTTTTGGCTTCGACAATATAGCGAATGTCAAATCTGCAAAAACCTGGAAAAGAAACTGAAAGCATGTCCAATCTAAATTGAAAAATATTTCAAAACTGCTTAAGGTAATGACCGGGGGTAATGACGGGGTGCAATGACTTTGGAAGTAATGGACCGGGGTAATTGAAGAGGAAGTACTGACAAGAGGTATTGTCCTGGGGGTAATAACTTGGTGAGTTTCAATTAAATTTTTATTGTGCGAGACGAAGATTTGATTTAGTGGTCAAACGAACGTAATTATTGTGAAATCAAAAAATGTAGGGGCGAACACCCGTCTTTTTTCACCATACTTAAATCTCCCAAACTGGAATTCTAAAGCGAAAAATTAAACTAACCGGACTTGTGGTAAAAAGTGTCTTGTATAATAAAAACTCTTTGTTCCTGCTTATAAAGGGTGTTTCATTTCGAGGAATAGAATTTTGAATTTAAATAAAACACAGAAAAATAACTTTAATGGCCACCAATGTGACTTTATTAGAAAGATAATTTTATGTCATTAATGTTTTAATATGATTTCACATGTGTCAATATGAATCACATTTGTAGCCGTATTTCGGCAATAGCGCATCGAATGTTGGCTTCCAAATTTTCAACAGTCTTTGAATTATCAGCGTAGACAAGTGACCCCACATAACCATACGAAAGCGGTGCCCAGTTGTCAGGTTCATTTCTCGATATTAATCGTTCATCAACGATAACCATGTAAACCAAGATCTGTATACGCAAAATCCTCCATAAAGTTGTTGAATCAGTTGTTGAAAAAAGTGTTGCCAACTTAAAGTTCTGTACCTCGAAAAGTTCTGTACCTCTTTAATTCAGAAAACCAACAAGATCAATCCTTTTTGGTTACAAATTTATTCTTCACATTTATTTGAATCTCTTATTTCTTTGCCGTTTTTTGTAAAATTGAAAAGCTCCCATGGAAGCTGCCACTTCCGGTACACAGATTTTCACCAAATCGCAAGCATCTCTCAAATAATGGAAAAAGATAATCCGTCTGGGCTGTAGAGATGCCAAATATTCTGAAATAATTTTGTTTGAAATGTTAATTACAATCTTTTAGTTTTTTTTTGAAATATTTGCGTGGATTGTTGATTAATTAATTATTAATTTTGGCCAAAAATCACTAATATCTCCCAATTTAAGAAAAAAACGTCATTTTCTCTTAAATTTTGGACAATTGCCCTGAACCGGTACTGTTACAAAATTAATTTAGGATATTTTAGTTAAGTCTTAGAAAAAGCTTAAGTATGAAGTGTTACTTTGATCAGTCAATCCATTTGGGCACCACACACACCCAGAGATTGTTAATACTTTTTTTGACGACGATATAAAGAATGGTAAATCTAGCAAAATCATGAGGTCAAAATTTTTCATGGTTTGTGACATTGTTCAATTAGTAAACAAAATATGTAACAATTTCGTTGGTAAGGTTTTATGGTAAGCAGCCAGTAGAGTTTTCTTGTAGTGGAAGAAGTGAGCGGCTATATAATTTATTCAAATAAATATGTGAGTGTCGCACTTCGTCTCCCTGATCGTGACCTGGTTGGAGCATAATGTATACTATCCGAATTTCGTTTACTTTCTTTACACCAAACAAATAAATCAAACCAAACCGGTTTGGGGCTTATTCCAAATTATTGTCCGAATATTAAACACACTGACTGTACTTACAATCCAATATCGAAAGAGCAATCCATAAAAAATTCTAGTTACACTCGTGCACTAAAAATATTGGACCGTATAGAAAATTATCTCATACATGAAATTATTTTATGATACATTTTCGGATTTACTTTGAAAAATGACCACCAGCAAAATCTATAATCGGTCGGCCCACGTACAAGTCTAAATTATGTGCCAAAAAATTCTTTATCGAGTTCCTCGGCCATAAATACCGTAAAAGGGTATAGTTTTTTTTTTTGTTTTATGTACCGAAATAAAACACCATACTCAGCTGCTTCCGTGTGTTTTTTATCTACACCGCAGGGCAATTTTTATTTACGATCTCTATGATAAATATAAAAACAAATCCTATATACGTCTGATATAATGATAAAAAATATTTTATTATTGTGTACACACACACACACACATCCAAGTACACACATGCACAAAATAATAATAAACGTAAGTGTAATACACAAGTTACATAAAATAAAAATTATTTATTTTCGAACAATAATAAATTTATCTAGATACGTAATCGTACCAATACATATAAAAGATGATTGATAAAATTACTTGCGATGGTAGGTTAGGTAATATAAAATAATTTTTATTGGATAAATTAAAACTATCGTATACATATAATGTTATTAATGGATATCAACGAGTTGCCAGAAAATAAAGTATTAAATTGTAATTTAATTGATTGGGGGGTGGGTGGTAATGGGTAAAGATTATTAATGTGCGCGGATTTAATTTAATGACACCTCCATATACGTAATACAACATAAATATAAATAAATTTTTAAGTGTCAATAATAATTTTTATTTCAAGTTTTTGGACATTTTTATTTGATTTGATTTGATTTGGATTGTTTTATTTTTATTGCACTCACTGTAACTGTTATATTTTGAGATTTTTTATTTTATAACAAAATCTATAAAATAAAATAAAAAATTGGATTTGGTTAAAATTTATATTACTCGATTATTTTTATATCCACATACACACATACAAAATATTTTTTAACACTATAAATTCTATGGATATACGGATACAATTTTAATCTACACACACAAATCAAAGTGTGCTATCTAGATATGGTTGCTGGCTTTTTAATACATTTACACAATTTATTTATATTCATGTATGGTTTATATTTTAATAATTTATTATTTCACTATTTTTAAATGAATAATTTTATTAGTAGCGTCGAAAATATGTAAATAAAAATAAATAATTTATATGCATTCGTTTCATTTTGAAGGAACAGTGATTATGTGGTTTAAATTAAAATATATAAATTAATATTAATAAAATAATTTTTATATTTTTATTTTTGGTCGATATTTACTTTAGTAAAAAATTTGTTATTTTTATTTATAATTAAAACAATATTTATACAATTTTATTTCAATTATTTAAATGTTATGTTAATTTTTAAAAATTAAAATAACACAATTTTAATTTTAAAAAATATATAAAAATAAAATATGTATATTAATAAATAATTTATAACAAATTAATTTATAATTTAATTTAATTTTTATTTATTTTTCTTTTGCTAAATTTAATGAATTTATGAATTCCGCATAAATGTAATATTGTTATTACTAAAAATAAATAAAATATAAAATTAAATTTTTTTTTTAATTTTTTTTTATTTATAGCTACATGTAGATATGTTGCAATTTTCAATTAATTAAAATGGATAAATTACACATGCGAAAAATTAATTAATTCATTAAAATTAACACTTTTTGAAGTGATTTTTTTTGCAATATAATTGCTTTTTTGGTTACAATTAAAAAGTATTATATTGTGCAATTAAGCTTCTGGTTTGCGGAAATATATAATTTTTTATTAAAATAGTTTTCTTTATTTTGTTTCTTGAATTAATTATTTTATTACTAAAATTGATGATGCTTTAATGAGCTCCAACATTTAATGTAATATTATAAATTTTACAATTGTCATAAAAATGCCAATACATTTTCAACCACCCTATAAACAATTTACAATTCAGATACTCACATAGAGAGAAACTTCAAATAGTTTTAACATATAGTATGTTGTAGATATATAATTTAAGAATTTAAATAAATACAATAAAAGTTTTATAAACATTACAATAATATTCGACCTTATTTAACACATTCACGACCATACGACGCGTATGTCGTCATGCGATTTATACAACGAAATTTTCTTCTAAAAACCCGGCGACTCATTCTGTACCAAAAAGGCAGAGTCGCTTAAGTGATCTTAAGCGAAAATGTTCTTTTGTGCTAAATTTACTCTACAGGTTTTTTTTTTTTTTTTAAATCCATGCCATCTGTTTTGGGGCCCAAGCACTCCCTGCTCTTTCGCGGTTTATTTTTCCGTCTAACTTTACGTATCGTCTTCCAAATCGAAGACGTTCGGCTATAGGACCGATTTAAGTTACCATCTGCGCATTGCATAGCTGCATGCCAGCATATAGTACTGGACATGGAAGATGGGTCGGCCCGTGAGTTTTGCACGCCGATAGGGGGTCGTAATTGTGTTCCTTTTAATCACAGATCGTGATCTGTTGATGACATTTTCCTTTTGCATCCAACCCCTATCGAGATTCGAACCCGTTACCTTCCGATCCAAACGCCATATATATATATATATATATATATATATATATATATATATATATATATATATATATATATATATATATATATCCCTTTTTCAACCAAGAAAACAAAAAAATTGGCTCAGTTTTAGTCCAACCCACACAAATGTGTGAGTAAAAAACCATAGTATGTAATGGCGTTGTTGATAAAAAATTTCGCTTTATTTGAAGTAAAACCAACACAATTGTGTGTATAGATATGGTGTTTTTTTTTCGGACGAAAATAAGTTAAAAAGGAATTCACAAATGTGTAAGTTGGTCCAAAAAACATACAAAACTAACTTTTTGACGTGGTACTTTTGCCCTACCCGCACAATTGTGATAGTAAATCACTAAAGGGATATATATATATATATATATATATATATATATATATATATATATATATATATATATATATATATATATATATATATATATATATATATATTGTATATATATATATATATATATATATATATATATATATATATATATATATATATATATATATATATATATATATTTATATATTTATTTATTTATTTATTTATTTACTTATTTATTCTATCATAGGGAAACACACAGATAAAATCCATTTATGTGTCCCACAATATTACAGAAAGAAATAACACGTTTTAATATATTTTTGTACATAGCAGAAATATTCAAAAATATAAAAAATAAAATATTTACTAGCAAAATACAAAAAAAACAAAAAAACAGGCTGAAGTATATCAACTTAGGAAACAAAAACTAGCGGAAACTGTCAAGGTACCCAGCAATTAAACATTGAGTTACTTAAACTAACTGTAAAATAAGGCACTAATTCAAATCGACATGCCGCGGAGATGCAATCTGTATTGACGAAGTGACAGTAAGAACAAATCCAAAGAACTGAAGAACTCATTGTGAAATAGCTGAAATCTGGTTATAGGATTAGCTAGACCTAAATTAGTTCTAGATCTTCTAGGCAGGAAAAGTTGGTTACTACGAATATTATAGGCAGGGATATAGAACATAATCTCGGATAAAACAGTTGTTTCAATTTTAAAATTTACGATTTTATATAGTAACATTTCATCTAGAATTAATCTTCTAATATCCAAGGTTAACAAATTGAAAATCTTCAATCTTATACCATAGGAAATGTGCCCAACGTGCGGCATAGACTTATAAACTAGGTAACGAGTAAATTTTCTTTGTATGCGCTCAATTTGGTCTGAGTGTTTGTCATAGAAAGGATTCCAGATTTGTGATGCGTATTCAAGTAAGCTTCTTACCAAACAGTAAAAGAGACTTATAAGTAGATTAGGGTCACGAAATTCCTTTCCTCTACGAAAAATAAAACCAAGTATTGTATTTGCTTTGCAGCATAACTTGTCAATATGCGTATCGAAAGATAATTTAGAATCAAAGATAACACCTAAGTCGTTAATCTGATTTACCCTACATAATATTGTGTCAGATATATCATAAGAATACTGCAAAGGAGAAATTTTTTTCGTAAAGGAAATAACATTGCATTTCTTTATGTTTAAATTAAGTTCATTTACTATACACCATGAGTGCAGTTTATAAACATCAGATTGCAATAAAAAAGCATCGGAGTGGCTAGTAATTAGTTTATAAATTTTTAAATCATCAGCATAAAATAGGTGAGGGCACTGTAACAAATTAGAAATATCATTAATGAAAATGATAAATAGCAATGGTCCTAAAGTTGATCCTTGTGGAACGCTAGAAGTAGGTGAAAATGGCACAGAAAAAGAACCATTAAATTTAACACTCAAAATTCTATTTCGTAGATAGGAAGATAACCATATTTGTGACGAAAATCCAATTTTATAACATTTATCAATTAAAATGTCATGCGACACAGAGTCAAAAGCTTTCTCAAAATCAGTGTAAATACAATCAACTTGAAGACCCATGTCAACTTTGCTGAAAATGTAATTTGAAAATTCTAACAGGTTAGTTAGTACCGATCGCTTTGCAAAAAATCCGTGTTGTACATTTGTTATCCTGTTACTAACTAAATTGAAAATAATTTTATGGACTAACTTTTCAAATATTTTGCTAAACGCATTTAGAATTGATATCGGCCTATAATTTACAATGTCGCTTTTGTCACCTTTTTTGAATACGGGAATGAAAAATGCCGATTTCCGTGTGGTCGAAAAAACTCCAGAATTTAACGATAAGTTGAAAATTATTGACAATGGTAACGCTAATTGCTCCTTCAAGTGAAAAATAAAATAATTTGGAATTTGATCTGGGCCAGGGCCTTAACAAGTGTCAAGCGAATTAAGAACAGAATAAACATCATCATATGTAAAGTATGCCACCTTACTATAATAATCTAGATTTGTATTTATCACTGATGAAATACTACCTGAGATACTATTAGGCGTATATACCGAATCAAAATATTAAGCAAAGAGGTTACAAATAACATCGCTATTATGTCAAACTATGGTCCCATATTTCATAGTGGCAGGGAAACCCGTTCTGGATGTTAGAGAATGAGAAAATCTACAAAGTAATTTAGGATTATCCTTAAGCTGTTGCTCAATACATCTTAAATAATTATTATAGCAGGTTCGAATTTCAGATTTAACCTGCCTACGAAACTGGGAAAAAATCTTATACTCATGCTCGTTCCTATATAACTTATACAGTTTATGAAACTTATGTTTTCGAGTAATTAGGTATCTCAGTTTATTTGAGTACCTGATGGGGAATTTAGATGAGGGGTTATTCTTAAGTAGCTTCGGTTTTAAAAAATTATTCAACTTTGAATAAAGTATATTGGTCACACTATTAACATCTATATTGGCGTTAATGAATTCGTGGTTCCAATCAATACCAGCTAGTTGACTTCTAATATGGTCATAGTTAAGTTGACTTACATTGATAGATTGAAAGCTAATTTGTGATAAATTTTTATGAACAAGGCTTATTAAATCAATAAGCATAGGTGGGTGATACCTATCAACCTTAGAAAGGGGATCTAAGCAGGGCTTGATTTCAATAGAACCAGTTCTTAGATTCGAGAGTACTAAATCCAACACTTTATTAGTGCAGTTAAGCGTACTGTAATGTTGAGTTAAGTTGGCAAGCATTAATGTTTCTACCAGATATTGAGCAGTGCGTCCTTCGTATAGCGAAGGCCATAGGCCATCATGATTATAACTCCAGGTTATACAAGGCAAATTAAAATCACCAACAATTAAGTAATTATAATTGGTAGGTGAGTTTATTATATAATCAGATATATGATCGAAAAATTGTTTGTAATTATCAAAAGTTGTATTATTTGACCTGAAGTAAACTACACAGAGAATTAGTACCTTCCCGTTATGCAAATTAATTTTTAGCCAAACGTCATCGTAGACATGCTGTATAAGATAGCAGAAAATTTCCAGCAGAAAAAATGTGTTTTACTATTCACCGCTAGAGGCATCACTATCACAAACATGAAATTTTTTCTGCTGATATTTTTTTACACCAGCAGAAAATTTTTGATATTTTTATGCAAATTAAAAATTCTCAGCTGAAAATTTTATGAAAAATCAGAGAATTTATGAAAAAGAAGAGAAAATGTATGTTGAAACATTTTGAAGCGATGAAAGTTAATTTTCTTTAAAAAACGATTTACGTATGTATAGTGCGTAAGCGCTCTCAAAACATAATTAAATTATCATAATCATCATTATGCAAACACAGGGCAACATCAAAAAATCGGCCATCGTTGAAAGCACTCCATATATTTCTGACGTCATTTTAATGTGAAATGTTTTCAGTTCTTTAATAAAAGTGTTAGAAAAACCCCCTGTAACTATCCTGGGTGTATGTTTTTATGGTAGCTGAGATCATAATCCATATACATGAGCAACATAAAATTCACACCTGGCGTCAGTAGCCTTCCATACATTTTTGAAGTCATTTTAATGTGAAATGTTTTCAGTTTTTGAACAAAAGTGTTAGAAAAACCCCCCTGTAACTACCCTGGGTGTATGTTTTTATGGTAGCTGGGATCATAATCTATATAGATGAGCAACATAAGAATCACACCTGGCGTCAGTAGCCTTCCATACACCCAGGGAAACATACACCCATGGTAGTTACAGGGGGGTTTTTCTAACACTTTTGTTAAAAAACTGAAAACATTTCACATTAAAATGACTTCAAAAATGTATGGAAGGCTACTGACGCCAGGTGTGAATTTTATGTTGCTCATGTATATGGATTATGATCTCAGCTACCATAAAAACATACACCCGGGGTAGTTACAGGGGGTTGTTACGACTGTATGGTCGCAACGACGATTTTTTTTTGTTATTTTATTCACCCCAGTTGTTGTCTTCGTTTCGTCCATCTTCCCTTATGTTTTTATTCACCTCTGTGTTTGTCTGTGAACGCACCCGCGACGTTTTGTTTTGTTCCCCATTGTGTGGTGGCGCGGAGGTGAAGAGAAGACGAGAAAGAGAGAACAATGCGCATCGAGTGTGTTCAAAGTAAAACGTTTTGAAAAAAATGTGTTTTTCTTATATGTCTCTCTTTTGTACCAACGAAAATTTGGTATAAAGGAGAGACAGAGAAGAGAGATTCATCTCTTCTAAAACGTTTTACGAGTTGTGCGACGCTCGAATTTTTTTTGCTGGTCATCATTCGGTTGGTGATTTTCATACGGTCGAGTTTTGGTGTTTTATATAAAAAGTCGAGTTTTTTTTTTGTATTGGAAAGTTTGTTGGAAATTATAAAAAAAAATAAAAAAAAAACAAAAAAATTGTGTTAAATTGATAAGTTCGATTGGGCATTCAAAAGTGCTGTTTTTTTTATGAATATAATTTTAGTTAAATACATAATCTTAAAAATTTGAAAAAACGATGTAGCATACAAATTATGTGGTTTATAAAATTTTTTTTTTATTAAGAAAATATATAAAGGTTTTATTGAAAACGACCGAATTTATTATATACATCTTCCTATTACATAGTGATTTAACGAGACTATTTGTGTGGTGTGTACAGTGATAGAAAAGTATATATGTACATATATATACGAGTTATATATATCACGCCTGCCTACATATAAATAATACGGCAGTTTATTGGTGGTGTCCGATTATAACGGCGGTGTAATTAACGTGTAATTGGATTTTGTTTATCTATGGCCATAAGACGCCTAACACTGACGGCGACCAACCGAGGCCTAATTAATTTGTGAGTAACGGCAGAAAGACGCCCAAATAAAAGAAAATATATATAAGGTTTTTGATGAGACAACGTCCGACATTTATACGGGATCGGCGAGACAACGCCTAATTTATTTTGGGTGGCCAGTTGAGGTCACTCAGCTTGATACGATCCGGCGGCCATTTGAGGCCAGCCGTGATATTTCTTGGTATCGGGGAGAGGCCCCGCAACATAGTGCCCAACCAGGCAAGCGCTCGAGCGCAAGGCGGGAGTCGCCCAACGACGGCACCAAGGCCGCATCGGGGGGTAACGGCACATCAAGCCGCAACGGTCCGGGTGTGGCAAGGTCACCTGTGGCATGACGGCCGCGCAAGGCCGCAACCCATTTTTTTTCGGGGAGAGGCCCCGCCACGATAACGGCGCAAGGCCGCAACAATTTTTTTAATTTACTAAGGTACATTTTTTTTTTATATAATTCTTATTTTTATTAATTTTTTTTATTTTAATTTATTTATATATTTTAAATTTTTTTCATTAAATTTTTCTAAAAATTTTGTAATCGAGCGCCGCACAGCGGGTGCGCGCTCGGTGCTCATTGTTCTTTCTCTCTCTCGTTCTCTCGCATCGTTGTGCGGTGGAGGGGGAAGTTGTTTTCTGTTTGTCTGTTTTTTTTTTTTTTGGTTCTCTTAAATAAATAAAATGAATTTCTAATTTCACGGTCGGTATGATGGGAGCGGAGACTCCCTCTATGTTGGTTTAGTGTTTGCGGTCCCTTGGTGCCCGCATCCAATTCCGTAACCAGGGCTTGGCCCCGTTTGAATTCGGATGGATGCGCGCACCAAGGCACCTCTTTCGTTATCATTATTTTTATTTATTTATTATTTTGATTACCTGCTGTTCGTTCCTCAGGTTCCGGCCGACGAATTTCGGCGGAACCCGGGTATTATTATTATTATTATTTACGTTTCCCCAACTTTCTGTTAATCACGGTGTAGGCCAGGAGCCCTGCATGCCTCAAACCCCACGACCCTCGCACTTCTCGCTGAGAACGTAGCCGGCAAAACATCACCGTGGAGGCCTCTGCAGGAGCTTAGTGAATATCTGCAGGTTGGCAGTAGCCAGCGTGTAACAGGGTTTTTCTAACACTTTTGTTAAAAAACTGAAAACATTTCACATTAAAATGACTTGAAAAATGTATGGAAGGCTACTGACGCCAGGTGTGAATCTTATGTTGCTCATGTATATAGATTATGATCTCAGCTACCATAAAAACATACACCCAGGGTAGTTACAGGGGGTTTTTCTAACACTTTTGTTAAAAAACTGAAAACATTTCACATTAAAATGACTTCAAAAATGTGTGGAAGGCTACTGACGCCAGGTGTGAATCTAATGTTGCTCATGTATATGGATTATGGTCTCAGCTACCATAAAAACATACACCCAGGATAGTTACATGGGGGTTTTTCTAACACTTTTATTAAAGAACTGAAAACATTTCACATTAAAATAACGTCAGAAATATATGGAGTGCTTTCAACGATGGCCGTTTTTTTGATGTTGCCCTGTGTTTGCATAATGCTGATTATGATAATTTAATTATGTTTTGAGAGCGCTTACGCACTATACATACGTAAATCGTTTTTTAAAGAAAATTAACTTTCATTGCTTCAAAATGTTTAAACATACATTTTCTCTTCTTTTTCATAAATTCTCTGATTTTTCATAAAATTTTCAGCTGAGAATTTTTAATTTGCATAAAAATATCAAAAATTTTCTGCTGGTGTAAAAAAATATTAGCAGAAAAATTTTCATTTTTGTGATAGTGATGCCTCTAGCGGTGAATAGCAAAACACATTTTTTCTGCTGGAAATTTTCTGCTATCTTATACAGCATATCGTAGACCATATTAACGACATATCCAGTGATATGTCACTAAATACAAAAGATTTTTTTATAGCGATTGAAGAACCCCCACCGTCTAATAAGCCGGTAAGTGCCAAATCGCGATCTTTGCGGATAACGTAATAGCGATCATCAATAAGCTCTCTACTATTAATGGATTCGTTCAGCCACGTTTCAGTCAAACAGATTATATCAAAATTATTTGCCATTACATTAAGCTGAAAGTTTAATAATTTAGTTTTTAATCCATTGCAGTTTTGGTAATAAATCTCCATGTTGAATCCCTGGGTAGCTTAAACAATATGCGCTTGGTACAGCAGATAAAACTAAAATTAAAAGAAAAGAAAATGTAAATGGATTGAAAAAGAGGAAAAAAAAAGAAAACAATAAGTAACGAAAATTAATATAATAATTACAAATAATACAGAAAGAAAAAAACAATTATTGCTTAAACACTTATCTAAATCAGACGACGAGAGTATTTTAATAACATCGCTATCCTCATGTTTCTGGCGTAGATAATCCCATGGTTAGCCCAAACGAACTTAAAATTATTCGGGTTTTATTCTATATATATATAAACACATTTCTTCCACGGATACGTCACATTTGATTACTTTTGATTAATATATTTAATTTTTGCTTTAACTAACTAATTTACACCGTTTTTTCACTATGTATATTAGGTATGTCCAGTAATTTAAACATAAATGTGCATTTCCGCATTCATGAAATGGTATCAGAACATATAGGTGTACACTGTACACATTCATTATTATTATTAATAATTATTTTATTTATTATTTACACACACAAAAAAAAAATATTTAAATTAAATGAAGGAGCGACAACAAAACACGTCTACTCCGTTTCACATCACTTTCTGTCCTCCTTTTTCAACTCGAGAAGGGTATAGGTAGAAATTTGATATTTAGCATGCTTTTAGGGTTCGGTGAGAAAAGTTCATATCCGTTAAAATTACACCGATAGATTCTTCTTGGGCTGAGCTGTGGCGGATCAAAGTTTCAGAAACTTGCCATTCAAAATACTTGGGATTCAAAAAATAATATTATTAAATTTTGCAACATAAAAATACTACTTTTAAATGTAAATAAATCCTGACAAATGCAAATTGACTCATGATGCAATCTAATATTAAAATTTAATTTGCAGAAGTTCTTTAGACTATATTCTGAGTTGAATTGGAAATAAAAATAATCTAATTAATCGAAACTACCAAAAATTAATTTAATATCAATATCGTGTAAAAAATTATAACGTTAAGGTAAAAATAAGACGATTGATTATATCATTAAAAAACGAATTAATAATGTCATTTAGGAAAGTTTACACAAACAGCCGCCATATACAAATTAGCCAGAAGGGTCACAAACAGAAAAATACTTTAGGTTTAAAAAATATTCGAACGTTGGCTTGCCTGCTATTAGCGGGTTCAGTAAACTTTTTCTCAATATTCGAATTTTTCGATTAACTATATACTAAGAGACATTTGACATTGGGTTTGACATTTCAATTCATACGTTCGTTTCGTCATTGTGTGATCTGTTGTTGCCCAAAACAAAATCAGAAAATAAGTTTGGTTTAGGCAATAGTGTGCCGATATGAATGAGTGGCATATTCGAAATGAGAATGCACATATCCTTAATCTTTATTAACGCTTCGGGATCTTGATCAGTGGTTCGAATGCTATGCAGAGTATCGTCGCTCATTGGTTCTTTATATTTGTAGAGAATAGAAGCTTGTAATAGGAAAGTTGCCATCAACAATTTGACGAATAATTAGCTAATTTGATGAGGAGAGGAACTCAGTAGTGCATCTGCAAGTGTGAGATCTCAAAGGTTGTCATTTTTCAGCAAATGTAATTCGTGCCACGCATTGTAGTACGTGTCCTACAGTAATAACATGGACTCTTCGCAAGTATTCGATGAAAATCAGTCCAACAACGTTGGTATGCTTGCCAAGCAACAACAAACGCGAAAAGAAGCATTCTCGTTGCTTCGAATGGACTGTGTACAATCGGCCTAATGTATTTTCCATGAATATGCCGGCGTATGCTTAGCTGGAATGCTACGCTCTCGTGGGTGAGGCTCACATTTTTGACTGTTTGGTCCAGATGAAAAATCGTGACACATCAGTATGCAATAATGTCTTTGCGAATAGACCGAAAATACCTGGTCGGTTGCATTGTTCAAAAAACTAAGTTTGTGTGTTTTTTGGGACAGTTAATGCTTGTTGTAGAGCAGTCTCTTCAGCAAAATAAACACGCTCCCCATTTTCAAGGTGCACAACCAAATGTATAACAGCAGAGTTTATGTCGTTTATGGGGAAACTCAAAATGCGCAAAAAAGACTTCATATCTGCTAATGAATCGGCCCATTTGATAATGTGTTATTTCGAGTCGTTATCATTTAAATTATGAACAGCAAATACAGCCATATTGCAGCTCTTATGAACGTATTTGCTGGACTTCGCCGAACTGCAGGACTCAACGTTTATGTGTGCATTATCGTTTTACAGCAGTGGTGAATACGGAACCGCACAGCGATGGTCAATGTCAACCGGTCAACCATTTGACACTCGTAATTGATATGACTGGCAGAATAGATACGATCGGCAGAACAACGCCAAGCTACAACGCAAGTGGCTTGCGCATGTATTGATGTATACGTCAAATACTACAGAATTTGGCATCAGCGCCACCTATGATACACAAACATAATTACTATAAGAATTATTCACAGAAGTTTTATTATTAATGAACTTCTCAGAAGGTTTTAACGGTCAATTATTCTTGAACTTATGAATTGTTTCCATTTTATAAAATATTTGGGGGTGGTGGTGGGTGGGTACTTGGGTAGTGAAATCTAAACTATCCAGGAACTCACTCAAACACACACACAAAAATTCATTAAAATCGGTCAAGCCGTTTAGAAGGAGTTTAGTCACATACACTCGTACAAAAGAAGTATTGATTCGAACATGATTAGTTAAGACATTGCTTAGCACGGCCGAACTCCAGAACTTCTCTAAAATCCATTTTTACATTCACATTTAATTCTGCTTACCTGATTTGACAATAATTGGTCGGGGTATGGCCAAGTTCCATTCAGAATTATAGAATTTTAGAACTTTATCAAAATCAAAAAGACACATTAAAATCCCAATACAAGTTGATCCTAATTTATTAGAATCCTACCCCAGCTCTACAATCTGAACTGGAAAATTTCGGTTGGAAACGGCATGTTTCATTCATTATAGCTGAATCCGAAAATTTCGTCAAATTCGGCTTTGCACCCGAATTTGACCATCATTTGTTTTGAGTTTGCTTAGTTCCATTGAACATGCTACAGTGCCAATCCAATTCTGCGTACCATATTTAACAGTTATTGGTTGAGGAATAGTAAAGTTCCATTGAGCATGATATAAATATCCTGTGCACTATAATTATACTTTGCAATTAATGGAATATTCTCTTCTTTGGTGAACAAAACTAATAAAATATTTGAAATTTTTGAATTAAATTAAAATTGTTTGAAATATCCTATCAGGTAGTTAATCTGGTATTGAATAACATTGATATTTTTCCGGGACCCATTGCCTTTGGGATGCCTTACATATAAAATTTGTTGTTGTTTTTTTTTTTTTTTTTTTTTTCGATTTAAGGGTTAAATACTAATGAATTTTAGACTAAGTTTGATATAATTTAAATAATTATGGATACAGGAAATCCTATTGTAAGTCGTGGAATTGCAGGAGGATTAAATTAATAAATGTTTATATTATTTAGGAAGCCGGAAAATATTAATTTAGAATTAAACTTCAGGAAATCTACAGACGTGAAATAATATTTCTTTGAAATATTAATTGTTGATTGTGTAGATTAGAATGGTGTTGTCATTGCATTAATAACTATCGACTTTATTTAAGGGTCTGCAACTGGGTCGATTTAATCAATTAAATTTTGCATTAATTTACAATTACATTTCAGGAAATTTCCAGATGTACGTGAAATAATACAAATTTTTTCTAAGGTTGCTGATTTAGAGAAGCAATTGTTGAAGACCAATACCATCGTTATCCATTAAACCTATTAAACCTTTATCCTTCCTTAGTAGATTAGTATTGTGCTGTCTTTGTGTTACTAACTATCGGCTATACCTTGGTGTCTGTAATCGGGCCGATTCTGTCCCACTTAACTAACCTATCCAATCCTTCGGTTTTGTTATATGTAAAAAAGAGTGTACGGTGGGCCCGGCGTCACCCGGGAGCTCCTGTGTAAGAACTTGGTCGTGCATTCAGAATCAATCAATCAATACACTCGTACAAAAGAAGTATGCATATGCAACAATGACGAATATATAAATGCCTTGAAAAAATACAGATATAGTTTGTAACAACTAACTATTCAAAAATCTTTAACTGTTAGAGATAATTGTTTACAGTGTTTCGTACCAATTATTGAAATTTTAGCAGACGACTATTTCAATATATGCAATATATGTGAAAGAAAATTCCACTTTAGCTGTAACGAGTATTTTAGCCTACGAGGCAGTTAATGTATGTTTTACATTACATTTTTCACGCTATAAATAAACCAATTATTTAACATTTACTTCAGATTAGTGTGAGCTGAGGTCATGAGTCAATTTGCATTTGTCAGAATTTATTTACATTTATAACGTTTGTTAGAAGTTTAATAGGATTTATAAGGTTTGCCAGAAACTTCATGTTCACTACTTATTACAATGTTTAGAGGTATATTAATTTCATTATTTCGCATATTTTTTTTTTTTTATTTTTTTTTTTTTTCAAATTTTTTAATTTTATTTAACTGTGTCAAATGATTGATATTTTATCGTCATTCACTTTTTGACCGTCGATCTTTTATTTCTACCGGGTTTGATTCCCGGTGGTGACAAGGAAAAAAATTCACGGCTGGTGCAGGACCAATGAATTAATCACTCATTATCCGAAATGGAAGTATGATTTTGAAACCTCATTTGAGAGAGAGAATCATAAATTCCGACCCCTGCTGTTTGCATAGGACGCACGGAACGCTAGTTTGGTTATAATATCAGTACTACCCCCGGCATTACAAAATAAATATTAACAGAAATACGAAAAATGAGGTGTACTTTCGTCCTATGCCCAACCACACACGTATTTCAACGTAATAGGACTTGCAAATTTTCTAACTGTGTAAACAATTTATAATTCATTTGTAAACAGTTCTAACACCATTTTCATTGTATTGAACTACAAGTTCGGTGCAGCATTATTGTCATATGAGTAATACTATATAGAGCGAGTGAGCTGAATAAAACTAGAAAGAGACGAAATTATTTTCTGATTTAATTCTTATTTCGACAAACATTTAGATTTGTATTCAAACAAAATAATTCGGAAAAATATTATTTTGGCATACTCATATGTTTCAATGATATTTTTATTATTAATTGAAATATGTGTCGTGATGTTATTTTTATAAATAATTCTGGTTTTCCTTTCTAATTAAAAGATTTCTTTTTAAGATTAAAGTAAGATTTCTACCCATATAATTGAGCTCCCAAATATTTGGTTTGAAGTGCCACATTGTTTCGCTCCCTACCACTCGTCTTCGGCCTGGAACTATTAGTAGATTCAAAAATTCGACTGGCAAAAACTACTTACAAAATGTTTTCATATAAATTATTATTTCAGCTATATAACACAAACACGGGCTTAAAATCATAAAATGTTCGTCATAAAATCCAATTTTTATGATAATTATGATTTACTGAAAATGTTTTTCGTTCTATAAACACACATAAGCAAGTATAATTTGAAAGTTTATTATCAACCGCCAATAAAATAAAAAAATAAAACAAATTCCATTAAATAGAATGAAGCGTTTTTATTTATTTTTTTTTTTTGAAGGAAATCCTATTTACCAAAACAAAAAAGAATTCTAAATGCTTAACAAACATTAATTTTATTACATTTTTTTATTCTATTTACTGTTCTATGTATGTATGCTTACAACATAATGTTGTATATAATAATGAACAAATATATAAAAAAAAAATATTAAATTATTTTTAGTCAAATGGCTCTTATTGTAATGTACCTTATTGCTGCGTACTGTTTGAGTGAAATTCTCCACAAAAACAAAAACAAGACTGCTACACACATCTAACTCATTTTTTAGGGCTAAAAGCACAAACTATTATATCCCAAACAATAAAAGTAGACGAATATGGTACCCGTAATATTGTACAGAGCGCAAATGACTGACTAAATATAAAAGAAATTAGTTTTTTGTTTGTTAAGCCATACAAGAATATGTGGAACCAAATGGAAAATTCTAGTAAAGAAAAATAATTCATTTTCGCCAAAGTTTTCTTTTTGGGAAATTTCATTGTTTTTCCAACCATCAATTGTTTGTGCTTCGGTTATAAAATTTGTTGTATTTGTATTGTGTGTACATTTTTATTTTGAAAATTTTCGGCAGGGCTTGGTTTCTGTGTATACTGTATGTGTTGCTTTGAATTGTACATAGTACTCGTATCTCAAAGCGTAAATGTACTTTCAACATTTCTAATTATATAAACAAAATTTCGTTATTTTAATTTCAAAGCATACGGTATAGTTTCAAAATATAAAATGTTTACATTACAATACGAGTATAATAAGAAGACCAGAGTTTACTATTCCAACGAATCAATTGGCTTAATAAATTACAGATACGAAACACAAAAAAAAGAATTTAAATAAATTTTAAATGTTATTGATTATGTGTCAAATCGAATAGAAAATTTATAGTTTCAATGATAACATCACAATCAAGATAGAGCAACAAAAAAAAATTCCAAATCATGATTTTTATAAAATTAACATAAATTTTCCAATTATTTTAATTTGAAAATTTCATTTCACATCTACATACGAGCAATATAAGTAGTATATATCGATGTGTATTTGTTGATTTAATTGTAATCAAGATAAACTTAATTAAAATTAATTTATGACCTAAACGAAATCTGAATTGAAAATTTGTTTCTATTGTGCTTTTTCATGTTTAGTATATAAATACCGGCTCCGTTTTTTGGTGCTTCCCGGCGGGTATTTGTATAATAGAACCAGCCGCTTTTACTTTCACAACACCTATAGACACAGCTGTATGAACCAAGCCCGAATTTTTTTTTTTTTTTTACTTATGGCAACACCACTTCTGCCAAGACACAAAATATTCGCAAATTATAACTATAAAGCAAATTTGTGTCACACAAAGCCAATTTGTGGCTATCAATTTAAACGTGGCTTCTAAATATCAGTTATAAATCAAATCGTCGGTTTAATGCAACAGTGACACAACCCAAAATTTGTAATTTTTCAGTAGAGCGATTTGAAAAAATCACTCAAAATTGTTTGTAGAAACGGCGTTTTTCAAAAGTAAATGAAAATACATTTTGATTAGTAAAATAGTTTTTTTCTGTTCCTACATGCTCTATCGGATCTTAATTTTTATAATTCTTTAATCTTTTTCAAATTTTCTTACGATAGGTTTCAATACCGTAAATGTTAATTTCTTTCGCGTATTGAGTGATTTGTTATTTGGAAGTAAATACATACATCTAAAATATTTTGTCCAAATAAAAAATTATTAATTTTTAATGTGGGATAATTATACAAATATATGTTATAGTTGTGAATATTTTGTGTAATTTTGTGTCGCGGTTTTTTTTTTTTTTTTTTTTTTTTGTTGATTATTACTTTTGAGCGTTTCGTCATATTGTATATATTGTAACATTTTCTGTGTATATTCATAATATTCAAGAGAGCGCTTTATAAATATGGCACCTAATGATTGCACAATGTGATAAAGACGCTAGTGAAATTTTTTAATTTGTTATGGTTTATGTAAAAAAGTTGCTCACTATCGTTGCGCGGGCTTAAAAAAAGCATCAGATGAGTTTATATGTGGCAGTAAAAACGTCCATTGCTTTTGTGATATCTGTAGTGACTTTGTAACGAGTACGCTGATTAAGCCTACTGTTATAGACATTTATGAAGGGAAATACTGAGACAGAGCCCTTGAGCGGTCACCTCTTGCGCGGCTAAAGCTCAGGAGTCATGGGGTGGGGTTTTCAAAGGATGACTCAGTCTTGCTAAACCGCTAAAAAAAATTTATTTAAATAAAAGGAAAATTAAATTGATAGCAACTATGGTATTTACGAAGCAAGAATAAATTTTACCAGAGTGGTTAAAATTTGTAGGCAGGAAACATAATTAAATAATTTTATAAAAGACGAAGGAGTAAATTTTGTTTAAAACTAATTGGAGTTCTGACCTGCGTGAGGAAAGGAAACAACGAAAAAAAAAAAAACTAAAATAACCAAAATGGCTGGAAATCCAATCATCAATAATCCAAAACATCAAGATAATTTACGTCATCCCAAAGAAAATTTTAAATAACCAACCCAATGAAAACAAGTGCTCGCGCCTACTGCTATACTTACCATGGTCTCACTTAAAAACTTAACGTCTCATATTTCGGTACTCACAATCGACTACGAAAAAAAAAAAAAATATAAATTGATTTAATGAGTTTCATAATTATTAACAAAAAAATTTCGAATTTATTACATTAAAGGAAAATTGAAAAATATTAAATTAATGTAGGTATCTATATACCAATTTATATGTATGTATATATATATATATATATATATATATATATATATATATATATATATACACATATATATGATATAGCCTACCCTAAACCCTAAGCTACCCTATGCTAAATTAAAGCACAATTCCTAACTTATCTTAACGAAAAGAAATTTAACTAAATTAAATTATTAAGAAAAATGATCGTAAAAATGAAATTTAATACACGAGAAAAAAAATATACTAAAGTAATAACAATTAGAGAGAAACCAACAATTTACTTGATCATGATACGATGAGGCCTTGTTGATGATGAGATGAAAGTTGATAGATGAACACCAAGATTGTTGCATGCCATATTGCATGAAATTGTTCGAAGTTTATGCAGCACTCGCTTTTTGTAAACAATGACGTAGTCACACTCAACTTTTTAATTAGATTTTCAAATTTTTAGTTATTTAGAATAGAACTAATTATTTATTTCAGTGTTATTTATTTGTAATTATTAATTATTTATTGTCGTAAAATATTATTATTTTATTTTTTTTGAAGAATTATCGAATTATATTAAAATCATTCTATTATATATTATTTATAAAACTTGTAAATATTAATTTTTAATTAGAAATGTAGCGATACGGTTATTACGTATAATAATTAATAAGCAGTTCATAATTTTTATCCGCAAATGCACAATCTGTAACGTTTTGGCTTGGGTCATCCGACGCCGCATGACACGTGTTTTTGCAACGGATAGCTAACCGTGGCTAGGGAGGGATCTTAATACTCACTAAAGCGTCGGAAGCCATTATTACAAAAATATTACTAATAAAAAAAATTTAATTTGTGTCTACATAATTAAAATGGTCCCTCATAATATTCCGCTACATCCAAGCTCACCTCATTTAAAAAAAAATTCAAAACATAACTATACCTATCATTACTAAATGAAAATTAAACGAAATGCGCAGAATGCTCACTCATGATCAACACTTATTGCGAGTACTGTATGTAGATACAGTATACTTATTTCAAAAAAAAAAATCTTTAACCAAACCAAAAATAATTTACAAATCAAAAATTAAAATCCATTCACAAAATATCAGTATAAATAAAAAAAAAATTACTGTTTATGAATGAACGCTAATAAACAACCATAAATTTAAAGGGAATCAAAAACAAACTTTTAATATTTAAAGAGATCGTAAAGCAACAAAAACAATTAAATTATATTGCAAGTAAATTGATAATTACAAAAAAATAATTTAGAAAAGTAATATGAAAAATATTTACGTCACCAAAATCAATATTAACTATGCTGAGTGATGGGATGGTGTCCTTTAGTGGCCTCGATTACTCTTCTTTATGGGACTCCGTGGTTCGTGGTGATTACCAATACGCTGCGTTTATGTAGTGATTTCCTATCACCAATGTTTTATGATTATAAAATCGTTTACGGTCTATATTATGCTTCCAATGCGTGGTACACAACAAAAAATGAAACGCAAAAATTTCATCATATGGATGGTTTATGTTGTATATTTTAATTTTGTATAATTTATTTTATTGAATTGTATATTGGTATATATTATATGTACATAGATTTTTAGCAAATTAGGTTTTTATTATTTATGCATTTAAATAAAATGGCACATCTCACATTTTAATTTGGTTTCATTACAAAATATTTTACATGCTCGTGACCAATATTAATTTTATTTTATTAAAAGTTATAACACACAAGTTTTTTTTCTTTAGGTTTCTGTTTAACAATTCAAATTAATATAATATCACACGGAGAGAAAAAATTACCAGATTTTTTTCCTATTCCTTTATAGCAATCAAATTATAGCGCTCTGTACCATAATTTTAGTAAATACTTCTATTTTTATTGCGGAATTTCCTATTTCTTCGGTAATATCTGCTATATAGAAATTAGTACTATAACATTAACTAAATCTTATGTGACATAGGAACCGTTGGTTAAGCTAAGGCAACTTGTTTAGGAATAATTCCTTTTTGTTAAGGAATAACTCCCATTATTTTTCACTAGATTAAAATGCATTTTTGTTTTTCTCTAGTTATTACAACTTCTTCGTGGTGAACAGTTGTGTTGTGGTTTTAGATGAGTAAAAAATGGTAAACAAAAAATTGTGCAAATTATTTGTGTCATTTTAAAAGTTTATATACTTTGTTTTTTAATGGTAAGTGAGTGAATTACTTTGATTCAAATTTATAATCATAAATAAATTATTAGAATTACACTTGTATTAAATTATTGGAAATACACTATGAATATGCTATTTATAATATGAACATTATTATTTAGATATTTTGTAGCATTATTATCCGCCATGATTTATGAGTCTGTAAAGTTATGTTGTAGTCGTATTATTTTCAATGTTTTAGAATTTGTAGTGTGTTTTTGAAACTGAGGAATGAAACTAATCTTACCAAATTGTAATTATAATCATTTCAGAAGAAAAAAAATCAGATGACTACCGTACACCCTTATCGTTGTGATACGCGACACATACGTTGTAAGTAAAAACATTTTGTGATTAAAATTATATATATTTCTAACATGTGTACAATTATTATTTATTTCAGATAATATCGTCTAGAAATGGCTAAATGTGGATGCTGCATTTCCAATGAAAATTCTCCAGAGTAACTATTTAAAACTATGTAATTCAACAATATTGTTCGCTTTCATTATAAATAATTTATTAAATATGTATTATGAAATCAAAATTGCGTTTTATTTGTTCATATGTTAGACGGGTGCTTTGCTATATTACAATGTAGAAACTTCCATAAATATCATGAATGTTCCTATTTTTCTAGGGATTCAATCCAATAAAATATGTAAATGCTGCAATATTATATTGGAAAAGATGCCAATAATATAAGAATAGTTCCCTTATCGGTGTACATATATTGTCCTATAATGCATGAGGTAGAGTGCTTTGTGTATGATCATAAAGATGAATATTATAGAACACATTCCTATTTTTATGACAACCGGGTTTAACATTTTTAATAAATTTTACTATATCTCGCGGTAGTCAGTCCTTATCATTAAATAGTAAGCTTTCCGATAATAGGCCACAATTCCGTGGGCTCCGATATTTTATGGAGATGTGTGCTATATTTTTTTTTGTCCGTGCAATTTTCTTTTTCTTAAACTTGCACATACATTTTTCAATTTTATTTATTAAATTCAGTACTGCGCATATTTTGTCTCAGTTTATATACACCACCGATTCCCCTTTGATCCCCACTATATTATCCAAAAAAAACTCTGTAGGTAATTAAAAAAAAATAACTCGACCGACAAGAAATTGCGCGCCAAAAACCATTCTAGTGCCTTGATCTGTCTTGTTAGATTCAAATAGTGAGAAGAATCATAATTCATACACATATACCTTGGATCGTACTAATGTTCGAAATCGTTTGATATAGAAGTATTGCTATATGCATTAATATTGTATTTACAACACAATCGTATTACGTACAATTACAATATTATATTTATTGATTTTATTTCTCAGTTGACACAAGATGACTACAGTGCGCGAAGTTCCGTAGATAAACCAATTGTTACAAATCGTCCATATTATTTTATTTTCAAGTACCGCAAACTCAATGCACAGATTTTGGATTTATTCTTAATTTTGTACATGGTACCATAAATAGTTTCATGCCTTTATCTTTTCATTTTATTTGTCGTGTAACAGCACTTATTTTATATTATATAAATAATTGTATTCGAGCAAATTAAAAAAAAACGTCCACCATTAGGTTGAAATACACCATGCTCGATATTGTTACAGACACACCTTTGAACCATCTAACAGTACTAATTTTATAAAGTTTAGTCTAAATTTTCCACACATTAATTATATTATTATGTTTAATCAATCTATGATATGAACTATTTGCAAAAGTAATTTCTAACTATTTGCCATATATATATTATAAATATATTAATTGTATAACACGCGACACATTCACTGACTCGAAAACGAAGCCAAATTATTTTTAAACACCATTTTGGCTTGGTAATTTGAATTTAATAAATTTTAAATTTTTTTCTCACTCGATCAAGATTATAACACCGACTACCCAAATCCATCTTTTTATTTTTTCCTTCTTCTCCGATAATCACCTCGTAACCACCCGTTATTTTTCGAAGGTTTTTAAATTAATTTTTCAACCGAACGTAAACAGTAGGGTGTAAAAATAGCTAGACAACCGAATTGTTAACGCTGTGGTGGACACCGCGGCGTTACAACTTACTTACAACATTCACTAGTAAAATTGTGGAACTGTCACAAATTTCAATGAGTATTGAAAAATCTGTTTATAATTTAGGAGAATGGTACCTCACCGCAAGAAGGAGAGAACGCCCGTTGGTCTACTTAAAGCAAGCAGATTTGAATCAAGTAATGACAGAAAAAATAAAAATAAAAAGCAAGAGAAAATAAATAATAAAAATAAAGATAAGTTAAGAAAAATTAAAAGAAGCGCAAATGGGGAGAAAAAAATAAAATTTAAAAATTATAAGTACTCGATAGAGTATTCAAATCGATAAGAAATAAGTTGATATAAAAATAAAATAAAACTTAAGTTTATTGGATTGTCAACTGGTAGCGAATAATAACTTCTTAATAGTGAATTTGCTAATGTGGTAGTCGAACAGTTCGAAATATTACTTAGTCTCGCGCAGCCTTCTTGTAACAGGCTCGTTCTGGCCGTAGGTCGTTCTGTGAGGAGCAATTCTGTAAGCTGGATCGTTCTCAAACCACAAGCATTTACGTTAAGATTTACCTTTTCCAGTAGAGCTGCAGAATCTATACCGCCAGATAAAATTTTATGAATGAAGACGATGGTTGCAACAGATCGTCCCTTGTTCAGTGGCTTTAAGTTAACAAGCTCTAAGCGGTCAAGATAAGGAGGCAAACTGTAAACGTCCACCCATGGCAATCCACGTAGAGCAAAGCGCAAGCATCTACGTTGTACCGCTTCAATTCTTCGTATGTGCACTTCATGGTATGGGGACCAAACCTGACTAGCATACTCGAGCAGGGGCCGTACAAATGTCATATAGAGAGCCCTCGTAACATAAGGGTTCAAAAATTCCTTAGGCCAGCGTTTCACAAATCCAAGCGAAGAGGTTGCTATGTTGACAATAAAATCGATGTGATCTTTAAAGTTAAGTTCGCGGTCACAAATTACCCCTAGGTCCCGTATGGTTAAAACTTTTACGACAACAGCACTATTGATGGTATACTCACGACTAATGGAATTTGTGCGTTTTCTTGAGTATGTTATGCATTGGCACTTACTCACATTCAGATGCAAATTATTTTTAGTACACCAAGTCATAAAGTTATTGAGGTCATTCTGCAATAGGTTAACATCGGAGGAACATGAGATTTGTCTGTAAATTTTCATATCGTCTGCATAAATAGAAATTGACGAGTTTTTGATCATGAAAACGACATCATTGATGGACAAGATGAACAAAAATATGCCCAAGATGACTGCCTTGTAGTACCCCGGAAGTAGCTATAAAAGGAGCAGATATGGATTACCTGAAGATCATCTGATACCTACGTGCCCTAAGATAAGATTCCACCCATGGTTAGAATTGAGGTCCAAAACCAAGCGCCCGGAGTATAAACAAAATTATCTTATGGGGAACCCTATCAAACGCCTTGCTGAAAATCCGTGTTAATAACATCAACTTCCTTTCCACATTCCATAATGTTCAAAGTATTAGAAACAAATTCGGTTAGATTGGTTGTAGTAGATCGTCCTCTGAGGAAGCCATGCTGATTAATTGAAAACAATGTTTTAGGGAATCGTACTCAATACTCTCGAATAACTTGGGGATACAGGACAGTTTCGCAATTGGCCTATAGTTAGAGATGTCTGATTTACATCCCTACTTATGGGTTGGAATTATAAAAGAGTCTTTCCATATTGATGGAAATATTCCATAGGAGATCGACTTTTGGAACAGCATTGTAAGTTGCTGCACTAAGTTACCAACACAGTTTTTTAAAATAATATAGAAGGCAATCCATCGGGGCCAGCGGAAAAGTCATCTTTTAGTTTGTTAATGCTCCTTACCACAGTTTCAAGATCGATTTTAACGGAGACCGGAGACTCTAGAGCGCTGTTATTCATGTCACTGACGTATGCCGCGTCAGGCTCAATATCATTATTGGAGTGGGCGCTATTAAAAAAATTTGCGAAAAAGCCAGCAATGGTCTTGGGGTCACAAGAACAATGATCGCCGAACTTCATCGTGGAAGGATATTCATCTGATTTCTTTCATCTGATTTTTTGAAGTGTTTATATTTATATTTTTGACGTAAACATATTTATGAGTTTGTAAACGTCAAAAAGATTCTAATGAAATGTTGAGATTTTTCAAAATTGATTGTGATAAAAAAAAATCAATTTTTTTACTTGGAAAAAACGTACCACGGTAATTTCGATCAAAATTTTTTGATCTCAAATCAATTTTTTTTGATTTATAAATCAATTTTTCTTTTTTAAAGTAATTGCTATAAGATTTAAATGTTTATCTATGTCTTTCATCGAGGGCACTTCCATTTCATTGTCGCTATCGACATCCACATATTTATTCGAATTAGTTTCCATCGACCTTAAAATAACTTCATCGCTATCGCCTGTAACGATAACATTTTTATCTACCGTCAAATATTCGAGCAAATCGACATTTTCATTTACTGTTTGCATTAATGAATTTTGCCAATATAATTCATCTATTTCAAGGCAAGCACTGTTGAAGTTTTCTTCAATGCTTGTAGACGTCTTGTCATCGCTAGTCCAAGGATTTTTAAAGCAGTTAGAAATAGTGTTTGACTGTACTAAATCCCATGCAAAGCTTATCATCACACAGCCATCGGATACATGAAAATGAGGCAGGATAATGTTATCATCGAGACTCTGTATAACTTTTTGATTAAAAGTTTTCTGTGTCTTTAAAGTTTTGTACAATACCCTGGTCCATTGGTTGTATTAAACTTGTAGAATTTGGAGATAAGCACTTAACTGTTATAAATTGTAAATCTTCAACTTCTAAATGCGACGGACAATTATCCAGTATTAACAAAATTTTGCGTTTTTGGGCAAAGAATGGTTTATCAATATGACGAAGATATAATTCCCACTTCTGGAAAGTCATCCAAGCTTTCAAATTTGATTTATACAAAACCGGTAGAGTACGAATATTTTTGATACATCTTGGGTTTTTATATTTACCAATAACTAGTACCGGTAGCTTATCCTTTCCAGTAATATTTGCCCCTAAGAGCACAGTAAGTCGATCTTTGCTCCGTTTACCTCTAAAACAAGGATTGTTTTTAAAAGCCATGGTTTTATCCGGTAGCAATTTATAATATTGGAACATAACATTTGTATTGTTTTTAAGCTATGAATATTTGAAGGGTTATCCATATTTATTATGTATTGTAATACAAAAACGCTTAATAAATTACAAAACAAAAATTTAAAACACTCAGGTAGACGAATAAAGGAGACGAGACAAAATACATAAACGAAAAAGTTCGTTCGTTATAACCAATACAAAATACAAATGTTTTATTAATTTGAACAGAAATGTTTTTCATTATATCGTTATAACGAGGTTCGTTATATTGAGGGTAGTTTTTATTATGTTATATAAGAAAAAAATTGCGACCGAAAGAATTGAGCGTTATAAAGAGGTTTTCGTTGTATCCGATGATTTTATAACCAGGTTTTACTGTACTTGGTTCGAGCCAACTCTAATATCAGGCAGATTCAAAATGGAGTTAATGTGCGCAAGAATATCTGCGTTGGTCGTCGAGATACTAAGCCTTGAGACGAATATATTCTTATGCTTTGGAGCTACTCTGATTCGGCAGGGAGGTCTAATGTTCCTGATATATTCAGGGTTAGCGGAGTAATTATCGGATATAGGGATCATTTGTATTGGAGGTGTAACATTACTGATTGAATTAGCGTGAGAGACAGGAACTGCTGATATTGTAGGTGTAAGAAGGCTGTTGATTAACTGCGTATTTGTTGATAGAAGTTCATGTTGAAGAGAATGGTATTTGGAGGAGCTTCTGTTGCCCTAGGTTGGTTGGTTATCACGCAATTTATCCGCTCGTTACAGATGTCCGTCATGGTTTTAAGTCCATTCTCAAAGCAGGAGATCGATGAGTGTAAATGTTCGGAGATGTTGATAGAATTTTTC
The DNA here is from genome assembly GCA_947310385.1 of Nephrotoma appendiculata. Classification (NCBI taxonomy): domain Eukaryota; kingdom Metazoa; phylum Arthropoda; class Insecta; order Diptera; family Tipulidae; genus Nephrotoma; species Nephrotoma appendiculata. Next base: position 25,229,908 of record OX371224.1, read on the forward strand.
TTAAAACCATCACTGAGAGCAAAGCTAAAATCATGAACTTTACGGGAAAGTTCTGCTGTAACTTTCGAGTGTGATAATAAATATTCATTAATGAGCTGGCTATGATTCCTAAATTCACATGTAAGGTGATTGTTGAGTTGTTTAATTTTTGACATATTCGTACTCATGTCCGAAGAAATTATATCAAATGTGTTGCAAAACATCTCATTCATAATGACATCGAAATTATCAATAAATTTCCAAAGTATTTATCATGACTAAAGTTATTAAGTGCGATCGATTTAGTATTACTTGCAATATTGTCATCAATGCGATCAAACCTAAACAACAAATATCTTGAGGAACCTACAATTATTCATCAGTTTGGTTTTGATGGCGATCACCTAGTTAAATATTGTGAGTCCACAAACTCTTTTTTGAGATCTCAAAGATATATTTTCTGCTCCGCTGGCACTGAAATTATGCTCGATCTCCTGACATATTCAAATTTACAACATATCTATTCAATAGACAACATCATGCGACCTATCGTTACTGGTGTCCAGGGTGTTCCAGACTGTGGAAAATCTACATGGATCATAAACAATCATAAACTAGGCTATGATCTGGTCTTATGTGCCACTAAGGAAGGTCTTGCTGATCTCAAATCTAAAGTTGCCACCCGTTGTATTAAGGAGAAGATGGATTTCAACAAAATTGAACTTAACTATAAAACGATTGCTTCATACCTAATTAATGGAACCCGACGTTATGACTCATTGTTTATTGATGAATATATGATGATACATGCAGGTTATATTGGACTGGTGGCCATGCTCAGTAAATATTCAAAAATATATCTTCTTGGGGTTATCCCAATCAAATTCCATTCATTCCATTCATCGACAGATTGCACCATGTTAATATTCAATTTTACGATGCTAATAAATTTATTACGAATTCAGATCAGCTAAACATTACATTTAGATGTCCTGTTGTTGTTACATTAGCACTAAAAGAATATTATCCTGATATCAGTACCAAAAACCCTATAGAATTATCAATGGGATTCTTCAAACTACCACCTGATTTATCATCCTTGCCTGTAATTGATAATACATATTATCTAACTTTTACCAAGGCAGATAAGCGCTTATTAATGGACCGGCTTACCTTACCATCTTCTAGTAAAGTCTTAACTATTCATGAGGCACAAGGACTAACGTCACCAAATGTTGTATGCGTCAGAACAAACACTCATCCGATTAAACTTGTCAGTAGTTTACCACACGCAATAGTTGCAATATCGAGGTAGCAGATGATTTACTCCATTTGTTAGTGATGAAGGTGCGCCATTTTAACAACAGTTGTCCTGCTATTTATGAATCACCAAATACTACCAAACCATCTACAAAACCGTGTAAAAATTCAGGCAAAGATGTGAGTACAATTTATTATCAGAATGTAAATAAAATGGCATCAAAAGCATCCAAATTCTATCAATTTGTTCATCAAACAAACTACCCTATATATGTAATTGGGGAAAGTAATCTCAACCCAGGTATTCATAGTACAGAATTCTTTGGGCAGAATTATATTGTTTACAGATGTGATCGCACTCCTGAAACGAGTACGAAGGAGGCAGGCGGTGGCGTATTGATAGCTGTACATTCTAATCTAGAAAGTTCTCCTGTTTCATTAGTTCCATCAAGACTTGAGCAGATTTGTTCGAAGATAAAAATAGGCAAACGATATCTATTTATATATACAGTGTATATACCGCCTCGGTCAAATTGCGACTGCTACGCCAGCTGCATCGATGCAATTGATGAAGTCTTTAAAACATCTAATTCATCGGATCTTGTTCTTATACTGGGCGACTTCAATCTTCCGAATATCAACTGGAAACATGACATGGAGTTTAACTGCATTCTTCCATGTAATATCAATAGCGATGCAGAGTCCCTATTCGTCGATGCCATGCTTGGTTTTAACCTCAACCAAATTAATATGATTGCTAATAGCATCGATAGGTTTCTGGATCTGGTATTCACTACTGAGGAGGATGCTTTCAAAGTAACTGAATCAATGAATCCATTTGTTGTAAACGATATCAACCACAAACCTTTGGACATTGTATTTAATACAACCTACTGTAACCGGAAGAAATCTGAGCACCTTCCAAGAATGAAATTCAACTTCAAGAAGGCAAATTACGCCGGTCTGCAGAATTATTTAGAAGCAGCAAATTGGGATCTAACTTTAAATCTTGACAATGTTAAATGTTGATAAATTTTATGACTTCATTTACCAAGGCTTTGAACTCGATGTGCCTTTTTACAATAAAGCACCAAAAACTCATCCTCCGTGGTTCGATGACCTGCTATCCAATTTCAAAAACCGAAAATGTAAAGCATATACTGCAACATGATGAAATCTCGATTGGAACCCGACAAGCTAGCTTTTTTACAGCGCAGTGATGAATTTGACGTATATTTCAATTTTAAGTACAGGTCTTACCTTGCAAGTATTGAAACAAAAATTAAATCAAATCCTAAAGAATTTTGGAAATACTTTCGATCCAAACGGGAAATCGAGGGATATCCATCCAATATGACTTATAATAATACCAGCTCTTCGGACGCAAAAGTGATAGCAGACATGTTTGCAGCATTTTCCAATCAGTATATAGCCCTTGTGATAATATAGAATACACTGATAAAATAGGCAACAGCAATACTTCTATTATTACCCCTGTCATACATGAAGAGAATGTTATATCAGCCTTAAAAGAATTTGAAGATGGATGTGGATCGGATGATATACCCGCCTTTATATTAAAAAGGTTTGCGAGAAGCTTCACAAATCCACTCTGCAAACTTTTTAACCAATCGATAACCACAGCGGTGTTTCCTGATAAATGGAAAATTTCGAAAATAACACCTATCTTTAAATCGGGTAAGAGAGAGGATGTCTCATGTTATAGAGGAATTTCAACATCTTCGTCAATTCCTAAATTATTTGAGCTGATTGTGTGCAATGCTTTTAAATCTACATTGATACGTCACATCTCTACTTACCAACACGGGTTCATGCCTGGAAGATCGACATCTACCAATCTGGTCGAACTTACCTACAAAGTGTTAAATGAGGTAGAAAACCATCATCAAGTAGATGTAGCGTAAACAGATTTTAGCAAGGCGTTCGACTCTATATGCCACCTCAAAGCACTCCAAAGTCTGCGCGAATTCGGGTTTTCAACAGAATTTATTAATTGGTTCAAATCGTATCTGACAAACCGACTGCAATATGTATTAATTGGGAATGAGAAATCCAATGTTATCAAAGTGACCTCTGGTGTCCCTCAAGGATCGCATATTGGACCCTGAATTTTTATTGTGTTCATCGATAGAATAGCCAAGATAATCAAACGCTCAAATGTTCTAATATTTGCTGATGATGTAAAAATTGTTCACACAATTAAACATGAGCATGATGTTGATAAACTGCAGGATGATCTCAACAGACTTAGTGAGTGGTGTGTCCGAAATTCATTACACCTCAATATTACCAAATATAAAATTATGTCGTTTCATCGGAAAAAATATCCAATAACTTCGGCATATAAAATAAATGGTGCGGAACTTCCAAGAGTACGTGAGATTATTGATCTAGGAGTCACATTTGTTGAAAACGTTGGTTTTAACCGTCATATAGATAATTGTATTGCTAAAGCTAACTCCATGTTTGGCTTTGTCAAGCGGTAGACTGGGGAATTCACAGATATACATACTATACGCACATTATATTACGCTTATGTAAGATCTCAAGTAGAGTATGCTGTAACGGTTTGGAGTCCCTCTTACGCTGTGCACTTGAACAGAATCGAAAGCATACAAAAAAAAATTCTTATATTTCTGTTGAAGAAAACTGGCTGGAATTATGATTAGAACATTCCATTCTACGAAAATGTGGCTCGTTTACCTCCTTACTCTTCAAGGTGCAAAGAATATAACATGTACACGCTTGAAAACAGGCGTCTACTTCTGGATGCCGCTTTTATCGGAAATGTCCTTCTCGGCCACATTGATTTATCCTTCATCCTGGAAAACATATCCATAAATGTCCCAAGCAGGACTTTGCGTAATCATCAATTTTTGGCGCTTGAACACCATCCAACCAACTATGGCGATAACGATCCCATTAATCGATCTGCAAAATCTTTCAATGCCGTAATTGATCAATTTGATTTTAATTTATCAAAAACCAGTTTTAAAAAAAAGTTAAAATCATATTTTCTAAATTTTTAATAAGTCCTTTGACAGTTTCATATTTGAAGTATTAATTGTTAATTTAAATAATTGTTTTATTTATAATTCTTCTTTATTTACAATCTAAGTGTAAATAAATAGATTAATTTTTTGTTAATTTCTATTTTTAAAATTCTATTTTTAGATTTAATTTTTTTGTTCTCTTTTTTGATAATATGTTTTATATTTTACTTTTGTTAATTTGAAATCATAATTGCAATGTACTAAATCGATTTCCTTTAATATTTAAATAAATAAATAAGTTTGCATCTTTGCATCAAACGAACTCGACATGTCGACAACACTATAGCGCACAATAAATTTAGTCTCTTTTCCATATTGAAAAGGCGGTTGCAATTTACGTCAAAGTCTGTTTTAAAGTCCTCCAAGCGATTTGCAATTGCAGTAATGGATTCACTCAAACACGGAGTTGTTGCGCACATATTGTTTTTATCTTTGCATTCAATAAAGATGAAGGAAAATTTCTTTAGAAAGGCAGAATTCGCGCGCAAATGTGGTAGTCTCTCCGATGAGTGATCAAACACGGAGCCGCAATAACGGCACACAATTATTGTATTCATAATTAAAAAATAAAAACTTTTTACTTACACGAAATAACAAACAGTTAAAAATGTATATAGAACTAAAATAAATATGTAACAGCGCTCGGTAATGCCTAAATTAAGTAGATTAGAGGCATGGTACTAATAAATTATTACAAAATAAAACCGTAAATTTAACTGTGACTAGAACGTGTAGCACTTGAATAATGAGTTAGAGGCCACAAACACAGTTATTATTCATCGAGATGCGATCATGAACAGTAAAATTAAATAATGAGCACTTAAGTTAAGCCACATACAAACACGTACAACTTTCTAAGATTCACTACTGTATTGAACACAAATTAAATTTATCAGATGCAAGTCATGTAAAAAAACACCAAAAAGCACAAATAAGTTAACACAGACTAGATTTAAGTTTAATATCACAGAAAAAATTCATATTATTTGCACAAGCTAATTATTAATTAGAAAATTGGTAGAACAAGGATGTAGAACGTCACGTCATAGCTGATAAAATTAATATGAATTATAACGAGTTCTTAAGATAAACTAAGCACTAGGACACAGATTAAAATTTATATTACAAAACTAAGTTTTATATCACAGGATTAGTATTTAAGAATGTTGAAATGTACAAACAACAAAACAATTATAGACATTCGTAAACCGTTATACCACGTTTACGTTAATTTTTTTTTTCTTAATGAAATATAAAATAAAAAAAAAGACTTTTGGTAAATCAGCACTTATATCACAAACTAACAATTTCACACTTCATTAATTAAATTAATTAATTAGAACACTTAAATTAAAACCAAAAAATAATAAATTCAAATTAAAAAAAAGAAATTTAGTAAAAATAAATACGTCTGTGCAAGACGATGGTCACAATTTGTATGCAAAATTGTATGCAAAATTTAGAAAAGGGTCAGGCGGCAAATCTGAATAATGATGATCAAGATATTGAAAATAAGGATAATATTGACCTGGGGTCCGGTACCTTCTATATCTGATCATGATTTGATTTTTGCTTCTTATAAATGTTGTCGCACTAGAGATAGGTTGACTTATTCTGTTGTGCCCAATTATAAAAAAATTAATTATGAATATTTTGTGGATTGTTTTTTTTGAATTGATTGGTCTATTCTTTATTCTTATTTAATTCAAATTTCTTATATTTAGATTCTATGTGTGTACCCCGCAAAAGAACCATTAACAATTTTCCAACACCTCCATGGTTAAACCAAACTATATTGAATTCAATTCAATATATAGATTTGAAGTATTATAATTATAAAAGGAGTGGATTAAATCCAATTATAAAAGAACTGTATTAGATGATCTCGTTAATATGATGTATTAATATGATGTATTATCAAAATTATATAGTAGAATTAATCTCGCATGTTAATATTTTTGGGTACCTTCGATGGGGAGGTATTTCACAAGTTTCGTAACTTGTTCAGAAATAAATAAGTTAAACCTTTAAAATTGTAGTATGGAACATAATTATTATTAGCAACAGTTTCAACTTGTATTTGATGAAAGGAAAACCAAGGGGTTTGGCATAATACAGATAATACCAAAAATAACTTTTAAAAAACAAAATTTATATAAATTCAACAAGGAGATAACAATAGATTACAACCTTTTTCATAAAAAAACCTCATCTCGCATAATGTTTATGTATTTTTTGTCTAAATTTAGCAAAAAGCTTTCTCCTTATACTATAATATTTACATATATAAATCTACATATACACAATATTTTCTTATTTGTGCACATCTTATTTGAGCACACAGCCAAGACAGAAAAACACACAAGGTACCTACGTACTTTCTGTATAATACGAGAGATACAGAATGGATAAAAAAGCAAAATCAAAATAATTATTTACCTCGTTAAAAATTCCCTGTCTTAAACGTAGCAAAAAGCACACCGAAAATAAAAAGAATGTATTAAATCCATAAAACAAATTTTTCCCGAGCACAAATAATTTAAACGGATAATCCTTGTCTTATAATAATATAAATCGATTGTTAAAAAAAAACGAAAAAATAAGAAAAATCTAATAATATTTTATCTAAATAAAATATATTTATTTTATTTTTTTGCTGTACGTAACGTTTCAAATTCCATTTTGATGAAATATTTAAAAAATAAAATGTTTGGCACATACAATATGTAATCGCTCCTGGTACGTAGAAGAAAATTATACCGTGTATGTGTGTGTGTGTGTGTGTGTGCACACGTTAGAAAATGAATAGAAGAAAATTTGACATCGTACATCATAATACTTTCATGAAAAACAAAATGAAACAAAACAACAACAACAACAAAATTCGGAAGGAAACAAGTTTTTTTCTTATGCTTTTCTTTTTTTTCCTTAAGTTCCCTAAACATTATGTTTGTATATATGTCATATTTTTGTCTTGTATTTATTTTTCATTCATCTTCTTATACAATTTTCTTCTCAGTGCTTTTTTTCTTGTGTGTGTGTGTGTGTGTGTGTATGTTTTCAACGTCTTTTAAATCCTCCAATCACAATTTTCTTTTCTTCTGTTTTTTAACCCCAATTTTAACTCTCAATGATACGTGTGTTTTTTACATGTGTATTTTGTTTTTGTGTGAGCTTTCTTCGTAACTGGTGCGCCTTTTTATTTTTGGAGAGTATAAAGGGAGGTCATATGACATATTTTTTTCCTAAATTGGTTTTTGACATAAAATCATGATAAAAAAAGACAACAAACACAAAATAAAAACAAATATTTTTTCTACTTTGCTTTGTTGAAAAAAGAAAATTATGACATATTAGAAGATTAGGTTTTTTTTTCTTCGTAAGTACTTAAGAAATATGAATGATTTTCAAAACAAGAAGATAAAGAAGACTGAGATATCAAAAATGGCAATTATTTAATTGCCATGGTTTTGAGAGGAAGATAAATTAGGAAAAGTACTTGATATTGTTGTCAAAATATTTGACAAGTAAGCACGATGTATTTTTCTATATCATGTAGACATGATATTTCTAGTAGGCGTGTAAGTGATACTTAAAGCGATACTTATTCCAGTTGCCGTAAGGTTATGTTTATTAAAAATGTCATATAATTAGCGATATTATAATATATATGATACGTAATGAAAATTTGCGTCGAGTACTAACTAATTGTCATATGTAGTTATACAGTAGTGTAATAGAGTACTGAAATTGGGGTGGAAATGTAGGAGGTCGGGTGAAATTTTGCAAATTTTCTAAAATTTTCTTAAGAAAATTTAAATTAAATTTGCTTAATAATGGAAGCATTTCCACAATTTCCCTTATATTTTCCTACATATATACGTAAACGTTATATATTGTGGGGGGGTTGAAATATTTCGATCAATATATACTGAGAGGGAACCGAAACTTAATAACACTGCAATGATGATAAGAAGAAACATTTCTTATGGATGGCATGGTTAACTGAAAATAAATCATCAAATTAAATGACTCACTTTTATCATAACGTCTCCATACATTTTCCTGTTAACTGGGTGGTGAAGGAATTTTTCCGATATTTTCATTTTAATTCCACGCAATTTTTTCCCATTTATTTTCCGAATTTTAGGTTTGTGTGTACGGGGTAAATAAGACAAGGACTAAATATATATATATATATATACATATATATATATATATATATATATATATATATATATATATATATATATATATATATATATATATATATATATATATATATATATATATATATATATATATATATATATATATATATATATATATATATACCACACTTAGTAATATCAGTTGTATAGTGTTAAATAGAGTCTAATAAATTTTAATACAGGCTGTTATGCTATATAGAGTGGATTTGATGGTGGAATCCAATGAAAAAAGCCTCATAACGATTTGGTAACGAATTTTTAGTTTTTGTTGTATGGGTGTAGCTAGAATATCAGTACGTGATTTGAATAACTTTTTAAGTTTACAATTGATTAATATTTGAGGATTTTTGATAATTTTCCAAACTTAGGACCGTAAAAATAGTTATTTTGGTATCTAGGACCTAAAATGATTATTTTTTGCATGAGAATGAATATTTGCTAAATGAATGAATCGAGTTTTGCAATCATTTGACTGCAAAAAGCATTTTAGATACGAGATGCAAAAATATTTGTATTTAATTATCGAATAAGTGGTTTGCTTTTAGCTCTAGTACATAGAATGCGTTTAAGCTCCACATTAATGACAACCAATATAAGTAAATTTCAATGAAAAATACGGAAGGGGGGGGGGGGGGGGTTAATATGTTGCGGCCAATACCCGATCTGCTCTAACCACCAATGTATACATAGATTTCGAACACTTGATTTCTAATGAGAAAAATTAAACTTACCGGACTTTTCATAAGACTGTCTTGAATAATCAAAAAACGATATCCCCTAACTGTTATCACGAAATAACAAAAAAATATTTAGCTCATGATTTTGCAGATGTGGTACGCACCTGACGGGAAAAGTTTGTAGTTATCTGATTCACATATAGATTGCGGTATTGAAAACTCTACAAACGTTTTCGCAGCAATTTATCTACATATAGAACAATAAAATATAGAAAACTTTTGACAGCAAAACGTGAAAATTTATTTTTATTTTAAATGGCTCAACAAAATAATTGTCTATAGAAGAATACGCAATTGATTACGATGAGTGGATACGGAGAATTGAAAAACAGGAAAAAGGAAGCGAAAACCATTAACCATTAACCTAAATCGAGGACGTACGATAGGTTCGATTTACGTAGGACCATCTGCACATTGTATATCTTCATGTCATCCAATAGTAGGCATGGAAGATGGGTCGGTCCATGAGTTGTCTGGGAAACGAAATCCGACTATTGCCAAAAAATCGGCACAAACCGAAATGTAAGTGCCGATATTAATTTTGCCAACAACACACATCCTCAACGGTTTCATCATTTACACTAACATCGCGAAAATCACATCACCATAGCACCGAAGCGCAACTTGCCAACACCCCTATTGTTGAAATCTACATTTCAGAAGACTATATAGGTAATCCGACTGTGGGGCGGTTGAATAACATGTTAACAACCTCCTCTCACAAAAACTGCCAAATTCAGATCTCTCACACATTTCGAATTTCCATGTAAAACGTATTTGCACTAAGAGCTTCAGACCTGGGAGTTGGATCTACCAATTAATATACCAAATGGTGGCCGTCCAACAAGGCGATCAGCGTGTGAAGCGACCCTATCAATATGCCGAAATGCGCAGTTTAAATCCGCGTTATTAAATTTAATTTCGCGATCGAGACTGAGCATGCGTACTCACCGAAGAAAAACAGGTATAAAGATAGAATTCATTGCATTACATACCGGCTATGAACAAGTTGTTTTTCTAGATATCCGAGAAAATTATACTAATTTCTTTACGAATTGTTTAGCAAAATTTTTAGTAAAAATTTCTCGAATCGGATGGATCACGAAAAGTATTCACTAAGCCACATGTGTTAGTTAGTTAACCCTGTATAAGACGAAATACAAGGTTTTCATTATAAAATTTATTTTAATTTCAAAAAAACGTTAAATATGATTTTGAATATCAAAGATTAAAAATGTAAAAACAAATTTTAAAGATTTTAAGTGTCATCGTTATTAAACACCTTAAATTTTCAAACCCATAGTAATAAAACCAATTAAAAATACCGTGTAACTACTCTAAAAATATATGCCAACAGACCATCCAACAGTGGAGAAATTTTCACTATTGAATAAAACAAACCCACAACTTCTTAGAGCCTTATTTTAACTTACGTATTAATCTGAATTCTAAATAGTGCAATAGACAAAAACTTTCTTATTTCGACAAGAGACCTCTAAATACTTATAACAATCAAAAGGATGTTATAATTTTAATTATAACGAAATTTCGAATTACATACAGGTCGGCGATTGAACGTCGTAGAGGAAAGACGTGATTTCGTCTCTCCTCTAAATAAATAAATAAATAATTTAAAATGTGTTTTTAAATTAATTAATCTTTTAATTAATATAAGTATGTGCATATATAAATAAATAATAATAATATTAATAATAATTTGTGTATTTTAAGTTAAGTGAAGTGAAAAGTTATATACATGTTGAATAGTTATATTAATTTGTGTATGATGCGCTTGCAATGACGTAGAAATATGTATATAACAATTTTCGTTTATATATATTTTGATACCGTTGTTTAAATGCATCATACGCATTGTATATATTTTTTCTATAACAAAGGATGCTCAAGATTAGAGTTTTTTACCATTTTTTTCCATTTTTAACACATATATTATATGAGCATATTACATAAGCTATAAATTTAAAAATAAAATTAACAAAATTTTTGTGTAATTAATATTTACTGTTTTGTGTCGTTTTTGTTTGATCATGCAAAAGTTGGTGCCGTTTTCACGATCGCGTGTTTTTTTGCTGTACGAAAGTAATTAGGGTTGAGGTTAAATTTGGAACGCATTAACATGTTCGTATTGAAATGTTTGTATTTCTTGTTCTCTTTGCGTTTTTGTTTAGAAAGGTAAAGAGAAAATTTTGATAAAATATTTATTTACATATTTAGGCTGTTAGTGAATGTATTAAAAACTCTGTTAAAAATTAAAATTTTGACAGGAAAATTAAAAATTATTTTTATTCACCACAAAAAATTTTTACGAACTCTAGACCGTCTATAAATTTTGACAGGATGTTAAAAAAACATAACCCCACTTTTTTGATAGTAAATAATGTGAGTTGTAGCCGTAACAACAATAAAATACTTGAAATAAGGATGAAATAAATGGATTGTTTTTATTTTTGACATTATTATATTTTATTTATTATAATTGATCCAAAAGGATACAAAGGGCTGTTTTTGAAAACCCTTGTATCATGTTCTGATCCTGGAAATCCGATGAACACGTCGTTAAATAAATGGTTGCTGTTTACTACGGCTTGGCACTGGATGGTGTAAAAGCTTTTATAATTGAGGTATTCATCATGCTTATTGACTGGACACTTAATTCTTATATGACATTCATCTATTGAACCAATACCATTCCAAAAATTTGCTGTTTTTGATCTTGCGCAAAATCTAGTTCCAATTTCCTCAAGTTCGTTATACAATGTAGGTTTAATAATGTGCCGCATATTATGAATAAAATAATTTAACATTTTGTGAATTATTGATTTAACTGTAAAGCTATAGAGAAAATATATTTAATTATACTATTTAAACTATTACAACTTATGAACTTACGAACTAATACCAACAAAACCAGCAACTACGCGATAACTACACCCTGCCGCCATCCAGTATAAAAACACAATAGGTCATATTCTTTGCTCCAGCCGTGTTACTTAATTGGCAATAATTCTACTATCTTTCGGAAACTGAAATATTCCGTAACTTACAGTATTCTAAAGGCTAAAATTTAATACAATTATATTAAATAACAAAAATAATAATCATCCCGAATATATAAATACATATAAAGTTACTTCTCTCAATTTCCTTCCGTATTTACGAACAACCGCCTCATTATTTTTATATTTTTTATGAAGTATATTTCTTGGACAAGCGATTCATTTTTATGTGTCAAAATTTTAACACATTCACACACCAAATTTAACTTTTTTGTTTAAAAATATTACGTCACAAAAATTTTAATTTACCAAATTTTTAACTAAACATTTTTAACACATTCACTAATGGCCTTACTTGCAAATTTAATGTAAAAATATGTTTCAATGTGTATGTGTGTGTGTAATGGACGTGCATGAATGAAGAGTATATAACAAATCAGATAACTGTTTAATCAGTGTCTATGCATGTGTATGTGGCCGTCTCGAAATGTAGGGACTTTATTTGTACGTATGTGGAATGTAAACACGGAGAGTAGCTTTCGTGCAAATGCTATGGATTTTTTGGAGAGTTTTTTGGCTTTATTGGTTTGTATCTTGAATTAGGTGCGGCGGATAAATGAATTTTCATTCTACTGCGCATTGACTTTGTTTGTATATCTTATATTTGGTGAATTGGTTTTTGCTTTTGGGGTGGTTTTCGTTTGGAGATTTGCCATTTTCTTTGGTGGTGTCTTTTTTAGTCTGGTTGGAGTGTATCGTATGAAGAGTGGTAATTTCGTTTGTTTTTCTTCTCTATTGTATGGTAGTCATCGGATTAGGGACATCGTAGCGGAGAATGGTGAAGTTCTGAGTGCAGATTTGCTTGAGGGTAAGGGGTACTTTATCAGAATTGGGGATGGATGGACGGAGTTTGTGCTCGGGTGACTGGGGCGTTTGTTTCTCCGTCACATGTGCGAAATGTGGATGGGTGGGATTTGAATTCGTGCAATTTGGGCCTGCGTACGTGCATGCCGTGTATTTTGTCCGGCTTCTACTTGGTCCTATTTTGACTTACTAATAATAATACATTTCAAAGTGTTAAAATTTCTAAATATTTTAAGATTCTTAAGCCGTCTGAGATAATGAACATTAATACTATATTTTGTTTATAGTTTCCTGATTGGACAGCTATCAATACTGAGTTTTATTATTAGAAATTAATAAATTATAATTTGTACATAAACGTTTTAATCCCGGGTTAAGTTGGTTTAGATATACATATATATATATATATATATATATATATATATATATATATATATATTATATATATATATATATATATATATATATATATATATATATAAATATATATATATATATGTATATATATATATATATATATATATATATATATATATATATATATATATATATATATATATTTATATATATATATATATATATATATTTATAAGCTCTTTCAATAGGTTTTACTGGGTATAAAGCTCCCAAATTGATCGTGATTGTTCACCGCCATTTATGGTTTCAGCTCGAAGTTAGTTTGCTTCAAGAACTGCATTGAAGTGACAATTGCCGTCGCTAGGAATATAATAGATTTCCACTATTAACCAGATAATACATTTTTAATTATAGGTCGAATTGTAATTACAATTTAATTGTAATTTTTCTTATTTTAATTTAATTTAATTGTATATTAAGATTTAATTTGTCTCACGACAATTGGTTTACTAATATTATTTTAATAGATTAAATGACTATGGTTATATGTAACATTGAAGTGTCGGTGGAGGGAAACTTTATGGGTTGACTTTTTTTTGGCTTGGAGGCTACATAATAAAATTTATAATCAGACAAATATTGATACATAGATGTTTTTTGTATTTTGGGGATCAATGGAACTTCTTTAATTAGATTATTTTCTAATAGCTACTTATTACTAATTCTGTCATCTTACAGATTCCTGATTAGCTTAATAGTTTTATTTAATTCTGATTGGGAATAAATTGTAATGGGTTAATTTGTTTAGGAGTTAGGGATTCTTAACCTGTGACACATTCATTATTGATATATTACCTTATAGATTCCAGATTAGCTAATTTTGACACCAGATGTCTTTGTTTCATTTTTATTGTTATTAATGAACATATTGGTTTATTAGGGATGGTAAGGTTATCCGTTGAAGAGGGTATCCATCCGTTTGATACTACAATATTTAGATTTGATTTATTTTATTTTATTTGTTTTACGACAATCAAATTATAATTAATTTAGTTATAATAATCATTACATTACATTTATTATCCATACTAATAAACTAATTACTTTTTTGCACAAACCATGAATGGTAAAAAAAAATATTAACGGGGATTAGAAAACTGGTAATTGATAATTATAGAAGAAGAAAAAATCGAACTGGGGTACGTTGTATAACGGCAGTTTGCTCTTGTAGTTCTTCTATTATTAGAACCTATAACATATTCTTAATCTGTAGAATTAGAGAACCTCGTAGGATTAAGATACCTAGTCAGTGCGGTCACCGAATCTTGTCTCAGGTTGATACAATTCTTGGGCGATTAAGTGATAATCGAATGCAGTAGTAGTAGTGCATGTACTCGAGTCATTCAGTTACAGCGTCATCAAAGGAATGTATCCTCATAGCCTTACGTTGTAAAAATATCATATCATATCATATCATTATTAGCACTGCATCCAGTGCGTGGTATTTAATCATAATTATTAATTTTAATTTTTTATTATTTTTGATCTTTCTTTTAGATTTTATTAAAAATAGGTATTAACGAAATTTAAAGAAGATAACTTCGCAGATGTGGGCGCAATTAAATAACAATTTTTAATTTTCAGATGATCGTGTAGTTTTTCAGTTACATTATTAATAATTATTTCGTAATTAGAATTGTGTTACTAACTATCGACTACTTAGGTGTCTGTAACCGGGTCGAGTCTATCCTTACTAACATAACCTTTCCTATTCTTCGATTTTGTTATGTGTAATAAAGGTGCACGGTGGGACCCGGCCATATCTGGGATTACTTGTCTAATGACTTGGCCGTACATCTCAATCAATCAATCAATCAACGAAATTTCGAATTACATACAGAAAAACTTCGATTTAACGGACCTCGATTTAACGGAGGCTTGATTTAACGGACCTTTTTTTTCTTTTTTTTTTCGGACAATTACATGTTTCGGTTTTATATGCTGGATGTAAATGGGATTCCTTAATTATTTTTGGAAGAAGTTCAGGAATATGGCTACCAGACAGAAATCGATCAATTCTTAACCGATTTTAATGGGATTGGGTATGTTGGATGGAAATGGGATTCTTAAATGATAATGGGAAGAAATTCTGGAATATTCCTGGAGATTTTGCCACTTGGCCACATACATAGTGCAATAGATTAAAGTTGTTAAATTTTACAAAAATACGCCACATGTGAAATTTAACAACTTTAATCTATTGCACTATATGTATGTGGCTGTATGCCCAAATCTCCAGGATTCGCTCCACAGAATTTCCATTTGCGGACTTTTTTGCTCTGATAATGAAAATCGAACGAGCCAAGGTTGGGTACCCCGACGACCCAGATGTCTATTATTTCATACAATTTTTTTTATTTATCTGGTACCTTCTTACTTAGAGTATTTTTGGTCATATTAATTAAACATTAATTATTATATTAAATACATAATATGATATATTAAATCAATTGGGATTTGAACTACCTGATTATTACGGTGGTTATGTTTTTGTTTGATTAATTCTATACTTTGTAACATTTTGCATAACCCAAAACCTTAATTTTGGGTTATACTCCACATTATCAGAATTGACCCACACAGGGACTCTGGAGCGGTCGTTGCCGGCTAAGCATCAGGGGACGTCGTGCGGTTTCCTAGAGTATATGTGGATCAGTTGTAACCGCTAGAGGGATTAGTTCTGACTACCTACCTATCCGGATGGTATACCTACCGTTTCCCTAATTCATCTTCAAATACTTAGATTTATTTCATCTTACTTTCCATAACATTAATAATTGAAAAAATTTATTAAAATGAAAAGTGTATAAATCATTTATTAGGAATTCATAAAAAGCATATGTAATTGTAAATATTAACGAAAAAAAATCATTATGAATTAAAAAAAAATAAATTAAGATTTTGCAAAATAAAGAACAAACGGATTAAATTAAAATTAACGATAACTAAACGAACAGCTGTTCCTAAACCTAACTACTGCACCTAAATACTACCCGACACCAACATTTGATTATAAAGAAAATTGGAATTAATAATTTTACCAATGTAGAATATAAAAAAAAATGAGAAAAAAAATTTAATAATATAAAATTTATTTGTTTAGTATTTGTGTTGTATGATGGTTGATGATATGTGTTGATAAAGAATGTTGATTGTAGTGTAGTCCAAATTTGTTTAACGTTATACCCGATTTATTTATATTTTATGATTATTTTAGTTTTTTTTTTTTTTTTAATTGTTTGTGTTGTAAAATACTGTTATGATGATTTCCGTACTTTGGTTTTCATTTGATTAAACGTATTTATTAACATTTTGTCGTTTTATTGTTTTACTATTATTGCACTTTACGTATTTTTTACATTTTTATTTTGTTTGCTTTTTTATGAATGGTCGTTCCAATTTAGTAACTGGAAAATACACCAACCAAACATTTAATTTTTATTGAAGGAGTATCTTTTATCACTTTAGGTACTTTATGTATTTATTGGGTTTGCATAATTATATGCCCATATATTACATTCAATTGCTGTACACTTAAACAGTTTAAAGCACCTAGTATTAGTTTTAGTTTGATTTGTATTAGTATTAGTTTTAATATTTATTATTTATTTAACTTATTTTTTTATTATTGATTTTGTTTATTGTCATATATTTATTGCATGAAATCTAATAAACGTCTTTTGGTTTTAATTTTTCAACTTAGAATATAAAAAAACATGTGGTCTTATAAACAAGTAAATTATCCACCATATTTAAGCACTAGAAAAAGTCTATTAATAATATATAATCCACAACAACAAAATTACAATTTAAATTGTGAAAACCTATTTAAATTTCGAATTTAATTCGCTAATTATTATATAATATTTTTGTTTTTTTCTTTTTTTTCAAATTCGTTTTTTTTGTAGTTTTTTTTTTAGCTTAAAACAAGTACTTTGAAGCAATTTGTTAATCATTAGTTCTATGGTTAAACACACCTTATATTTCTAAAAAATCTCGCACATTTGAACCGCACATTTGCGAATTCTATCCCGACTGACTTCCAAAACGTAACCATCCAAAAAAAATAACATTTTCTTCTCCATCATGACCAACAAAATCTATTTCATATCGACAATCGATAATAGGCTTGTTTTATAGCAACAGAGCAATCGATAAGGATTACAGTACGTCGCAAAAATATTACATCATTGTGATAGGGCAAAGCGTGCGCTGTCACAACTTTGTACCAAATTTTTTTTAAATTTGTCGAGTATAACACCAGTTTCATCTTGTACAGGTTATAACACTAATGCATATGCAATTAAAACAAGTCACAAACGTTTCGTAAACACTTCCAATACGTATTAGAGTACAAAATTAACAAAAACAGCTTCAAAATTAACTTCTTGGAAGAAGAGATTTTACTATCTTTTATGTAGTAAAATGAAGTATAGTAATCTTGAAAAATGTTGACTTCAAAATATTTGCAGATTTACTATTTGCTATATCGCCGAAGTCAAAATAGCATAGTTTTTAAATGTTCGCTGCGTGGGTGTCTTGCATGTATGGTATCGTGCAAACTAAATGTTGTTGATTCTCTGTAGCCTAAATATGCTTGACTGATCGGGTAAAATATCATATTTACGCTTTTTCCATAAACTGGGAGATCTTAATAATTGTTGGTCAAAATCAGTCAACCGGAAGTAGTAGCTTCTGCGTAAATCAGCAGTATATCATTTACTAGAAAAACGTCTAAGAATGAAACGATTCAAAATTAATATCCTAATTCACAAACTGTATCTAAGCTCTGTAACTGTAAAATTTCCGAGATTTACAGAAATGGTACTCACAAAATGTAACTCGACTCTATAAACATAAGTTTTTTCTAAGAATATAGCAACAAATTTATTCATAAATTTTTTCATATATATACGCCCAAATGTTGATAATGCATACATATTATACTACAGTGGAAACAATTAATTTGCGGCACATTCAGGAAAAATATATCCGAATATCGCCAACTGTACTAATAAATCGTTTGACAACTGTACAATACATTCTTAACTTTATTTATTTCATAGTTAGTTTAAATACAATTCAATAGTTTTGTGATATATGTATGTAGTATAGATACATTTGTTCGATTTGATAGTTTGTTTTAAAATGAAATCCACTTTGATTACAGCGTACTAATTTTCATTACGTATTGATTTACCCCGGCGAAAAGTATATAGTTTGTGAATAACATTCTATAGAACACAGTATATTTTTCTCTCCAAACAATTTACAGCTATAGAATTTTTATATTTTCAGAATCGGACCATTAATTTGCAACAACACTGTACAAATTAGTTTTCCAAAATTTTAGGCCTAAATGACAAGTTTTAACAAAAAAAAATTATTTTTTAACAAAAGCTTGGCATGCACAACAGACGGATTGATTGATCAGGATTTATCTTCATAAGCTTATACCATAAATTAGGGGCCCTACTGAAGTTTGGCCGTAATCGATAACCCGAAGTGACATCTTTCATGTAACTGACTTTGAACTAAACGATGCTCAATTAGATTTGCAACAATATCGGTCCAGGTCAGCTTTACAAAAATTTAAGCAGAAATGGCGATTTTTGCGAAAAACTGTAATCTATTTAACAAAAATTCTGCATCTGTTCAGCCCAGATAAATTGATTGTTCGTGATTATCATACTTCATACTTAAACTTTTTTTAAAAATTGGCAGGTCCCAATGATTTTTGGTCAAAATCGATCCACCGGAAAAGGTACCTTGTAAAAGATTTACATTACATTTACATAAAGTGATTGAAAACAAAAAGATTTTAATTGAAATTTCTAACTAAATTAGTTCAACCTTTTTTCCATTAATAGGGAGAGCCTTGGTAAGTTTGGTAGAAATTTGTGAAGCGGAAGTAGCAGCTTCAATCGGTGCTTTTTCCATTTTTGCCATGATGTTGAAAAGTTTAGCATTTGCAAACAACGGCAAAGAATGGAACGATCCAAAGATTAAATTTTCAAATTATCAAAAACGGTTAACCTTGGTGGTGTTCAGAAATTTAAGTATATAGGCATAATGATTTTTAATTAAACAAGGCAGTTCACCATAGGTACTGTAAGTTTAATTTTTCGCTTTAGGTAGTGTATTCGAGATCTATGTGTATAGCGATGTAAATGGTAATATTCTCGTTGGTCATATTACCGGTAAAATGAGTAATATTGGTTAATATCCTATTTGTTCAAAGTGATGTTACCGCGGTAATATCGGTAACATAATTGAAAAAAAAAATCGAACAAACTTAAGTAATTTAATCGTAATAAAAGTTGTGACGCCACTATATGATTGTTCCTTTTATATGATATTATTCTACTACAATTTATTATACCTTTTCCATTTTCTTCTTTCATGTTCGTTTATTTAATTCGGCGTAAAATCGTGATTCCCCTGTTCTTTTTTATTTAAACAATAAATATAGAACATCGACCAAACCAAATAAAAAATAGATTATCGACGAATTACCTTAGTAGCTCGAGCAATTTTCATCTCTGGTGCTCCATTAAGCTTAATAAGCAATTCTGCTTAGATTGATTTATTTAAGAAACTCCAACCATCTTATGAAGTTCCTTCACGATACCAACTTTCCAATCCATTGATGAATCTTGAATTTACCGGCGCTTCTATAATCACATAACAAACAGATGCATTGTCGAATATATGCAGGGACTCCATAATAAATTACGTAATCAACACGGGTCCCATTTGAAACGCGATATTTTAAAACGCGAATTATCAAAACACGATATTTTAAAATGCGATATTTTAAAACACGATATGGTACAAAACGCGATATGGTACAAAACGGGAATTTAAGGTCGGGTTATATCAGTCGGGTGAAGGGGAAATTTAATTTCAGTTTATAGGAATTTAAAAATCGATAGGAGCGAGAGTATATAGGATCGGTATAAATCGGGTCGCTACGGTCCCGTCGCTTTGCAATGCACATTCTGTATCATAACTGGTTTTGAAATATCGCGTTGTGTACCATATCTCGTTCTGTCATATCTCGTTTCGAAATATCGCGTTTTAAAATATCGCGTTTCGAGCAGATCCGAATCAACACAACCAGCCGGTTTTCTACAATTCTACGCACACTAAGGAAAACCGTTATATGGCTAAATTTCTTTTTGACGAAATAGAAGCAGTCTTGAAGGATGCCAGTATTCGTAAGTTTATTGGGCTTATTACTGACAATGGAGCGAATATCAATGCGGCTGGAAAATGGTAAGCAAGCGCTATCCCCATACATAACCGAGTATGGGTATATTTGCCAAGAGCTTAATTTGCTGATTGCAGATATCTTTAAAATTCTGTGTATCAGCAAATTAAAATTCTCAGCTATACTTTTGAGCGAATTCAGCGCGACCGCAAAGCAAAGTAAATTGCACTTAAACTACCTGTGCAAACACAATGGAATTCCTTTTTGAACTCACTTTCCAGTTTGATTGAAACAAGATACGCTCTGAAGGTTTTAGCTATCGAAGACGAAATGCAGTCGGTTATGAAGTCATTTACTATCTCCACCATTTTAAGCGAATCATTCTGAAAAAAAAAATTGAAACAGTTCCCTGTTTACATCATTTTTTGAAAATGGCAAGAAAGCAGTTTTATCCAAAGTGATGGACTGTTTTTTTTGAAATAAAAGCTACATTTGAACAAAACAAATGCGCCAATTACATAAAACTTATAAAAATTCTATATTCACGGAACCAAAAAAACCTTACAACCCCTGCATTGTGTGGCAAATTTGCTTCAGCCAGCCGTTCGAGCCAAAAATCTTTCGGAAGCACTGAAACTAGAAGCAACAGAATTTATTTTCAATATCGCAGAACTCCATCCAAAATATAACGACCACAAAAAAATTATTGAGTCACTAGCGCATTACAATGTACGAAGTGAACTTTTTTCACGGCCATTTGGCTTTCTTCTCGTTGCAAGCGAACAGCTTTCAGGTGAAATATGGTTGGCAGGTGTTTGCTCTACTTCACCATTAAGTACGTTGGCGGTTGTAATTTTAAATATGCTTGCATCAACATCAGCTGCAACTGAAAGAACATTCAGCACGTACGGTTTTATACAACGCTCAAGACGTAATCGATTAACCGTTGAGCGCGCCGGGAAATTAACTTACATTTTGCACAACTACAACTTGGAGAGATAAGAAATTGGTAGAACTGGTAATGAAGATATATTTATTCCTACAGAATCAGATCAAAATACAGGTCAGTTATTTGTTGAAGAAGATGTAGACACATATTTGTTCGAAGAGAGGGTGATCCGGGGCTACTTGTACATACTTCGAATTTAGATTTGAATGAAGATAACTTATCCGGTCAGGACGACCCAAATACTGATTAAATGTTTGCGAATTTGGGATATTGAATAAGATGGTTTAATTTAAGTCTGAAACTGAAGTCAAGTTGATTATTTATTTTTATTTTCAATTGAAATATATATGATTTGTTTACACGTAGATTATGTTTTATCTGACTTTTGAATAATACTCAAATTATTACTACTACGAGTATTGTATGGTATAAATTGAAATTAAAATATGACATGAGAAGTTTGTTAACTGATTTACCCATGTTACCGGTAATAATACCGGTAATATTACCGAATTTAAAATTATCGGTAATTTTACAACACTATATGTGTACATTCGTCGTATAAGAAAGTCGGGTGTTGTCACAACATATTCACCCCTCCTTCCCATCAAGTTTTTTTGCCGTTTCTTCTGTCGTTTCTTACTTTTAATTTGTAAAGTATGACATAATACTAAAAATGAAAATTGACAATGTAACCTGAATACTTTTTCCAGTTAAGTGATTTTATCAGTTTGCCGATTAAATATTAAATTCTTTCAAAGGCGTCCACTAAGAAAATTTCGGATTACTTCTAAGGTAGGAGGTATACGGCAAATATTAAAATATTGACGAACAAGGTTATAAAAAATAATTAATGAAAATAAATTCAAATATTCGCTATAATTGAACAAAACAAATATTTTTTAAAATTTTTGTTAATTAATATCTTTCCTTCTCCATATTCATTACTTATGAATTACAAAAGAAAATTTAATTATTTGTAAAGAACGAAAAGTAAAAAGAATATATAAATTATTATTATTTAAAACACAGAAATTATAATAAAACTGCAAACAAACAAAAAAATTTATAAATATTTATAAATAAATTTATGAAAAAAATTTCACAACAACAAAAAGTCATAATTAAAAATTTAAATAATTTTTTTACGTGTACAACGAATGAAAATATGAAAGCTTTTTGTGCGCTTCTCTTTTCGCTGTGTACTTCATTCATTCGAATTTTTATGTCTGCGTTGTACACCCTCCACTCCATGAATCTTATTTCTTATTTATACATTACACAACGTGTGTCTTAAATATTAATTTATAATTCATAATTTTATCCAAGAATAAAATAAAACCGTGAAATAATATTGGAGTACCATGGGAATTAGTTTGTGTGCGATAAACCGATTTTAATATAAAATGTTAAGGCCAACCCCATTACCGGAAATCAACCACTCTACATATAATACTGCAACCCGATAAACAGATTAGGGATCATAGCCAAATCCTTATTTTTCATTTTATAATTAATTTTTATATATTTCTGGTTTCGTTTTCGTTTTTCGTTCATTCACTGTGCAGAACGGTAACTTAACGTAAAGAAAATTATCATGGTTCTTGTGTTTGATAAAGCAAAAAAAAAATAGAATTTTTTTTTGTGCTGCTTGTGTTCTTTGGGGTTAAACATCGAATTTGGAATTAGAAAAACAAGAAAATTTAAATGAAGGTTAATTAAGGTTAACACAAAAAGATATCATATTCTTATTATCTTATCTTTATAATTAACTTAATCTATTTTTGTTATTTGGTTTTGTTTTCCAGATGAACAAGATTTTTTTTTGTGATTCCGATGTAAAATTTTCCCGTGTATAGTAATGGGTGCTTTTTTGACATGTTAAGCAGAAACGGTGCTGTATATCTTGAAACCCAATTTTAAACTTGTTGATATTGTTTTGTAAATATAATAGTAACTGGTAAAGAGTTAGTGGTATGACTGATGTTCGGACTACATGAAACTAGGTCAAAAGTTCAATGTGATCGACCGTTATTTCCATATCTTGACTTGCAAATAATTTGTTGGTAGTATGATTTTTTGCTTCATATTTTTATTGAACAAATATAATCGATTCATGTCGCTGACCGGCCGAATATCCGACATACACATATTGACAAGAATTATTTCCTACAAACTGATTTAGCATTGCCCGATACCCACATTGTAGACACCAACATCGCTGACGAATTTTGTACTTCTTAGGTGAAAGACTTAAGAGTAAGATTTGTATGCTTGTTTCATGAAGTTTTTACTTCCTATAGCTATGGAAACTAAGATACAAAATATACCTTAGATGCCCTGAATATGATGAAAAATTAGCCATACACTTGAAGGTGTTGCTCGGCCTTTATTACTTCATAAATGCAAATATTACATTCTGGCTTAATTGAGTGCAATTGAATTAAAATTAAATCGAATAAGTTGGACAGTTCCACTTTTCCAAACTACTTTAAATATTAAAAGCAAGCCATTGGTTGTTTCCCGGTAAAAAATATATGTCGACATCGATGCAATTAACTGGTAAACCAATTACGTTTACATTATACATCAAATTAAATTTAATATCAACGAATTTTACAAAAACTCACCGCTATATACATTTTTTATTAAACAGCAAAAAACCAATTCCATTATTTAAAAATGATTTTTTGTTCAAATTTTAATTATGTCATCATACTAACCACATTGCATTAATGATTTTATACCCATGAGAATAATTAATCGATTTTAAATTTCCAAAATTTTCATTATTTTTATTTTGTTAGATTGATAAGCAATCATTAATTTGCGGCTTATTTTCCCCAATTTTTCGGAAACGCAGCCCAATCATATTGCGTAAGTACAGTACCACCGATATTGTGCGTGTGTGTGTATATGTTGTCTTGTGGATTGGTCGATTACCTTATAATGTAATATGTATATAATTACAAGACGAAATTGAAAGCTTATACATTGGAGGACTATGTAGATAATCTCAACCGAAATACAAAAAAAAAATCCTTAATGCCTTTTTAAAATACAATAAATCTTAAAATAAAATATAAATTTTACCTTGTACATGAACAAAGAATCGCCTAACAAAATTTATATATAAAAGCTCCATTGAAATATGCTAATAAACATAATAAATGACTTTATAAAAAGGCAAAATATCAAGACGTACAAAAAAAAAATGCTCAGCACAACCAAAACGTCAAGTGATGTATTTGGCATTATATTTAAATTTTACGTTTATATCGAAAAAGCATAAAAAACAAATTTTTCATCACTTTGCCAGGTCCTTCCTCACTCTGCAGCACTACCTACCAGTACGTCACCTACCTACCAGTACGTCGTTTATACGACGGTCCATATTTCGATGTAGATGAACCAAAAATTAACCTTTAATCGAATTCCAATCAATTTATCAAATGAAATGAATAAAATTGTACTCGGAGAAAATGTAAATGTTTTTATTAAGTTTTCTACACAAAAAAGCTTCGAAAAATGATTTCGTATTTTCTCTATACGTGTGTGTGTGTGTGTGTGTGTGTGTGTTGGGGGTAATTTTCCTCAATTAAACCATACTACTTATGAGAAAATACTATACCTTTTTTATGGTTTACTGTTGTTGTTAAGTAGTTTTTTTTTACATAAAGCATTTTCTATGTTGATCGGGTATTTTACGTTTTTGCCAGCATTTTAAAATGTCTA
Source organism: Nephrotoma appendiculata (assembly GCA_947310385.1). NCBI lineage: Eukaryota > Metazoa > Arthropoda > Insecta > Diptera > Tipulidae > Nephrotoma > Nephrotoma appendiculata. The sequence continues at coordinate 25,255,364 of OX371224.1, forward strand.
TCACCAATAATAGAAAAATGGCAATAGAAAATAGAAAATCTTGAAAGGTTAGGTGAGTGTATATGGATGTGTGTAAGTGGAGATTTTTTTTTATTACGGGAAATAATAATAATAATTTAAGGGAAAGAAAATTGATTTGACAAGGGGTCATAAATAATTTAATAAGTGGCTATTTTGAAAGCAATTTTTTGTCAGGAAAATTGTTTTCTGCCATTGAAAAATATAAATTATATTTTCATGAGTATTATATACTGTTTTTGATTTTATAACATGTTAATAATACTAAATTGGATATGTGAATGAAAATGATGATGATGATGACGATGATGTTGATGGGGTGGAGCATGGTTAGAGGTGTAATAGATTTGAAAAGCTTTTTATATTTTAATATTCAAAAGAATGTTGAGGACATATTTTTTGTGCAGTGTTGTTGTCGGTTTTTACATTTTGGTTTTATTTTGTTGTAGGAGGGTTTATTTGGATTTTCAAAAAAATATTAATTTCTCTTAATCAATCAATTTCATACTATTGATTCATATAAAAACCAATGTGGGTCGTATATTTCACATTATGTTAATTGCAAATAAGGCAAGCAATAATTATTGTCTTACGTCAGCAGTTATTGTGAACTTTAAATTTTACAAGATTTTATTCATAATTAATTATAGATCGATAGACCGAGAGGATGGTCAAAATAAAACTTAATAAATTCCAGAAGCAAGAATGCCTAGTATGTTGATTGTTCACTAATAAGACGCTGCTACTCGCCACAAGTGGCGCTATCACAAAAGAAAATTTCCTTCTTTTTTTAGAACTTTAAAAGTGTCCCTTAAATTGATAAAATGATTGATTTCCGAAGTACATAAACTCGGTATATGGAATTTTGAAATTTTACAATGAAATTTGGTTACTAGTATTGGATAAGAATATGTAAAGCGAATTTTGGACATATTTTAGGATCTGTACATGCTGGACTGAACTTTTTTCCATTTCATAACCACTACCTATAATAATGTGTTTCTAGATTGATTTTCGAGTGAAGCATAAATTTTAGCTGAAGTTCCTTCGTTTTGATGGAAATTATTATATTTGACTCGATAATTGTGAAATTTGTATCGTATGACTATATTGTAATTCTATTATGTGTTTTGAACAAGTTTCTGAATTGACTCTATGAGCGCTACCCATTCACTTCTTTTTTTTTTTTTTGTCATAGTTTTATTTTAGAAAATCCCATGGAATACATTCAATGTCAACAAAATAATAGTACAGCATAATAAAATAAAACTAGATAGTGAGCTCCTGATTTAACAATGTCACGGAGTTACGATTCACGTGTAAAAATAATAAAAAAAAATATAATACAAGTAAGAAAAAAGTAAAATAAAAATGAAAAATAAATAAAAATTAAAAGTACATAACTATTCTCACTATGACCTTAGCTATTAGAAAAACAACCATTTGTATTGCGTATCTATGAAAAATTTTGAGATGTTGGCCACAATCGAAAACTTAATTATTTTTTCCACAAAAAATTAAGATCTTCCTTGACGCAGCATAGTCAAATATAAGAATTTTCTTCAAAATGCAACTTATGATCCATTTCAATTGTGTAAAATGGACAGATTCCTGAACTTAATCTAGAATTTATGTTTCAATCCAAAATCAGTCTAGAAACCAATTTTCATACGGATTGGTACGGCATGAATAGATCCGTAAAGCATTTCAAATCAAATTATTAATTGAATTATTTATGACTTCTTAACGACGAAATTTGAAACTACCAGATTATTTTCGAAAAAAAATTGTTTAGCTCTAATCTATCTAATCTATCTAGTCTATCTAATCTATCTAATCTATCTAATCTATCTAATCTATCTAATCTATCTAATCTATCTAATCTATCTAATCTATCTAATCTATCTAATCTATCTAATCTATCTAATCTATCTAATCTATCTAATCTATCTAATCTATCTAATCTATCTAATCTATCTAATCTATCTAATCTATCTAATCTATCTAATCTATCTAATCTATCTAATCTATCTAATCTATCTAATCTATCTAATCTATCTAATCTATCTAATCTATCTAATCTATCTAATCTATCTAATCTATCTAATCTATCTAATCTATCTAATCTATCTAATCTATCTAATCTATCTAATCTATCTAATCTATCTAATCTATCTAATCTATCTAATCTATCTAATCTATCTAATCTATCTAATCTATCTAATCTATCTAATCTATCTAATCTATCTAATCTATCTAATCTATCTAATCTATCTAATCTATCTAATCTATCTAATCTATCTAATCTATCTAATCTATCTAATCTATCTAATCTATCTAATCTATCTAATCTATCTAATCTATCTAATCTATCTAATCTATCTAATCTATCTAATCTATCTAATCTATCTAATCTATCTAATCTATCTAATCTATCTAATCTATCTAATCTATCTAATCTATCTAATCTATCTAATCTATCTAATCTATCTAATCTATCTAATCTACCTAATCTAATATCCAACAATAATTGTTAATGTCCAACAATAATGGTTTTTCGTTTCAATTGTGGATTTAAATTATCATTAAAATGACTGAAAATCGGTTTTCTAGTAGCAGAAATCAATTGCAATGAGTTCTGAATTAAGGAAAGTTTCTCAAGAGAGCCACAGTAGGGATTGAGTTCGATTTTATCAAATTTAACTTCTACTCATTTTATAAAAATACCTGGAGTTTCCTAGTATCAAGAATCGATTGCGATGGGTCGTTGTTTCGAAAAAACGAAAAAAGGAGTCTTTTAGTGAGGCCCGGGCCTGTTTTTGTATCGGTTTTTGGCTCGAATGGTTTAGTAAAATTTGATGAATGGAAGAAGAAGCTCATCAAGTAAAGCAAAGCTCATTGATTTCAGTGAGTTCAAAAACTTTTACAGTAAGTTATATATTTTCTTTAATCAGCCGTTACAGGGTCTCACTCTATGTTGCGGGAAATTGCAATATATTGCATCGATATCATGCAGAATGCTATGTTATATTGCATCAAGTTGCGTGATATTGTTAATGTTTCGTAGAGTTGCACAATATATTGTGTGTTGTGTTAATTGCCCAACGACGTATAATTGTATAATTATTTTAATCGCCACTTTTCAAAATTATTGGTTGTTTTGGATAACCATGTTAATTTTTTATATTCTACACAAAATGGCTTTCATTAATTTATCGATCTTGGGATTTCAAAACGTTCTATGAGACCTAATTTCGTGAAAATTAATTTAGGGTTAAATATTTAGGAAAATTAATCGTGGGTTCATGTTTATATGTTTTTCGATTTGTTCGTAACGGCATTTCTATTGGGGTAAAAAGTACTACGATGTAAAATGGAGTGTTGATTCTCGGCATCCAATTTGAAGCTGTAATAAGTATTATACTGTATACTAAATATCGGTGTCTAATTGAAGAGGTCAGAATTATCATAGGCGGACCTTTACTAAAACAAATGACGCAGGGATGAATCTCAATTTTTGGGAGATTCTCAGCCATATATAATGTCAAATCTGGTAGTCGATGATATGTTCTCGTGTCTGAGCTTGCTTAATAAAAAATTATGTTTTTTAATGTTTGAAAACTTTGATCGATGCGATATTTCGAAAAGACAATATACATACATAAGGTGATTCCCCAATTTGTCCCGTAAAAGTATTTTTCACAATATTAAAATGGTAACGTAGGGGTTACTCTTTCTGCCGGTATATTTCTCATTAGTTATGTAATTGACAACGATTTTATTTTCCGACATTACTGATACCTGCCTATAGAGCTTGATAGTATATGTCTCTAGTTTGTCCTTCTTCGATGACAACTCCTTTCTATATTACCGCTTAATACTGTCTCTCAATGGCTTCTGAAAATCAAGGCAATATAAAAAAATAATAAAAGAATGAAAACAGGAGGCGTTTCTAATATTACTTTTCATATGGTAATATTACCCGACTGTACGGGTTTAACTCGAAAGGTCAATATGTCCGTGCTGTGATGACAATTAAGAACCAGGAATTAATACTTCAGAATCGTAATCACCACATAAATAATTTGATCTGAATTACCACTAAAGAAAACGGCTATGAAAATATCTTTGACAATACTTTTAGAAATATCTTCGTGGCTGTGTTATCGATTTCTTTGGCCATCCAAAAATAGTATGTGGTTCGACTTAGAACATATTCTCGTTAAACGGTTCTGACTTTGGGGATTATGAGAATGTAAGTTTTATACCAAATTTGACTTTCTAAATATTTTTATTAAACTTGTATATAGTCAAGGATATTACAGTAACTGTATTGGCTGACAGATTGTCCCATTAATTATTATTTAATTTGTTAGGAGAATAATTTGTATAAAACAACATAATACGAGAAATAGAAATGTTATTTCTGAAGCAGAAAGTTCATCACCTGATGTGCGGTGATGCTAATGTAAATTATATTGTATCCTACATAAATTTCATAAGTTATCGGGTAATTCTCTTGTTTTGGCTGCCCATGGTGCTAATTTCCGTCTTCTTGCTTCCCTAACAAACATCTACTCTGTCTCATAGAAACAGAAGTACACAAAATTAAACATGATGAATAATGTGAAAACAATGTTAATGCAATTTTCTGTTATGAAAATCTCATAATCCAGCTCATTTATTATTTTAATCCATTTTCACACCCAATCCATATAAGCATATACATATACCAACATACGAAACAAATTAGGTAAAACTACCAGCCTAATACCACTCAAAACAAAAAACGGATGGAATACAAAATGTTTTTGATAAATGACAAAGGTGAAACACGTATATAAATACAAAAACAAAATCAAATTGTGTATTTTTTGACAGAAAAGGTGTTGTACCGGAAAAATCTTAACAAAATTTTTCATTATAACTTTCATCAATTTACTTCAAAGTTAAAAGAAAATAAAACATTGGAAAACAAACAAGTAAAACACTTTATTACTCCCGGAAAAATACTCACGTAATACAAAAATCTAATAGACTTCAACATACAATTTAAACAACAATTAATCATAATAATGAATGTTGTTATAAACGACGAGGTGGAAAATGAAATGGAAAATGAAACAAAATTAATATTTTCTATATCTAGTGGGCCACAAAACAAAAGAGAATTGAAGAAGATTATTGGGAAAATCAAATTTAAACTATAAGAATGTTGTAGAACATAATTTTGTCATTATTTATCAACGCGCGTGAAACAAGGAAAATGTTGTTAAAATTTTTTAGGTAAAAAATTTCTTTCATGTCAATTTTAGACATTTTACATATAACAACCGTAACAAGAGATTAGATTTATTTTGTTTTAAACTTCGCGAAGAATAAGCCCAGTTTTGAAGAAGACCGTGTCTGTAGACAAAGTCAACGGCCTATTCTAATTTTTCTGACATGCAGCTACACTGATAATGTAGGTGTGATGCACAATTAAAAGGAAAATAGCAGGATAAAGGACTACCGGAAAATCCAAGATCGTCGAGAAAGTTTCACCGGAAATCATGGTTACCAATACAGTACCACTGCAATAGTATTGTACCGTTAGCTGAATCCTATATTATAGTGCATTTAGGCTATTTAATAGTGCAGTCGAGTAGTATGGTTGATGGTTTAAAACGAAAACGAAAAGGCCTGAAAAGGTGGATTAACAGAAAATTGTGAAAATAAGAGATGGTTCGAATACGTCGTTGGGCGAGATTAAGTCCAAAATTTTAGATGCAGAATATTTACTGAACAGTTTTATCAAACTGGAGACAACCGTCATCCGTAAATTGCTGAATTCGAAGATGATCAGCAATATCTAAGTCAAACAGTGCACTACGCAAACGTCAAGTGGTACTACATTAAGAATCAAAAGCAGACATTATTAATGTTCGAGCATCTATTACACTATGCAGCATTCGATAAATATTGTAAAGAATACTAAAGTCAATATTCCTACGTTTACTGGCGATTCAACGGAGTTTCAAAGTTTAGTTGACTGAGAGTCAGGAATTATTGATTAGAGTGAGAAATCAGAGCTTACTCGATTCCGGATAGTAAGCTGATTATTCTGAAAATGGCAGCTTGGCTGCTTGAGATGATAAACATAAGGATCATTCTAGAAACATCAACATATTTTGGGTCTGAAATACTCTTTCAAATCTTGGATGAAGACCTAATAAAATCACCCAATAGCAGTATGGTTACCAAGAACACAAAATGAGGGTTGAGATTTGGGGAAATTGGTGTCTCAAAAGTACAAAAAAAAATCTAACATACTGCATTCTTCTCGATAGAAGTAGCAGGCTGCGGCGATTCTAGGCGGATAAAGAGGTTAGCGATTCCAAACGAACAGAATTAATTGCAGAAGAAACGGCCTGTATCAAGTACTAGACGGAAAATGCCACTCGTTTCGAAAACTGCAACTAGTATCACCAAACTTAGGCCAGTATTCCATGCTTCAATATAAACTGGACAGAAACCGCCACTCAGCGACATGCTCATGATTGGCCCAACCGTTCAATCAACGTTATCGACTATTATTTTGCGTTTTCGTCTGAATGGGATATTTTTCTGTATCAGGTATGGTGTATCAGGTCTATGATGTTCTCGAAGATGCTAGCACAGTCGAAGAATTAGTTACACTGAAAAAGTATGTTTAGCTATTCTGCAAAGTGGCAAATTTCATTTATGAAAATTAGTAAGCAATCACCCAGAGCTGCACAATCTTATATCTTCTAATCAGATCAAAAATCATCCGACAAGATTCGTGGCGTAGGAAGCTAGATTGAGACAATGAATAGATCAGTTTGCGGCAAGAAATGGAGCGAATAGCAATGCAATTGATGGAGACGAAGTACTGGAACGCGATGCTATATTATACTCCTCAAACGGATTATGTGATTCAGTAGTTCGACTAGAAAAAATGTATTTACTGCGCACCATTGGAGAACAAATTCTCACAATCGAGGAACTTACCACGTTAGTGTCGTAATCGATTCAACTTTGAATACTCGCATTCTGGGCTCATCATTATCACCGACATAACTAGATCTCACACCTTCGTACTCCATTTTGAATTTCGCAGCACAAGAAGAACCTGACATAATTGATAAGAAAAATTTGACACCGAATGATCGATGGGATTTGGTTCGCAAAATCACTATTGAAACTTCAGGCATCATTGGGTGCGAGAGTATCTAGTAAATTTATAAGTTTCAGCCACCAGTTTCAAAATTTAGAACACGAGAATGTTGGGATGAGTTACACTGTGCTAGTTGAAAAAAGTGAAAAGCTGGGCACCCAGAGGGTAAACCTAATTTGAGTACGCTGAATTCAATGGAGCTAGTCTCATTTCAAAGTTAGTCCGATTACTACCCTGGGGCCCTGTTTATCTTAAAAACCTTGAGGAGAAAAATTTTCACTGTTGAGATTTGAGGGGAATTTGCAAAGCAATTGATTTGAATTTGGTGATTGCACGTTTTGAACAAAGTTGAAAAACCAATTCATGGACCTTATCCACTCCAACTATTACCTACCAATCATGTTGCTTAGGGTAAAGCAATGTACAATTATTTGGAAAATCTGGGATAATATTTATAGTACACAAACAATATACAGAAATTATCCGTAGTCAAATCACAAACTTAAGCACGAACCGTGTGAATTCGTTTACAAATTCAGCATGGGTGGAACATTTGATCAGTGAAAAAACCACGATTAGAATCATGTCTATATGAAAAAAGGTAAAGTTTGGACAAGGTCATGGTCAATGTTATACAAAAATTTTGTCCAATCATTGGACCAAGTATTACTAGCTTCCTGAATGTATATCTGGATAGGGGATTTTTTCCAAAATATTTCTTCATAATATAAAAAGTAGATTGAAGAATATATTCCGGAGTAGCGGTAAAAATATCAACATGAAGTTCGGATCCAGATTAAATAGGTTCACAGAAGATACTAAGGTGAAAATGATCAACGGAGTAAAAGTACGTCGTTGGAAATATTCATAGATGTATTTAGAGCTTTTAATAATATGTGGTCACCTACTGTCAGCTACTGATGTGTCCAGCCACGGCACGTTCTCTAAAAGCATAATAAATAAAGGTTTCCCACAATGTTCAATCTTAGGCCCACATATCACATGAAGTCCAAGAAATAGAATTTGCAGAATACTCTTTGCTGGTAATTCAAGATTTAGGACTCAGAAGAAAGCACCGAACGCCAAAGACAGGATGCTAAATTAGTGCAGTAGCAACAAAATAGATCCATCTTTCTTCAAAACCATAATAGTTCCACTTAATGGTTCTCTTGACATACATAAGAAGACCATCTTTGGTGGCTCTTTTTTTCTCACGTTCTCTTTATGTTGAAAACCATAGGTAAAAAAGGTAAGTGTTTGAACTAAATACCTTGGCTAAAATATAATTTGATAATATAAGGTATACCTAAGTACTCCGTTTATGCAAATGCTATCGGAAAATGGAAAATTCGCAGTCTACGTGCATAGATTAGGTTTATCTGATACAAGCAGCTTCGAATGTCACATCAATAATGTGAAGTGAAACTAATTTAGTATACATTCATGAAATTATGTGTCAATATTTATACACGATGCTGATACAATTACGAAATTTAAAAGTTTTAAGTCACAACGCCGGGTTTGACATGTGACAATTGATAATTTTTGTGTGTAAATCATCTCCTGTTACATTTTGACTATTATGGCTTGTAAGATGCCAATAGTGACCTTCTACGAAATATTTATGTTGATCTTCATCCTCAACTTTCATGAGGATACTATTGCATTACTGATTATTTGCGTTTATCAATAGGAGTTTATTTTGTTAGATTTTAACTTAAGCTACGTTTTCAGTAATCTCTGGACGAAGAGTTCGTAGTGATTCTCTCTTTTTATCTTGCGGCAGAAAAAGCACAAGCCGGGATCTTGTTGTCTGAAAAGGTTTTGAAAATGACCCCCCGGTAATCTTTCGATGAATTGATATGGTGATTGCTTAAGCTCGATCTCCACTATAATGGTTGGATGGATGTATTTTGGTATGGGCTAGTTTTTATCGGTTATACAGATTTCGCACAATTACTGGCGGTTGCCAAATAGTCCTTGTCTACCACCTCAATAATCTTTTTTTGGCGTTTGGGAGTAAAATTTTTGGTATCCATGGATTCATTGAGCATATACCTGTTGTTGGTTTCTAAAAGTTACTATATCCGGTTTGAAGATGAGACGAAAATTTCACAAAAGCTTCAGGGAACGGTATCTGTAACTATATATGATGACTATTATATGATGATTTGGTCTCGAGTAAAATTTATCATATTTTTATTCATTTTCAACCTAAAGCTTTTATCGTTTTCCTTTAATGCTTTTGTAATCCAGGGATTCTTTGGAAAATATTTACAAGATTATCAACATGTGCAAAATGTCGGCTTCAATAGCTTAAAGGTCAAAAGCATTTTATCTTGTTGGATAAAGTACATGGAAAATGAATTCTGCGAAGTACTAATAATGCGATAAACTTCCCAGAATTATTGTGTATTATACATATTGTGGATTGCAATTTAAACATTTGTCAAATTATTTATTTTTCTAGGAATCCAGTACCCAGAAAGTTTCTAAATAATAAGGATTCCGTTATAATACTGAGAAGAAAAGTATAGGAAACTACGATTTTACTATAAACGAATATTTTGTGTGGCAGCACCAGTAAAAAAATAGGCGCCGGAACACCTCCCACACAATACAACAAAAAATGTCATAAGTACTTGAAAAAAATTGTTTGGATTTGAATTTCATATTTTTATGTTCATTCACATTACAGTTTGGCATGATTTGTGGTTGGATGGATACCAAGTAGAATATCCAAGTTCTAATTATAAATGAACACGAAACCTAAATAGGTTTGGCTTATTATATCGCGGTGTCTGCTAATTACGGATGGAATAAATAAATAAATTTGTTATAAATTAACATTTTAGTAGTTTGAAATTTATCCGTGGATGCAAAGCCTAATAAATTTTTTTTACTACATTAGCACCTGGTCGAATTACATAAAAACGGCGGTATGCATATCTGATGATAATTACAAACTTTTTTTTTACTAGCTCGTCATCAAATTTGTGCTATACCTCAAAATTTAATGGATTGATACAATTTTGGAAAATTCTCCCCAATCTTTAAAATTACATCAATGGCATGTATCATTTTGTGTGTATATAAATGTGTCTGCTGATTAAAATCGGAATCATTATTAGAGAGAAAGCATTTTCATATAGGTTATCATTAATTTTCTATTCATTTGTGTTATCAAATCAAAATTATTGATTACAATGGCTGGTTTTGTCTGGTTTATATATAAAAAGTATAATCATCATTTCGGAATAAATTTTATCTTATTACAAACCATTATTCCAGTATATATGTGTATAGTGAGGGGCCGGGAGCATCAGTACAGCACACAAAAAAGAGGATACCATTATTGTTATCATGATTATTATCATTAGCTCTCTCCAGTAAAATCTACCCGTACCAAAATACAATTGAAATTGGTACAGAAGCAAGCGCAAGTGATAACTGGGAAAAATGAAAAATTATTAATAATCAAATATAATAAATTCATGTTATTTGTTATGAATTTATAGGTTAGTTTTTATTACAATTATTTTTGTTATTGGCTCGTTTATGTGCAAACAGTTTGACTGCTGAAAAATTGAATTGAGCATTTTTGCGTTTCGTTGTTGGCAGAAATATTTTCACATTTTCCGTTATAATTGAAGATTAAATTGGAATTTGAAAAAATACGAGATTTCCTCTAGGCAGCTTGTTTAATATTGTTTATTGTACTTGGTGCCTCGAATGGTGAAAATATATAATGAAATCCAGGATAATTGCAATGTTAGCAGGGTAGTGATATTAAGGTCGAATGGTAATTATTTAAAATGATTATAGCTATTCTACTATAGCAACCGAGCTTCTTTAGTCAAAAAATAGAATCGTAATTGAATCGGTTTATGTATGAACACTTTAAAATAATTAAGCTGTCATCGTCACGAAACAAAATTTTCCAGGAAATACAAAAAACTGATTATTTTTATTAATATTTAGTTTTTAATGAAAAATGAATTTTTCTTTTCTTTCTAATGTTGAACTAATAAGTTAAATTAATAAAATTTAAAATAAAAATAAAATTATTGTATAAAATTTTAGCTTATTATGCCTTTTTCGCACATAATCGCGTTGCTCTTTAAATAAAATAATATTTCGTTACTAAAGGTTTCTTTATTAAAGATGATATAAAATAAAAAGGTAAAGTTTAAATTAAAAAAAGCCCGTTAAATTAAAAATTAAATTTTTAGACTAAAACTCTTCCTAAGATTCGTCCGCAGCTGAAGATGTAGGCCATCCTAAAATCCTGTTGAAAAAATGTTTTTTTCTTCTGCAATGTATCGCTCTAATCTTAAATTTTCCATCTTTTTAATATGTATTGGAAGTTACTTATTGGGTTTTGACTGTATTAATGAAAACTCTGGAGCATGGAAGTTTTAACTATACACGGAGTTTCAGATCTGTACATGAATTCATTGTACAGCGACACCTGAAAAATAACCTTTTGGATTTTTGACCGTTGTTTCCCTAAGGACGCGGATAATGCTGATTTCTTTCGTCGACATCGAACTTGCCTGATGTAGATGGAGTTTTAATAAGTTCGAAATATTCTTTTGGTGGTTGCAAAATCCCTATCACAATCCATAAAAGAATGGCATCTGAATGGCAAAATATGAAGTATTTGTTTAAAAAATTGATTAGAAAGAAGAGCTAGTACGGACAACCGTATGATTTTTATACAAATTATTATGTAATCGGAAAACTGTATGATTTTTATTTTGGCCCGAACAACCATCTGAAAATACGTATAATTCTTCGACCGACTTTGGATCATTTTTTTTCTATGTAATCTTTTAGAAAAGTACATACTTCATTTGGGCCTGTATGAGCTTCACCTTCATAGTAAGAATAAAATATAGCGTTGCCACCTTGTTAAAGTTAGCCGAAAGTTGTCAGCCGAAAGTGAAAAAATCGATAATGCAGATAGTGTCTCGACTACATCAGCCGAAAGTAAAAAAAATTGTATTACATATAATGAAATATCCCAGCCGAAAGTAATAACCTAAAAAATCAACCGAAAACAAATGTTTCATAAAAAAAACAAAATTTAAATACCGACAATAATTTATATGAATATACTATAAAGTTTATGAAACTTATATAAGAAAATTTCAAAAATTCGTTAAAACTTAACGTTTAAAGTGTTATGTCTGGAAAAGGTCTCGTTTGAATCGGTTTGTCGATGGCTATCGGTGGAAAATTTTCCAGGTCAAATTTTATGTTGAGAGTCCGGGAAAATTGGGGGGAGTGAAATACACGTGCAAACTTCAAAAATAGCTGCTGTTGAAAGCTATTTTGGTGAATTAAAACACAATTTAGATAAAAACGCCGTGATTGTGGGAAAGCGCCCCATTAAAGCCGGATGGTTTATGGAGTTCTCAAGAACTGCCATTAATCATAAAATTCACGGAATTTTGCACAAAATTCCCCGATCAGGGTTTACTAACAAAACCAAAAGAAAACAAAAGATTCCGGATTCTTTCGAAATTGACCCCACAGAAAAGTGGCGACATTCAACCAAGAAGTCAGCTATGAAACATTTTTCAAATATATCATTTACTCCTCGAAATTCGTCCTTCAGCGAGAGATCTATGGATACATTTATGGGAGACGACATGGACCCTGCTAACGACAAGTTTTCGAACAACTTGCTTAAACAAATTAACCACTATACAAAACAATATATTATCGGCGATTCATACGTGAATTACGTGGTTTGCAAAATCGGTGAAAAAATTATTCATTATGATAGTTTTAACAGTTTATCTGGTAGCAATTGGGTAGAAAATGATATCGCAGATGTGTGGCTCCAACTAATCGCGGAAAAATTTCCAGACTGTCAAGTAATGCCCTACAGCTTTGGATCTATAATATTTTTTTCGAATAATTCTGCTACCGACTTAAAAAATATTGCAAGAAATTTTAATCTACACAGCAAATATTTATTAATGCCGATCTTCGACGAAAACAAACGGCATTTCCATTTAGCTGTGATAGATTGCATAAAAGGCTGGTATCTTATATATGATTCAAATAAATTTGACCAAAAAACCAATCCGGGAGCCAAATTGTATTACCAAAGGTGTTTCAATAATTTTTGTAAATTTTTGGAGCACTATAATAAAATGGAAAAAAATAATTATTTTCCAATGAAAATTATTCCATTTTATTTCTCCGAATGTTATAAGCAGAAGGGAAATAACGATTGTGGAGTATACATGATGTTTCATGCAGAGAAATATATGCAATATAAACTAATACGTACGGATGTACCTGTTAATGTCTGTCAAAAAGGAGAACTAATACAAACAGATCTTTTAAGAAACAGCATCCACATGCAAGACCTGTGTTTGATGTGCGGTGAAAACGTTAATTTAGCGGGTAATTCAATTCGATGTTCCAAGTGCCATCGGTACATGCACGATATGGAAGTAGGAGTTGACGTAAATGACTTTGAATTGTCAAATTCATACCACTCACTGTCCACTTTGCGCGTAAATTTGAGGGACATCAATAGCCAACTCAAAAAAACGTGGGGAAAAAAATATACAAAAAAAAATAAAAAATTTAAAAAATAAAAATAAAAAAATATAAAAAACTAAAAAAATTTAAAAAACATTAAAAAAAATTAAAAAATTATAAAAAAATATGAAATCAAATTGAAAATGAAATTTAAATAAATCTTGACTGAAATAATAATGAAATAAATATAACTATATATGTATATAATATACATATATAAATATGGGTGGCGAAGTCCGAGATTCATACCTCCTCGCGGTGCTTCCTGGGTAACTCCAAATGAATCAGGCCATGTAGTGGAGGCGTTCAAATTCTGACAATTATACTACATGTCATAGCGATTTGACGCCAAAAAACCATTACTGCATCAACTTTTTTTCTCTAGGTTCGGGGTGGTTTGTATTGTATCAAGACGCAAGCGAAATAAACGTATTTTACGAAGGACTGCTGGATACCTAAAGGTCCATCATCAGTGAGCTACACATATAAAACTAAAATGATAGGGCCAAAGCAGAATCTTCAAAACATAAAAATGTTAAAAACATACACATAGAAAAATAGAAAATATCATGGGATTTTTCAAAATAAACTTGAAAATTGGGCATGCGATACATTCAACTCGATTTTATAGAACTTAAAACATAAACCTTACACTGCACTTTCAAGAAATAACCATCGTCGAACCGATTCAAACGAGAGCTTTTCTAGGCATAACACTTTAAACGTTAAGTTTTTACGAATTTTTGAAGTTTGCCCATATACATTTTACTCATATTATATGCATGAGAAACATAAATTAATATCGGTATGTTAGTTTTATTTGTTGTTTGTTACGAATATATACATATTTTCGGCTGATTTTGTAAGTTAATAACTTTCGGCTGGGATTTCAATTTAATACTTAATACAAATTTTTTTAACTTTCGGCTGGAGTAGTCGAGGCACTATCTGCATTATCGATTTTTTTTTTCATTTTTGGCTGGCAACTTTCGGCTAACTTTAACAGTATAGCGTTGCCTCTATTAAGATTGTGAATGCAAAATTCAAAAATTCATGTCGCACGTAGAAAATTTCTTGAACTATTTCTGGAAATTTCTTTCAGTTTATTGAAATTTTTTTTCGCCCGGTCTACCAAATGCTAGGATGAAATTTTCATAAAAATACTTCAAAAAAATTTGATACTTAACGGTATTTTTTAAATAATTTTTGTTTTTCAATAAATATTGAATTAATAACCTTCACGGTAAGGTTGGCTGCCAGATATTGTTATTGTTGGAATAATGCATTTCCTTTACGTCCAACGAATCAATGTATTAGTGTACTCGTAAACATATAGCCCCTGGAATTACATTATGTCTAGAACCAGCTCTTTTTCCTCGTAAATCATCAGTATATCGATTTTGCCTCGTGAGTTACTCATTTAAAATGAGTGAAGCAAAAAAAATCGAATACGTACACAGTGTTTAATACACAATTATGTCTTTGTATTTGTATTTTTCTTTTGTTCGTATTTGTGTCATTTTTAAGATGGACAGTACCAAAATAACGCGATCCGGGCGAATCGGTTTAATTGTTATGGTGCTTATTTCCTTTTCTCAGCGCATTACGTCTGCTCTCGAGCTGCGGAGTGTCATTATTTAATATACTAATATGTTTTATATTTATTATATTTTTATCATAAATTAATATTATATGTATTAATAAAATTTTATTAAAAAATTTATTTTAAATTTCATATATTGTAAAAACTAATTGTTTATTTATTTATTTATTTATTTATATAAGCTACCTACAGGGTTACAATCGGTAATTATTACAATTATTAAAAATAAGCGACATGACAAAATTGAAAAAGTTATTTAATTTAAGAACGGTAAATATAAAATTTAAATAGTTCGTTCCTCAATGAATTTCTTGACATGTTAAAATCAAACCTGTGAAAAACAAGATTAAAAACACGCGATAAGTTCAAGACTGGTTCAGATGAACAATAATTTGTGGCCACCGCTCTCGTAAATATGAATTCGTCTCGGCGACGCAAGCACCGTTCTGGAACATAAAAGCCGAAGCTGGTGAGTATCTCGGCACAATCTAAACGTGAACATAATACGCCACGGACAAATATTGCAGATGAGATATCACGTCGGTGATCTAACCGTTGTAATCCTAAGAGAACACAACGATCGCGATAAAGCGAAAGTACGTGCTCATGTGCCCGCATTGAAGGTAAACCTTTAAGCGCGTAGATAAGAAACTGTTTTTGAACACTCTCAATTCTCTCGGAATGGCATCGGTAAAAAGGTGACCAAATCTGTGAGGCATACTCCAAAATTGATCGAACAAATGAGACAAACAGAGATTTCAAGGTTATCGGATCACAGAAATCCTTACAATTCCATTTAATATAACCAAGCACCATATATGCTCGGCTTATTATCGAATCAATATGCCTTGTAAATGTGAGATCTCGAGTGAAAATAACACCCAATTCGGATATAAACTTAACTCTAACGACTTCTTCATTATAAAGCGAATACTGATGTATAATCGGAAAGCGGGTACGCCAGAAAGACATTGCCTTACATTTACTCACGTTCAGCAACAGTTTGTTTTCAACCGACCAATCACAAAATCTGTTTAAATCCGCTTGGAAATTTATACAGTCGGATACGTTTGATATTCGTGTAAATATTTTCATATCATCTGCGTAAAGCAGGCAATCTGCAGAGACAAAACAGTTAACCACGTCGTTGACGAATATTGAAAATAGAAGTGGCCCAATGTGGCTACCTTGTGGCACTCCAGAAGTAACCCGAAAGAGACGAGAAGATGATTCACCAATTTCAACAAACTGCCACCTATCTGAGAGGTAGGAGTCCTAGTAGGACAGCAACCACTTAGTAGGGATGGCTTGACAATTCAACCGCTGTAGCTTTTAGATTAGAATTAAATGATTAATTTTATCGAACGCCTTAGAAAAGTCGGTATAAATAACATCCAGTTGCACTTTCGAATCAATACTGCTGAATAAGTGTCTGCAAAATGTCATCAAATTGGTAACGGTGGATCTCCCGGCGAAAAAACCATGTTGTGCGGGTGAAATAACCGTTTTAACATGGAAGAATAAAAACCTTTGTACCATAAGCTCAAAGAGTTTAGGAATGGCGGAGAGAATAGCTATCCCACAATAATTACAGATATCACTTCTTTTACCGCACTTGAAAATTGGATGTATATACGAAATTTTCCAGGGATCTGGAAAAATTTGAGTTCGAATGCTTTCGTTAAAGATAAAGGAGATGGGAGGCGGAAATCCATCATGCCCAGCACCCTTATTAACATCAATTTGAGACAAGCTGTCATGAACGTCATCTTCGGTGAACCGTAATTGGGTAAATTCCCCTCCGTTGCAAGAATTAACTGCTGGATCGATGGATGGCGATTCGTAAACGGATTCAAAAAAATTAGCAAATAAATTGCAGACTTCCGAGGAATGACTTGCAGAAGCATCTAGATACGTCATAGGTAAGGGGAACCAACGGTCTTTCTTTTCATATTGATAAAATTCCAAAACTTTTTTGAAGTAGAAGTTAAATCTTCCTCGATCTGCAGAATATAATTATTATACAGGAACCAGTTTAAAGTTTTAAACTCCTTCCGTGCGGTCTCGAATTCATGATAATATTTCGAACCGTGTATTTTATATAGGGAGTGTAGTTTATTACGGCATGTCTCTATGTCCTTTAATTGCTTGTTATACCACGGTTCGCGGAAGCAAGGCTTAGCTTTTTTCCGCGGGATATGTTTTTCTACACCAGTCTTGACAAGTTTGTTAAAAGACAAAACTATTGTATTTAGATTTCCTCCGAACTGAAGAAATTCCCAATCCGAATTGAGCAGAAATTCATTTAAGGAAGCGTAAAAAAAAAAATTATCAATAGGAAAACTAGTATCGCATTTTTCATGAAAAATATTTAATATAACTGGAGTGTGGTATACGCTGGTACAGCCTGTAAGGTCCTCGCACGGTGAGACCTCTGAGTACATGTTATCGGTTGAAAAAATTAAATCCAGATATTTACCCTGAGTATTGCTCGTTCAGTTAATTTGGGTTGTTGAGATGCTAGCGAAGTAGTCCACAGTAGTGATCCCTCTAATATCTGTGGAAGATGGTGTGAAAATACCGTTGATATCAGACCAGTTCACCTCAGGCAGATTGAAGTCACCGAAAATCATCAGCTGCTCATCAGGATGAACAAAAGGGACTATAGCAAGGTCGATGAAGTTGATGATCTCGATATAAGTATCCAGGCTTGACCCACATGTAACGTAAACGACCACGGCGAAAATTGACGAATCGGCTAGTTTAAACCGTACAGCAATGACATCATGAACTTGATGGGAAGCCACCTTCTCATTCGGAATTGAGTTTTTCACGGCGATCAAAACACCTCCACCTTTCATTGTTGTGACATGGTTGTATCGATCTTTTCGGTAGACGATATAATCCAATGGGAAGAATTCTTCGCTATTCATAGAATTAGTAAGCCAAGTCTCACAAATGATTATGACTGCATAGTGATTTTCTAGAACACCCAACCGAAACTTTTTAGACTTGCCTCGAATACTGGAAGCGTTATGGTAGTAAATTGTCGAAGAGGCAGGTTTTCTGTATTTATTGTTGTTATTGTAATTATAATTAATGTTGTTTTCGATGTTAGAAGAGGAGCAGCAGTTATTATATAGAAGGAGTTTATTTTAAATGGTAATAATTGTACGTTTACTACAGAACTATTGGATATAAGTATTTTGGGTTTTTTGGGCGATCAGTGAATTCTCTCACTGGAACACCCACTGGCCAAATTTCTAGTTGAAGTAGTTTTGGAAATATCTCCAGATTTACCCCGATTTTGAAAGACACGAAATTGAGTTACGTCACGTCCTGATTGGCGGGAACCAGCAAACGATAATCAACCTCGGTTTCCGCTATGTTTAATTGGCTGCATAAAAATGTGCGTAATGCCTCAACTGATGTCGTGTTGGCAAACTTAGAGGCATAAATATATTTTTTGATAGGAACGATCTTAACTGCGTCTGATACATTATTGCAGGTGCCAACAATAACTTCCGGTACAACGAGATTTGAGTGCTGCATATTAGATTGAAGAGAGCTCGGGGTTGAAGGCGTATCGGTATCCTTTGGCGGCACTTTTTTGGACGAGCGAGTTTCCATCTTTTCGGGATTAGCTCTATCAGTGGCAAAAGCTCTAATGTCGCTAGATAGGGATAGCATTTGCTTTCTAAATTCATCGATTGTCCGCTGCATTTTCCCAAAAGTGTCACGGCAGTCACCACAGAACCACTTTAGATTATTACTTGCGTTGAACAGAGTCAGCAAAGCGTTACTCATTTTTATACATGCCGCGTGAACGACGCGAGTACACATACCACTACAGCTTATTAATTTGTCTAAGCACATAGTTTTACATGATGGAATTGCACAAATATTATTATCTGACATCGTATTTATATATCCGACGAATTAACACGTTAAAAAAAATTAAAAGCGGTTATTGTTTTTTTTATGACTTTATGAAAATTAAACTGTAATTATTTATTTGTGTGGAACAACTATTATTGATTATGAATTATACACGTGTTTTTATTATAATCATGTGATTATAAAATGTACCGTTATTATTATTTCTATATGAAATTTTGGGTTATTCTGGATTGATAGCCAGATAGTATTTTTACATCAAGGTGAGGTTATCAAGAAGATGGAAGAGTTTGGTTTCGAACTAATGAAACATTGAATTTTTTGAATTAAAAAATTCGGTCGTCTCATCAGACTGCAGTGACCAAACTACAAAAAAATTGAAAATACTTTGAACTAATCAAAGTATAATCACAATGCCTTAGCGAATTATAATGATTCGCTACGCAATTGCCAACCCCTTGGTTCGCATGTATGCGTTAAATACAATAAAATCCGAGGTTACCAAGGGGTTGGCAATTGCGTAGCGAATCATTATAATTCGCTAAGGCATTGTGATTATACTTTGATTAGTTCAAAGTATTTTCAATTTTTTTGTAGTTTGGTCACTGCAGTCTGATGAGACGACCGAATTTTTTAATTCAAAAAATTCAATGTTTCATTAGTTCGAAACCAAACTCTTCCATCTTCTTGATAACCTCACCTTGATATTATTATTTCTATTTATGTTTTATAGTTTTTATTTTTTATTATTTTTTGTTTATTATTATAACTGGATGTTCTATATCGCACGATATTTTCAATAATTTAGAGCACAAAAACCACACTATACGAAAAACTTAGATATGGTGTAGCACCACACTATGCACTCACAAACACCAAGTTCAACACTTTTACTATTTTTTTAATACTTTTAATTAGTCACTATCTATCCAATAGAAAGTATTTAAAAAGACAAATTAAAAAAAAAAAGATTTTAATTGCACAGCAAAAGCACGTCTGTATCAACTGAATGATGAAACTGAATGAATGTTAATTTACTAAATATAAGAAAATTCAAAAATACATATGTAAATACATAATTAATCAAAAAAGTAGCACTGCCTTGTAAACAACACAAAAATATGTCGTTTACAATGGTTAATATTTATAAACAAAAACAATGACACGTAACATGCAAATGCAGTAAAGCAAAACCAAAATACGCGCATGTATCTCTCACACAAACACAAATATCACTACTATATCTTTCCGGTTACACTCATTTCGTTTCACACATTTCGGGACAAAATTGGTATACAGGAGTATTTCCTGAATTTTGCAAAATACACAAACGTCGAACCCTTTTCTGTGTACACGTTTCACAGGTACACGTTTTCGGTTTGCATTCAATCAAGAGGAGTAAGTAAAATGTTTTTTTCTTATGGGATGCTTGCTTATTACACTTATTTTTTTCGCGTCTTGTCTCTACCTAAATTTAGCAAATATGTGTCCTGCAAATTTTTGCTCTCAAAGCTATTGATAAGCAAGACATCTGTAACACAATATTGTAGCTGTAAAATAAAAAAAAACCAGACGTACATGAATTTCCAGTTTTCCAACCCTTCGATTTTTGCCGATCTTCAGTCCATCCGTTTTGAAAATTTGATTCTTTTACTCATAGTTGAAATAAGTTCCTCATCACTACTGGATGGACTTATATTCCCAGCCAATTTTTTAAAATAAAATTGAACGTAAATACGGATCCTATTTGAAACGCGAATTATCGAAATGCGATATTCAGGCGGGTCAATGCGGTCCCGTCGCTTCGCAATGCACATTCTGTACCATATCGAGTTTTGTACTATATCATGTTTTGAAATATCGCGTTTTGAAATATCGCGTTTTGAAATATTGCGTTTCGAGCGGATCTCCGTAAATACATACATCCACTTCAGATAAAATCAAAATTATTATTGAAACACGAAAACCTCATAACATATGCAAAACATCTTGTGTGATTTTGTTTTTAACGGCCATTAAAACCCATTTGTGACAGAGGTTATTTTAATTTGTTTGAATTTTTTTAGTTTCTTTCGATTTATTACGGTTATAAAAAAATAAAAAATCATTATAACTGTGTAACGTATGGTTTAACACGCTGTCAGCACGTAGTGGCACACTTCTTGATGGATAGCACGAGTCGGATGGAGGGTTCTAAACACCACATGCTGGACATCCATAGTACAAAAAAAAAATATGTATATATATTAATAAATTAATACGAACTCATTTAATTTAGGTTTCCAGTATTAATTATTCACAAAAATAAAAAAATGATTTTGACATTACATATAGTGGATTATGAAGTTACTACAAGCAGAAATCTTCAATTATGCATTTAAACTAAATTAGTGTGTTAGTGAAATAGCTTAACTAAGTCTTAGACTGTGTGCCTGAGAGCGATTTTTTCGACTAAATTGCCGACTAAACTAAATTAATATGTAGTTATGGTATTACCCACCAGTTTCTATCATTTAGACTCCTGCTGAGGTTGCTTGACTATTTAGTTGTCATTTTCATTTCTTGTTTTTATTATTTTTTTTATCGAATACATATAAGAGTAAAAATGTCTAAAAGGAAATATCTCATTCTTAAATTTCGATTGTAATTTATAATCACATTCATGAATAATGCGATTCCCATATCCATATTTCTTTTATTTTTTCTATTCCCTTGATTTTAAATAATAAATCGGTGTTGTTGAAAACAATATGACATATGAAAAGTCATAATTTAGTTTAGTTTACAATTTAGTTTACAATCGGAGGCACAGCATATTTCAAAGATACTAGTGCCACCTTTGAATGAATGATATCAATCAGTCATTAATTTAGTTTAGTCGGCAATTTAGTCGAAAAAATCGCTCTCAGGCACACAGTCTTAATCTACTTTTGCAAATAAATAACTGGATGAGAGAAACTCATAAAGTATAGCGTTAAAATGTCTGTAATTTTAATAATTAACTTAATTGGATTAACAACCTACTAGATCCCTAATTAAATAAACAAAAATTGCTCAGCAAAAATATATGAATAAATAAATAACAATTTTGAAATAATGTAAGAAAAAATATATAAAAGTTTAAAAAAATAAATTTGAGAGAATAAATATATATAGATATACGTAATATAAATAATTAAAAAAAAAAAAAAACGTTCGGTGATCGATGTCCCTGTAGTTCGGTTTGATAACATCCATAAAAAGTTCCGTCGAAAATCATGTATTTTTACTGGAGATATGGTGTGAGAGACTTTGGTTAGCTGAAGCACACGTTTTTTTATTCCCAACGGATCACCGTTAAGTTGCGAACGTGAACGTTTTTGTATAACATTGCGGATTTCTTTACCGCTCGACACTCTTGAAATTGCTTTTCAACACTCAGGTTACATTCACCACTTAA
Source organism: Nephrotoma appendiculata (assembly GCA_947310385.1). NCBI lineage: Eukaryota > Metazoa > Arthropoda > Insecta > Diptera > Tipulidae > Nephrotoma > Nephrotoma appendiculata. The sequence goes on from OX371224.1 coordinate 25,278,062, forward strand.
TTATATGTTTTACATAAGCTTTTGGTGTAACACTAGTGCAGTTAAATAATTGTCGTGCCACCAGATACATTTCTGCACATAATTTGAATGTAACTCAAACACACTGACACTTTCTAGCCAGCGAAGGTTTATTGGTTTTTATTATTTATCGTTATCTTGTTGTACACCAAGAAAAGACAATACAATCTGGCCCAACACTATTCGTGCACATATTCCACTTTACAGTTTTTTCCCTGTATAAACTATGTTCACGAGATTCGATTTTTATTCTTAATCGTTTTTAATTAGAGTCTATTATTTCTTTATTATTAGTCTTTCACTATTAAATATACTTATTAATACCAAACTCAATATTAATTAATATTTTCGTATTGAGTTTTTTTTCTTTTTTCTTTTGTATGGCCTAATTTGCCTTTGATCGGTCGATCATGGTTTAACGCAAAAAAAAACTAATTTTTGTCAACTCATGTTATCGACCTCAACATCTCTCATCATCTCCCCTACATGACCAAGTTATAAATTTTCCCCTCACACCTTTTCTGTATTACTCAAATACCACTAAGCTTAAGCAATCTCGCCTCCCGGAATTACAATCGGACTCACATTTTATATAAGTACACAGTACATACAGATACACTTACAAAATTTTTTCTCCAAAACACTCAAATTATAGGTAAATAGATAATGGTACAATCAAACATTATATAAATCTTCTCCAAATTACAGACTGTGGTATAAGATCGTCGTTAATTAAATATATTTAATTAAAACTTATATCCATATATTATAATATTGTCGAACACATAATTGTAAACTGCTGGATGTAGCAAATAATTTATGGTAGAGAAGATAAGAGTACGCAGTATGGTAACTTTTGTGATTCATTGTGAACTCGTGCTTGACCGAGATATAAATAATCCCCCAATGAATTGATTCCTGTTTCTAGGCCTTATTTTAATAAGCTTTAATCGTTACAACTGTTATGCATTTAAAGAGAAAATTTTTGTTAGTTTTTTGTAAAAAAAATGTCAAGGAGGTCTGATATGGGCTAACACAACATTGGTCATAAATGGGTTAAAAAAATAGAAAGCAAAACAAAAATGAGAAATTTATGTTTTCTATTCGAAAAGTTCACATTAACTGTCGCTGTGATCTTGTCGCAAATAATACCAAAGCACGTAGCAAATTAAGCATATTTAAAACTGGTATAGGTGTTTTTGTTCTACAAATGTAAGTTGACTCTTGTTGACAAAAAACAGTAGATGTGACCTTTACGCACAGACTAATTCAATTATTTTGTACACCTTCGGCCATTCCCTGAAATGTTGTTGGCCCTCGAATTGTTCGTGCAGGTCTTCAGTTTGTCCGCATAATAAATAATAAATTAACTTTTTTTCTCGATAAGTATTACAATGTTGCGTCCTATTGTCTACATGGTGTGTAGTTAATTAAAATTCTAAACGTGTGGAGAAAGAGCTTCATTTTAGGTCACATTTAAAAAAATTTAAAGATTAAAAATTGAAAATTTTAAATATTTCAATTATTTTAATTTTAAAATCTTTTAATTCTAAGGTTTTAAGTTTTTATGGTATATGATAGTGGTGTGTTTATAATAAGTTCTGTAAGCCCGTTAGATATTTCAGGTAATTTCTCTCCATTGGAAAAGAAACATGAAGGTTACCAATAAATGGAACGATTAATCACAGCTATCACATTTTCATAACTTTTAACCTGAATAAACCACACAATTACGGTAGCCACCATGTCTGTATCATACTCGTGTTGTACTCGACGAAATTGAAATTTCGGAATGAAGGTGGACACAGTATTCGTATCGAAGTTGAACGTGACACTCGGCACATTACCCAAGGAATTTTTTTCTTAGTCGGATAATATTGGTTAATATTTTTTTTTTGAAAATGCGGCATATAAAATATATGCAAAATACGAAAACGCTTCTATGAAATACGCCACTTCCGGTGAACCGATTTCGGGTAAAACTCACTGGGATCTCAAAATTAATGCAAAAAGCTTAAATATTAAGTTTGACCACATAAGAGGTAGCCAAATTCCTTGATGGGATATAGTACCAGAAAGAGAGAAAGAGAGAGATAGCGAATGGTAAATCTGCAATAAACTCGAGGTCAAAATTTTTCATGGTTACCATACTTTATGTAACTAGGTAAAAGAATGTAAAAAACAGTTGTTTGTCAAAGAACGTAATTTCTGCTTAAATTTTAGAAAAACGATCTGGACCGTATTATTGCAAATTTCATTTAGTGCCACTTCCTATAACCTTTTTCAACAAAAAGTCATTCGGATCTCCCAATTTTTGAGAAAAGCATGAAGTTTTATGCTGATCAGTCAAACGGACTGGGCTTTAGAGTTTTTTAAGAACTATTTTTATATTTATTTTAAAAGAAGTATTTTAAGCATGAAAACTTCGACATTTTCTTACATAGTTGATCTACTTCAATAGATGTTGTACATATATTGTACGTAAATAGGCAGATATAACCGTTCTATAAAAATCCTGACTATATCTGGAGGAGAACTAAATTGTTTTTGGCATGCACAGTTTGGCACAATTAAGCTGGGTAGTTGTCTGAGTACCGCACTTTTCGAAGATTTAATGGACGAAATTGTTGAGCACAACCCAATTATTACAAATAGTCATACGCGTAGCTTGTCAGGCCAAGCAATAACTTCGCTTGTTACGATGCAAACGAGAAACGAGATTTCACCGACTATTGATGGTTGCAGCGAAAGTTCCAGTCAGCATAATGTTAACCATAAACCGAACATTAAAAGAAAATCGGCAAAAGAGAAGTAATTTGGACAAAAAATTAAAATCAAAGAAATGAAGGAACGACGGTTGGAAAAACAACTGCAACACAAAGAAAAATTAGAGGCTCTACGAAATTTAAAAACTTATTAGTCATAAATGTATAAAAAACAATTTCAATGAATTACATATTTTTCTAATTTTTTTATTATTTATTTATTTATTTATTTTTAATTATTTATTTTTTTTTAGAATAAATGTCAATTTAACTCTTTCAAACACCATTTATTATTTCCATCGGTAAAAAACTCTTCAATTTAGTTTTTCCTCATATCTGGCCGATTTGTAGACATAATATAATATTTTGATAAAAAAAAGTATTGTTAGGTGCCTTTTCCAGGCCCTCCTAAAATGTACAATATATTGTATACTGTGTTTTAAAAACATTTTTTTTAAATAGTATATATTTCAGTCCTTTAGTTTTTCTAAGTATATTTTTAATTTGTTGACTTAATAAAAAAAATAAAAATTAAATAAAAATTCAGTATAAAATAAAAGTTGTTAAAAATAAAATTAAAAATAAATTCAAATTTATTTGATCACATATTTATCACAATTAGTTTTTAGTATGATGTCTTGCATACAAAAAATGTGCGACTTATACAATTTATGTTTTTGCATCTAGTTAGCTCCGATTTTAGTTCGTGGTCAAGAGTATGGTTGATCTCTTCATAAGGCCGTCTTTCAGATTTCGTTTTTTTTAAACAACTTCAGGTGTTTCTTACAAGTGCTAAGCAATTTCCAATTTCCATGCGGAATTCAAGAAGGTCCTTAAACTTGTTCTTATTTACCTTATTGATTTCGCAATCATGCTTATATTCAAGCCAACTTGAACAAATCGCAAAATTAATAAAATGTGCAAAGATGCGCAATGGCCATTTTTTGGAATGAATAAACACTCTGTAATAACTTATTAGTTGATCCAATTTGTCTATTCTCCCCATACTTGAGTTGTAAAGACAAACAATTTCCGGCCATTGTATTTCAACCATTCGTTTTTCTGCCTTATCCCACCGCTGTGCAATATCACTGTATCCTACTGAGACGAAATTGGAAGCCAACTTTATAGGATTGTTGTCCTTCCATTTAACAAATGGTACTTTGCCATCACGACTGGTCACCGTATTACAGAAACCAATGTATTTTTTTGAGATGTACCTATCCGACTTAATTGATGGACTTACAAATCGTTTGACACGTATAGTACCTGCGGCATTAACTTATTTGTTCTTTAGTATCTCAAACAAATTGTAGGAGCTGAAGAAATTGTCGAAGTAGAGAAAATGGCCTTGTTGCTCCAACCTTTACACAAGCTTTAAAACAACGCTGGCTCCAAACCCAACTCGTGTTACATTGGTTGGTGGTAGTCCAGTAGAAGCAGCTTGATAAAAGAAGAAGTCATATGGTATTCTACTTTTACCGCATGGGACATAAACTTTATTTTTTCATAGACATTTCCATTTTCTTCAATGGAATTACCTCCTGATCGATTTCCAGGTTTTCTTCTATTTGTAGTTCTAAACAACGATTACGAATTGGATCAATCAAAGGCCTCGTTTTGTAAAATTTATCAGTGCAGTTCTTGGCCCGATCTAAATTATCATCATTAATCAATTATTAATCTGGGAAAACCGATTAATACCCTTGTTGTTTTTTAAAAATTTCTAAATTAAATATTGATGACCAAAAGATCCGTAGACGTGGAAATTTCAGAGATCCTTTTAGTATATGAAGTGGAAATAGCCTTTTTATTTCAGCCGCTTTTGTTGGTTTAAACGCATGAACGTTTTTTTTTTGTTGAGCGTATGATTTGTATATGGAATGCGTATTTTTCATATAAATCATTTGGAACGTACCTTGAAATATATCCTAGTGGACTAAACAATTTCGATATCTTGCTGCATAACCGCACTGTAATGGTGTAATATTGGGTTGAAACTGCCGCCGTCTCCAATTAATTTTTTAGGTGTATGTTGCACTTTTTCTTGTATGATGTTGTCTGAAATTGGGCCAGCAGATGTACCATCGGCTGTAGCAACAATACATGCTTCGTATGACAGAACTGCGTTTTCCTCGGTATCACTAACTCCTTCCTCTTGTATGTCATCTACATTATTTTTTTTACAGGAACTACTATTTCTATCACATCATCTCGATCTTCTTGTTGATCTATTTCGTTGTTATTCTGTATTTGTTTATCCGATTTATTACCAAAATCTGAGTCGTACAATAATTCTAAAATTTCTTCGTAAGCTACCTAGACTTTTTCGTGCTATTTCTCTTCCAGCTCTGACTCTGAAGAAGATTATGTCGAACTCCTGCTGTAATCTGTGGAGCTGGATCCCTCCAATAGCTACAATAGTTAAATATATAATTAGTAAATTTTTAATACAATCAAATGTATTTGTAATTTAAATATACCTGGGAAATTTGAAATTGTGTTCCATTTTCTGTGACACAACAATGTTTGTAAATAAATTATTTCTATAACTATGTATTTCGAAATTCAATTATTGATTGTTATTATTTTATTGGTTATTGAATATTCTTCATAAAAATTCAAAATTTATTAGATTTTTACAATTTGTGACAGCTTTATAAACTAAGTGAATGACATTAAGAAAATACGATGAATGTCATTTTGAATAGTGCCTTATAAATGTAATTTGGAACTGTTTCTTCTGTAACAGTAGTACCAACCCCATGAAATTATTTTTGTACATTTTTGTGTCGTTTCATGAGAAATGATCTGATCTGGATCGGATCAAACATCAATAAATGCAGCTATTAGATTTACCTCAACGATTTTTTTCTATTTTAATAATATTTTGAACTATTAATTATTAAGTTTTGTTACTCAATGATCAATCCAAAATATTTTGCTTGCTCATGATTTTTTCAGTTTACAAACTACAGCAAATATTTTTTTTAGATTCCTAAGAATACTAAATTTGTGAACAACAACTGAGCTCGATTATCAAAGCTTGATGAAACGTCTTGCATGGAAATGAATAATTTAAATGTAAACCCCAATAAGTTACCATTAGTACCGAAATCTTGTTAACGTTTAAATTTGCATACGATAATTTTATATTATAAAAAACCAAAAAAAAAACTGTTTTCGATTTCATAAATTCAATGTGATACGAAACAACGAAATTCATGAATATTTTATAATCAAGGTAAATATTTTACACTTGTATTAATATAAAAAATAAATAAAAGCTTTCATCGTTGAGAACAAGAATATATTTTAAATTCTATGCATAAAGCACACTGAAAAATAAGCACATTAGTTAATGTAAGCTCATATTTATCATAAACATTTCTTCCCGCGCGTTGATTTATTAAATGACCTTGTTCTAAAAGAGAACATTACACAAATACACACACACACACACGCCCATTTAAATGTATACACATATACATATCCAACTAAAAATATATGTTGTATTTTAAATAATAAATGGGCATAAAAGCTTGTAATTTAAAATTTTAAATCGAAAATAGTTCCAACAATTTGACACAAGGAAAAGGAATGTAAAAAAAATGAAAAATCCATTTATCTCGTTTTTCCCATTTTAAAAAGAAAAATTTGTTGAAAACGTGCAACCATTTCATTGAACGAAAGATATCATTGATTCCATTAAATAAAATGACAAAGAATAATAACATGAAAATCATAAAAAAAAACGAAAAACCAACTTTCTCGTTCGTCCTGGAAAGATGAAAATTCATCATCGTAAAAAATTCAACCGCCCTCGCCGCCGCCACCCCACCCTTAAATCGTTCCACACACATACCCATAACAGAAATTCGCATCAAGCAGATGTCGTAGTTTAGTCTTTATTTGAAATTGTAAAAATAACATGGTAAATTACCATCCTGAACAGATCAGAACTCTCCACGCTCCATCCAAATCACAGTGTGGCTCGAGTTTAGCGCGCATATGGAAAACATCCACAAAACTTTATAAATTATTGTAAGGCAATAAGTCTGCGAATTTTTTTTTACTAATTCTCATAAAGCGAATTTTGATCTCGCCTCCACCACCAAAAAAATACATTCATACACACACACATATAGTACACGATTTACCATAAACACATATGTACAAGAAAATATTTTAAAACTGTCTTACTTTTATATAAAATATCATAGATTTGATTTATAGCATTTATTGTAATTCTTACTTAGAATCTTGTGTTATAACACTTTTTGTTGTTGTTTTTATTATAAATACCAAGCTCATTTTCACATATCAAATGAATCTCAACATATAATAAATTTTCGTTTTTAGAAAAATAAAACTTTTACGTATACATCATACACACATAAAAGTTTTCCGAAAGCTTTTCCAATTTTTTTGTTTATTAGGATCTGTCTGATATTTTATACATTTTTTGTGTGTTGTGTTTTAAAAAATATAAATAATTCATAGAAATATTTTCGTGAAAATTTCTAATTTTGATTTTTTCAGATTTGGGTTTAATCAGACTCGTAACATCGCATATTTTGATGATTTTTTACGTCACCACATGATTTTGTATAGTTTCTAGTCATATATAGATATTTTCCATCAACATTTTAAAATGAATTTAGTCTGGTATACTCTAAATTAAATTAAATCATAGATACGCGTACCATATTCATTATTAATTAAATTTTTTTTTAAATGAATTATGTACTTAGCTTTATAATTTATATTCGCGAGTACATATTAAAATTATCTTTTGAATATATACACAAAAAACACTTCCATTTAATTAATTTTTAATTATTTATAAATTAATTTTATTATTTTTTCGGTACTAAGTGTTTTTTTATAATTAAATTTTATTATATACTCAATCGCAATTGAAGTTATCTTCTTACAGGGATCGGTATACAGAGTGAAAATTTTTTGTAATGTAAAAATTTTATTTAATTTAAAAAATTGCGTGAAGCGTTGTCGGTTTCCTTTTCCAAACTTAAAATTTTTGAAATGTTGTATTATTTAAAACTGACATACCCACTAAAATTGCACACTAAACACACTGCAACGTGTTACTAACAGGCCAACTGGATCAGGCTAACGTACATCATAGCAAAGCAACATCTTTTGAGCTTAAGTTGCTGCTAGTTGCATCGCATAATATTATTGCGATTCTTATATTCATCGATGCAGCTCAACAGATGTTGCAGCCGAATTCATGCAAATCACTGGTTGCTACCACCATTGTCTGATAAGGTTTCATCTACGGCTTCGGAGGAGTTTATTAACTTTGTTTCGTGAAATAGGCCAAACTAAGTACCTTTAAATGGTAGGTTGCGATGCAAATGCTCATCACAAGCTTTGGGATAGCTCGAATACTAATTAATAATTGTTAGCGAAACTCTAAATTAAATAAAACAAATAACAGCTGGTTTACTCAACAATTTATTAAATGTTTGTAAACAAACCAACACACAGTTATTTTCCATTCCAAGTGCTACGGTATCGTCATCAGCTGTAACTAAAATTAAAACCAAAAGAAGAAAATTATTTTATATTCACATACTTACCAACTTTGTTAAACTAAACCAAATAATATGTACATATCTAAAATTAAGAAAGTAATTATTAATCTATATAGTCAATACATTAATTTTATATAATTTATACTTATCTCTTTTAAAATTCTTGTAAATTTATTTTGTAAACACAACATGTCAACTACTGTCATTATTTTCATTATGGCATGTTGTAGTACTAGAGTAGTAGCGCAATGTGTGCGTTTTATAATATAAGTAGTTATGTAGTATATCGTACTAGTACTTTATTTATAATTATTAGTAGTATATTTTTATATTCAAACTTACAATCTACATTAATTAGAATTCAAACATGACAGTTGGGGGTTAACGTATAATATGAAAAATATATATTGTAAAATTTAATCTCAGCCATTCGATTACAAATTAGCGACAAGTTAACATTAAAAAACTAAAAATATACAGTGTGTTAGTTCCTTTATATATAAAAATAAATTACTTTGGCTTTTATTAATAATAACGTTAAGTGTTCAATAGTGTAGTTTTATTTCTTTTACTGGATCATCTTCAAATTTCAACTCCATCAATACATCTTTTATCATCTTTATCATTGGAAATAATTCAACATTTTGGTTTTGGAATATCATCATCTGCATCTTTACAACCATTTTTCATCGTCTTTATAATTGGAAAACAGTTCATCATTTTGGAACATCAACCTCATCATCTTCACAAACAATAATAGGGTTTTATCTTTGCTTAACTATCTAAGCCCATCTGAGTTTGAAATCCTTAACGAATGCTGCTGAAATGATCGTTATAAGTTAGTGTGCTATGTCGATTATCGATTCAATCATCAATTGAAAGGGGACCAATGATATTTTTGCCTCTCACCATAGGTGCATTTTTGAACATAAATCTTAAAACACCTGCCCTTAAACCTTACCGTACTAAAAAGTTTACTAACTTAAAAAAATTAGGAAAACTGCGAGGAGACTCAAAAATAAAACTTAAAGGTCTCACTCTCTTCTCCAGGTTGTTTGGAATAATTTTTTTACATCTCAAAAAGATTATAAAATTTTAAGATCCACTCGCAGGTCATCTTGCATTAACTTCAGCGAAAAGATTAATAGTAGTCTTCCAGATGGCGGACTTACCTCTTCCAAAAAGGAAATTATCATACTACAGATTTTGTTGCTACCGAGTAATCTAACAGCACTGTTATTCCGCCTGATTGAGACCTGGCAGATAGAGCTGTCATTCGCGGCGCAAATTGTAGTTTATTCTCCTTCTCATCCTATAAATATGGTGGTCCGGATGGGTTTCCTCTCATTCAGGATCACTTACATGTACTCTTTCAAGTATTTATTACTTTTTGAACTGTTCCACACTCTTGGAGCAGGAATAGAGTTTTTTTATCCAGAAAGCTGGTAATCAGAACTATATAATCGCAGAGCATTTCTGTGAAATTGCTCTGTATGAACTTGTTACGAGGATTGAAAAATCTCTTAGTATTAAGGAGTTTCTTTTGGGCACTTTCTTTGATATTGCGGGACCAGTACATTTTGGACATCACATATTCTTCTAGGCATCGACCAAACCATCTTATCTTTCTTTCTGTGTTCAGGTTACCAAAGGCTGCTGTCTTATCACCTCTCTTATGATTATTGGTTGTTACTGATTTACTTGTTAAAGTGCAGGAAACTGTCATTTCGGCTCACAGCTGTTTTGCTGACTTATTCGTTTTGGTTGCGAGTAAACACTTAATGCAATGCACTCTTCAAGTTGTAGAAATAAAATGCCTTGAGAAGGGTTTGTACGTAAATGAATCTAAAACTATACTGCTAGAATTTTCTAGACGTAGTAATATTGCCGACTATCTGCTTCTTCTCCTTTTGGGGGAGACGGTTGCCAAATCTTCAGTTGTTTGGTTGACTGTTTACAAGGATGATGTGCCGCGTTGTTTTGGGAGCTATGTCTTCGACTCTTATATTTATAAATACATTGCAGACTATTTTGTTTCTGCCCCCCCCTCCCCCCCACTGTAGTCGTTCATCCTAAGCACACGCCTAGACGAATCTTTAATCTATATACTATACCAGAAATCAATTTGGCTAATGACAAATTGTCAACAGAATTTTCCATCGATAATCCTTTCTCGTATTTTATCCTTCGATATAGACTCACGGATGTCTCAAACTAGAGCTAGAGTTTTTCGCCGTTGACTCTCAAGTTTAATTTGGTGCGAGTTTTGGAACCTATTGTTCTTCACTGGTCTACAAGCACATAGGAGTCTAGGCCTAAACTGAATGGTATTTCAGACCAACCTAATAGCACTCACACGTTGTGCGATTGATGCTGCTAATCTCGCTATTTCTGGCGAAAACAGTATGCTCTGGACAGATAGTAAATTGTGCTCAATTCTTTAAGGAATTTTTTGACGAAACTGGTCAAGGACTGTAAAAATTTTGTAAGCTTCTTTGCTCTAGCAATAGCGGCAGGGTTATATGGGTTCCTACTGATTGTAATATTGAGGGAAATGAGATCGCTGATGCTTCAGCTAAAGCAGGCTTGCTTTTGGTATTCATTTGACTTGAACCGGCGGCACCCGTGACGTTAATTACAGTAAGGAAGCTATTTTGAAGGTAGGTTTACAAAGTACCTTTTATCTTTGATGAAAGACCAGCTTATAGTTTAGATAGCCCGATGGTTGTCTAGCTTTCGTTAGGCGCACAAAATTGCACAATCAAATACTACTCGACAAAATAAGAAAACCATGCGTATTTCCAAAATGGGATTTCTATCGTGACTCAGAAAATATTCGAATGTTTGAGATGACACAATACGTGCCTATGAGAATTGGTTGTGACTATTATCGGTGGACACCTCACCGTCAGTTGCAGCAGTCAAATCAATCACATCCATGTGGAAAACTCAACGTGGCACGAATAAACAATCATCGTTTATTCGCATTCGGTCCTTCGAGCCAGATTGTTAGTATCGTGTAGCAACAACTCTCATAAGTAAGAAAGTTTAACATTTCGGAGCAGTGCTTGAGTTCGTCGACCTAATTTACAAACATAAACAGCTGATCAATGGGATATCATCATCGCAGATCAAGTCACCCATTGACATTGGGAGATGTCACTACTCCGAACGCAGTATCCATCATACCAACATTTGGTCGATTTCCTGAACACCCGTGGCAATCACTGCAGTTGATTTCCATGACTAAAGCACATTTTAATCCATTGCAGTCACCCAAAAGGATTCCGTCATCATCTTATTTGTTTCGCCCTCGGGAACCTCTCAAACATGTTACGCAATCTAACGTGTCAAGTTTGAGCGGAAAATCACAACGTGTTCCAGTTCGGTCAATTCAAAAATCTATCATTCGAAGAAAAGGCATATCTCGTCCGAGAGAAGATGTTGTGCTTCAAGTGCTTGCGCAAAGACCACATCTGTTCGACTTGCAAATCCAGCTTGTGCCGAATTTGCAATAAAAGCTATTGCACAACTCGAATCCGAATACGAAAAATATGTAGTATCAATATTCCTAAATACTAATGGCTGCATTACTATAAAAACGTTGTGACGTCACTTTATGTCGACTGTTCTAATATTTGGTTGTAGATGGCAGCACAATCAAATAAATTATTAAATTATTAGACTCTTTTTTCATGGAACGTCAATCGTGGTGAAAAATCAGTAAAATCTGCTATTGGGAAGAATTGATTTATTATATTAGAATTAAAATATGCTATACACGTTTCGTTAAACCCCTAACTATAAAGTACTTTTTACGAACATTACTGCCATCTACAGTTTTCTACAGAAAAGAAACTGGTGGTATGCACCACAAATTTATTTATCTGGAGCGAAGTTCTCAATAATACTAATTTTTATTTTAATATTTGTTTGTCAAGAAAATTATTGATAGTGTGAGAGTGTATTTACCTCTGTCACCTGATCATCAAAAGCACAATACTGATAAGGCCTGTGAGAGCTGTGAAAGTACTTTGCGAGTACTGAACCGTAACAAGACGCATTATGAATAATTGATCAGGTTTGGGCTGTTGTATCATCATTATTTTGGACTTCCGACAACATTAGTGTTATTTTTTACGAGCAAAATAGCAGTCATTTCAATTGTAAAATTGCCTATTTTCTAATGTGTTCTCAGCTTGCTTGAGTAGAACATCCTTATATTTCTTTTCCATTATTTCGCAGACTACTAGACTAATCGACTTCGTTTATCACCAATTTTTTCGTGGTACATCACTGATCTATATACATGGATACGACTTGACAAAAACTGTATGGTAGTGAAAAAATAGTTCTACGTTTGTGACAGAGACAGAAAAATTTTCTTTTTTTTCTTGAATCCGAATTTTCGAAATTCAAATAATGTAAACAGAAAACTGGTTCCTATGAGTTTTTGACGTTTGACGTTTTGACGACACGAACTCTTTTTTTTATTCGAAATATTTGCAGGTGCGCATTTGAAATATCAAGGGAAATCGCAAGAAGAAATTTGCATACAAAAACGGTACCACATGAATTAAATGAATAAAATATGATTTATAATTTAAATCATTTGAATATTATTATTTGTTCATTGACTATAATAATAAAAAACCAATTTCAGAAATTTTCGAAATTAAATCTATCCCCAATACGGTCCTATCTTTCGGAAATAATTTTTTAAAGCAAGAGGTGTATATAAACGAGCGATATGACTATACAAAAAAGTGCTCCCATTTTTTGCAGTTGTTTTATATGGTTTTTGACATTCATGTCGTATCCATGTATATAGATCAGTGTGGTACATTTATCGAAATGTAGAAAAGAGACAAAGCTCACATTCGAATTTTTCACTGGCTACTTAAATCATTTTTTCAAATTTTTTTCCAAGTTACTAATATTTGTCTCCCTACTAATTGAATAATTTCGAATCAATTTACCCAGTCGGAATTTTTCCTTTAGTTGGGGGGAACAAATTATGTTTCTTAATTTAAAAAAGAAAAGAAATTTAAAAACATGATTAAAGTAGCTGGCTAAAAATTCGAATAATATAGGGACTTTCAAGCCAAATTGTATTCCGATTGGGGAAATTTTCACCGTAGTAAATAAAATGTTTAATCCATGTGTGACCAAAGTTTTTTTTTTTAATATATTTATCGGGTTCGAAATCTTTGTTTACAAAATCTTGGTTTTCAAAATCTTGATTTTGAAAACCATGATTTGACTGTATATGTATGTATTGAAACGTTTCGTAATAGCCCGGGATTTTGGAAAATTGAACTGTCGCGGATTCCCAGGAAAGAATTATATTTACTTCTTGCATGTAATATTTGCTGTGTTTTAATATTGGAGCACCATCCGGAGCCAAATGGCAATTTTCTATTGAAACTGCAGCTATTATTCACTGGTGTCGCTGTACTATAAAAATTAAAACTAAATTCATCAATAAAACAAACATTTATCACCTGAAATATATTAATTGATATTTATTTTGACATGACGTTATAAACAAGAATTCATTTTGCTGCGTTTTAAATTTGTATTGTAAGATTTAGTTTCTAATGATTTCAGGGGTTTACAAAATAAAAGCCGTTTCAAATTTCCCATTGAAATGGATAGCGCTCACGATAGCGGCTCCCGATAAATAAGTAGAGCAAGATATTTTGAATGAAAAATCTTAGTTTAAGGTTAAATAAATTAATTATATGCAATAATAGCGCGCTAAATATAAGTTTTGACATAGAAAATTGGCTGCTCCGGATACAGCTATCGGGTGCTAATAAAAAAACACAGCAATTGGTTACTTAAATGACGAAATTCTATCGCTAATAAATTAATTTTTCTTGTTAAAATTGATAAAGTGCTAAAAATAGTGATAAAAAGTTATAAAAAGTGTTGTTGGCGTAGAATCGTAAATATTTGCGTTCGAGTATCGCATAATTTCCATTATGAATATCACCATTGTAAAATAAAATTAGGGGGGGTCAAAAGTTAATAATCGACGGATACGCGTATCACTTGGAAAGAAAAAGTACAACTTTTCAATGGGTTGGGCTGAAACAAAATCCCTGTTATGCTTGTTATATTTGAAATGAATGAGAACGTGAAAAATGACGCAGTAAATACCCCACTGTTGCCTTCCTAAATAATTAGAAATAACGTCGTGAAATGTTCACCGGCATGTCGGCTTAACTTACCGAGCAAACAGGCTCAAAAACAAAAAATAACTAAAGTCCGAGCTAAAAATTTCACTACTTATTTCATTGAACTAATATTCCACTGGTTCGGCGGTTGGTGGTAGATCTATCGATATTAATTCTGCGCCGGTTAAACAATGTTATTTGAGTCCGGCTCAATGTCAATCCATTCATCATTATTTTTTTCAACAACATTTCCACGATCTGGTGCGTCTTGCAGGTCTATTTCAACTGAGGATTCAGATGACATGCTCTCAGTGTCATAGATGGGACAGCTGATGCTCGAAACTTTAAAGTTTATCTCACTGTTGCTTGAGTTCAATTGAGAATCATAATAATTACGCACAACCGATAAACCTCGGCTTTACATTACCAAAAATGTCTACTAACAACCTATTATAATAATACAACAAACAAACATTTGCAGACATTTGTTGCAAACATTTTACCTGGAATTTACACTGATTTTAAAAAATCAGTGTAAATTCCAGGTAATTCACATAAATTTGTAATTTAACATAGGTATGCAATAACTCTTTCTCTATCGAGAACAGAAAGCCGCTTGACAATTTCTTGAGTAGGAGCTGAGATATGAATATTCTCGCCAAGTGATGCTCCAAAATCGACAAATACGACCAGAAAAATGTGCGAAAACGAATTGTGCGAATATACAATTCATCGAAAATATTCATTATAACTAATATGCTTTAACTTTTGGCTCAGATTTGGCCAGTTTCCGATGATTTTAGGCAAAAATGAAGTTCTACGTAATTACTCAGCATAGCCTAGAGATTATTCATGTGGATTTTCATGATGATTGGGCTTATAAAAAAAATGGTTATTTGCTTGGATAATATTTTGTTCAAGCGTATTTGTCGATTTTGGAGCATCACTTGGCGAGAATATTCATATCTCAGCTCCTACTCAAGAAATTGTCAAGCGGCTTTCTGTTCTCGATAGAGAAAGAGTTATTGCATACTTATGTTAAATTACAAATTTATGTGAATTACCTGGAATTTACACTGATTTTTTAAAAATGGGCGGTCGAACCATTGCGTGCCAGATAAGTTGAATTTATAGAAATTTAACACAGGTTTTCAATTTTTTGCGACATTTAGTGTGTAATTGATTCAGAATTCCAAAAATAAACTTAAATCCAACACACTAGTTGCCCGAGATGTTCGATATATTATAACAATTCAATTTGATTTAAATAAATGATGCTCCTCATCACAATAATTCGCTTCAAATTCTGCTTAATATCGATACAATTTTTTTCACCTGAAATTGTCCTGGTTTGTTTTCAGTATATCACAAAATTGAACAATTAGAGAAAATTGATCAATATTTTTTAATATGCATTACGAGTCTTTTCGATGAATTGTTTCTTTCTTTCGCAGATTTGATTTTTCGATGAATTGTTCTGTGTATAATTGTTTCTGTGTACAATTGTTTGTAGTACAATTCTTCTTCTCTGAATTCATTTCTAACAATTGTTTGTCGCACTTTTGTGAGTGTGTTAAATTGTGTTGCGCATAATTTTCGGTTTGCCGTTTCTGAGTAGGAAATTAATTAATCCTAAACTAAGTGTTCGATGTTTATTTGAAAATGCCGAGTGAGAACCTTTGTTTATATTTCGAACGCATACCATAAAAACAGTGAGTGACGCATAAAAACAGTGAGCTATAAGAAAGTGCCTCCTCGTCGGAAACTATTTTTTTTCCCAACATGACGCACGAGACCACCCCGTATCGGATTAGCATCCCAAATCCGGATAATTGATAACATGATTATTTGACTCTTGGTTCAAGAGAGATAATTTCAAGTTTGGCATGAAACGATAATAAAAGTTGTCTCATCACAGTGTTAATGCTTAAATAAGAAACTCGTTGAAACAAACTTACACATAATTTAAAACAAATAAAGTTATTTAGATTAATTTGGCCCTTTTAGTTTCAGTTTTTAAGGATTTGTGTTCACTTGTTATGCTTTAAACTTCAAAAGTTGTTTCGCATCCCATCTCTATCGTGCTTTGAGCCCAATAATTCCCCCAAGGGAAACAACATGCCATGTCTTTTAGTGTTCTATGATTCCCCTAAAATTAATGAGTGTACAATTTCGTTCCATCCATGAATTTACCATGACGTTTAAAGTTCTATAATATAATTTAATATAGGGATGTATATTAGTTTATGGTTCATTAATTTTTTTTTTAGTAGTGCATAGTGAGAGCTTTTTCCCTTAAAAATAAAATTCAATTATTTTTTGTTTTTGGAAGTATTTTTCAGCGCGCAAAATACAAATTATTTCAGACAATTTGATTTTAAAACCAACCAATTTTTTCTTCAGTGCTTTTGAATATTTATGTGCTTTCGGAGCTGTGTTAACTATTTTAAAATTAAAATGTTTACGTATATCTGTATGTACGTATATTGGTATAAGGAAAATTAATTATTTTAAATACACGATAGTTAAAATTGGTGCTGCTGCTTTATATACAGCTGTGATTATTGTTTTGTTTATTATTTATTTGCGATTTCGACTACACGCGATGGAATATTTTGATTGGGGTGCGGAATGTTTCTAGCAGTGACACTCAATAACTTTCATCATGATTTTTCCGCGTCTTTTCAGGTTCACACCAAAATTGTATACGTCGCATGCAATGAATTATTTAAAAGCTCTTTATACGGGGGGGGGGGGGGTATAACGACAAGCGTAAGATAATGGGAAGATTAGAATTGTTTTCTTTTATATAAATGTATGCGCTGCTTTGAACGATGAAGACAAGATATTTTGTTTTTGAAAATTTGAAAATAATGGAAAATTCTTATCATTTTGTGCGCTATTGTTAAAAAGAAAAATGTTTTCTTTCGTATTGATTTGATTCTCCAAAAAAAAATAAAGTAGAAAATGGAAATGAAAATGTTTGGATTAAACAAAAGAAAATTCAATTTTTATTTTATTTTATTTTTATAAATTCTAATTTGTATTCGTATTATTGTTATTATTATTATTATTAGTGTTATTATTATCATTTCGACTATTATGATTAGGAAAATTTTATTGTTTGGAAATTAATTAGAGTAAGATTATGCATAAAATAACAATACACTACTTGGTTTTGTTTGCGTATAAGAACAGCATATTGTTTTTTATCTCAATGTGGTATAAAATTATTGATAAGACGTGTCGATTTGTAAGTAAAATATTAAGAGCGTACAATCGCCCCCTTTAAAAGCATTTTATAAAAGCTTCCTTATGACCCAAAACAAACCAAGAACATAAAATGAGAAAAAAAAATGTTAAGTGTATTGTCTATTAACTTAAACCACAACATAATTTTTCAAAAACTACTCAAATAAATTACACAAAACTTTTTTGTTGTTGTATGCAAGACCACAAAAAATCGGTAAACTTTAAGAGAGAAAATTATAAATTATTCGATGAAAATGGTAAATTTTCTAAAATTGAAATTTGATACAAAAAACGTGGAAATTTTTTAAACATATACAGAGAACCATAGAGAAATTCTAATAAATGCTTGTGATGAATGAGTTTTTCCAGGAAAATTGATTTTTGTAATATTCGGAATGTCTTACAGACGAGATCATTAGTTTTACACTATATATATATATATATATATATATATATGTATGATATGTAACATCACGTACATTGACAACGAAATCTAAATTTCATCTCGGCCTGAATGTTTTCTAAATACGGATCTTTATGTTTATTTTCTTCGTGTAGAGTACCATTTTCACACTAGTAAAAATTTATTGTTGAAAAATTATATGTAAACACCAGGTGGTTGTTATGGTCATATAGCACCCTTTAAAATATTTTAAAATACGTGTATGTACCTACACATATTTCGTATATATATATTTTTTTTTTTCAAATACGGATTTTTTTTTAAACGAAAATTGAAGTTGCTGGATACCCTGAAAAGGGAAATATCATACTCGTATTATAATAAGCAGAAAATTGTTCACAAAACGGAATACAATACTCACATATAATAGGGAAAATAATCATAATAAAAGGAGGGAAAACCCATACATAGATTTCGATTTATTTTAAAGTGGATAGAATTTTCGTTTTGCGAGTAATTTTCTCGAACATTTTTTATTTTTCACTAAGTACCTGACGATATTGGAATAATATGCTTTTGATTTGAACCATTAGATCAATATAATGTACTCGCACTAAAATCCAATTTTATTTTAGTATACTCAGTAAATATGTATATGTAAAAGTGGCTTGGTAAAGTGAAAAATATTGTTGGTTTAGAATATTTTCAAAATGCTATAGCGTAACTACAACCCCTTGAATAACACTTGATAAAAGATTAATACGGTTTATAAAAGCAATTTGGCCTAGTTACGATAATAATATATACCTTTATCTATGCTTTTGATGTAAACTCAAAGGGCTTATAAATATCCACATTACACGATTGATCTTTTCATTGCAGTTATCGTTTGTGGAAATAAAAAATCTCGGAAACCAAATTCTCTAATGTCGATAAAATACGGAGGATAAAAACCGCAGCTAGTATACCATACTGCCATTGTAAGAACGAGCAGTAAGTTTGTTTTGGTCAGCAGAAAGATTGTGTATAAGTACGAACGATTCTCCATATGGAACCAGAACGGTCAATTTTAGGAGCTGTGTTGTGTATTATACCGGAAAAAGTCAGTCCATTTATTTGCTTTCAGCACTGCTAAGTAAGGTCATCAAATTTTAACAAAATAAACACAATTGCATTCAATATATGAAAATGAAGCCTTGCAACCTCGGACAATTTTCATTTTCACATTTTAGTTTTAAGATATAGTCATAAATAGTAATTATGGAGAGTATATATTAAGTGATATAATTAGTGATTAATCATCAAAAATCATTTTAAGTGCAATAAATGTGAACGATCAACCTAATAACCAATAAAATGTAATAATCAACAGTAAAGCTTTAGTTTATAATGCCCTATCCCCGAAGTATGCTCCGCATAGTATGGGCGCTGCCGTCAGAATCCTGCATGCAAGCAAACGTGCAATCAAAAGGAGATCCAGAAAATCATCATTATCAACTCTTGAGCAGTAAGAAATATTAAAATCGACAAATATACAACATTTTAAAATCAAATCAACGACACTAAACAGCAAACCAATGTGATCAGATACCAATATTAAAGTGCATCGCTCATACTCCAGAATTCAGCGAGGCTGTCACAAAAGACAGAGCAATCGAACCCAACCATTTTTGACCATTGCAGACTGTATTATGAACAAGTCAGAAAAGCGAAAATATTCGACTACTAACAGAATTTATCACAGAAGATACGCGACTATCCAACATTGCGAAAAACGCTTATTGATATTTTTACCAACATATTCTGTAAAAGAACTGGAACTGAAATTTTTGGAAACAAAACAATATTATGGTGATACAACCAGAAATTATGGATACAGAGTTTATGATGCACTCGACTAATATTCAAAGCCAGCTTTAAAATCAAATACGAACATATTGACAAGATTTACAACAAGCCTCTAGAATTACAAGCCGCGCAAGTATTCAAATCAGGACTAGCTATACAATACCATAATCAAAAATAAAATATTAACCAGCAAAGCCGATAGTATCACCGAAATTATAAAGGAAACAGAAGAAACTGAGCCATACCAGCAACTCAGCTAAATGAATCATCAACACTCACTCTACCAGCGATTGAAAGTCAACAATTATATCCGAGATCATACAAAATCAGATAGTCCAAGATTATAACCACACCCAAAGATATTGCGGGAGAGATATTAGGTGCGATAAATGTGCTGCAGACACAACGCAAGAGGCTGTTCTCTTAGTCGAACCGATCCTGCAAGATGTATAAACTGTAAACGATAACACCCAGCCAACTATAGGGGATGCGAAGTAGCGGTACAACTACAAAGGTTAAGAAATAAAACACGTCAATCGATTCAAAACAGTAAAGTTAGAAGGGAAAGGATTCCAACTACAACTAGAGTGCCGACTCAACCAGAGCCTATAGGGCCAGAGAGGAGATCCTACTCGCAGATAACGCAGCACAATACTATTAAAGAAAATCCACTCTAAAGAATATTTCGAAGTATAGAAACGATAAATGCACGCCTATCAAAACAAGAACGTGGTCTAGAATCTATATATAAGCAACTGGATAGACAAGAAACTATAAGAATGAGCTTCCTAATCAAATGAGTCTTCACTTAGAATTGTGATTTGGAACGCGAATGAATTACCACAGCATAGAAGCAGCTAGAAATTGTTCTAAACTTAGAAAAAATAGACATATGTCTTGTGTCGGAAACTCATTTAACAGAAACTTCATTTTTTAAAATACGTGATTATGAATGCTACCATGCTGTTCATCCAGGAGGAAACGCTAGAGGTGATTCTACCCTAATTATTAAAAATAATATGTAGGAAGTGCCCGGCATTGAAGAAGAAATTATGCAAGTTAAAACCATAAAAGTTGAATCAATTAATAATAGGGAATAATGTATCTCCTCTATTTACTGTTCTCCACGCCATCAATTAAAAAAGAAGACTACAGTCGACTTTTTAAATCATTAGGACCAAATTTTATCATCGGCGGTGATTTTAATGCAAAGAAAAAGGAAAGAATTATTTAATGCAGCTCGCGAGAACAACAGTGAATTCCTCTCTGGTGATCCTCTTGACTTCTTTGGAACAAAAGGAATTTTAGAGGACTACACGTCCATTAAAAATAGCGAAGGACTATCATCTGATGACTCACCTGTGATCATGACTCTGAGTACAATGATAATAAAAAAAGATAACTTACCTAAACAAACAATAAAACCAAATGGGATCTATTCAAAAAATTAGTAGAAGATCGGAGAAATCTCGGCGAACCAAATTAGAACGAAGATGCAGCTGGAAGGTGAACTAGAAGCATTTAATCACAATATCCAACAAGCAGCTTGGGGAAGTTCACCGATTTCTCATACCAACACTACAATGAAACATAACTATCCTCTTGAAGCCAGAGAACTACTTAAAGAGAAATGGAAAGCTCACGAAGCCTGGTAGCAGTCTCGTGCACCACAATAAAAAATATTTTTAATTTTTTATGCAATAAATTAAAACAACTAATAAAGGAAATAAAGAACGAAAGCATAACTAAAGGACTTCGAGATCTTTCTGAACTAAAAGATGACGATTATTTGCTTTAGAAAGCAACGAAGGGGCATGTGCCGCATGTGTGACCTTGTTGGAACTTAAAACTGAAATCAATAAAAACTTAAGTATCAGAAAAGCTCCAGGTTATGACTTAATTACTGGGCAAATTGTGAAAGCCATTCCCGAGAAAGGTTTGCGTAAATTAATTCAAATAATTAATGTAGCCTTCAGATAGAAATATGTTCCACGACAATGGAAGGTGGCCGAAGTAATAATGATTCCTAAACCAGGTAAACCAAGAAACGATAAAAAATCATATAGACCGATATCACTACTTCCAGTCATATCAAAAATATTTGAAAAACTGTTGCTTAAGAAACTCAAACCTATAATAGAAGAGAGATGCTTAATTCCACCACACCAATTTGGGTTTAGAGAAAAGCCCTTCTACAGTTAAACTATTTCACAGAATAACGGTGTCATTGAGGATGCACTTGAGAAAAAACAAATATGCTACAGTATTTGCTTTGATGTAGCTCAAGCTTTTGACAAAGTTTGGCACCAAGGGCTTGAAGTTAAACTGCATCGAGACCTGCCTAGTGTCAAGATAGTGTACTTGAACCTATTCTGTTTATTGTTTATACGACAGACTTACCGAATATTGAAGGTACTAACAGTAACAACATTTGCAGACGATACAGATATTCTAGCAGTTGGAAAAGATATTTCGGAAGCAACAAGCAAACTTCAAAATGCAGTTAATACGATGAGCAACTGGACTAAAAGATGGCGCATCTTATTAAATAAAGCCAAATCAGTAAACTTTACAAACCAAAATGTAAAATGTATTCCCTTGGTTTTCTACTCAAACCAATTTCCATATGCAAATACAGCTAAATACCTTGCCATGATTATCGATGCTAAGCTAAGATGGAAAGAATACACCAAGAAGAAAAAATGAAGAGTTAAACATCAAATACAGGAAAATGTAGTGGCTATCATGGGTAGAAATTCTGAGCTCTCAATTCACAACAAATTGCTTCAATACAGGAAAATGCTAAAACTAGTATGAACCTATGGTATCCAACTTTGGGGTTGTGCCAAGAAGACCAATGTACAAATGATACAATGTTTCCAAAATAAAGTGTTACGAGGGATTGTGAATGCCCCGTGGTACATTAGGAACGACAACCTCCATAGAGATTTGAAGATAGAATACGTCACCGATAAAATAAAGAACCAAACAAGGAAACACGTACAGCCTATCACTACACGAAAATGGAGATATCCGTCGTATGTTCGACACCACTAACGGAGTGAGGAGACTCCAAAGGCAGAAATCGCTGGAACTGAGCAGTTCTAATTAGAATAAGAAAGTATTGTAAAATGAGTAACCAATAGGTTACTCATCTTAATCCGCGAAAATAATTTAAGATAGATAAATTACTAGATGATCTCTGTATCAGTTGTAATATTGTATAAATAAATAAACAAATTTATTAAATTAAAAAAAAAACAAATCAGATGTAACTACTGTCGAAAACCTAATCATACTTGGGGCATTTGCCATACTAGAATGAACACAGAGAAATTTAAAAGCAACAATCGCCGTATACCTGGATCTATTTTAGCAATACTGATATACCAGAGCAACGAATAAATTACTACGAGACGCCAAATTTTAGCCAACATCATCACTGAAACTTACAATTAAACAAACTTCAAACAAACTCGAACGGTTACTTTACAACACAACCACGAAATTAGCTACAAGTACAAGCCAGAAAAACACACATTCAAATCCAAAGAAATCCAAAATGTTATTCCAGAAACAATAGATTTTTAATCAGCAAAAAAATCAATATTGACACACAAATCAGTAATAACAACCAACCATCAATCCTGGTAATTGAGAAACTGAGAAAGGATACTCATTAAATAAACGGAAACACCCAGTTCAAACAACTATGCAACATAAACCAAAATCAAGCAATTCTACACATTCTTCAATCTAGTTTATCTCAAATCAAATCATCTCAACATTACAGTGGCAACGAACATTTTACAAACGAGAACTAAATCATTGAAAACCAACAATTTAAAAGAAACACAAATCCAAAACAACGGACATAAATCGATCAAATTCAGAAGATCATGCATATCTAGTTAAGAAGCCAGCGAATCCATTTATTTATCAATCAACCAAACCAAACCAAATCGTTCAATTATCCTAAGAAATTAAATCAACAAATTTAGTTCACAAACAAACAAGCCAAGATGCTCATAATCTAATTTATAACACACAAATCAATCAATTAACAAACAATCAATCGAATCAAGACACCAGTTCAAAAAATTAAGTAAATAAGCAAACGAGCCCAAACGCCCATAACCAATTTTATAATAAACAATTAAATAAGTTACCAAATGAAGCAAACAATCTTGCAAGCCCGCACACGCCTTCTCAACCAATTTAATTAATAAACTTTTATAATCCAATAAATAACACACAAATTAATCAGCTGTCAAATCTAACAAACAATCATACGAGCCAAGCCTGATAGGGCCGATTCAGTTAACAGTCCAATAAGATTAAATACATACACCCAGTATGCAATTTTTCCAATATGTGGAAAAATAGCTCCAATTCCACACTAAATTCCGTACTACAAATTATCAAAGACACAAAAAGCCCAAATTTTCGTAAAAAAAATTCTTTCTCTTTCTGATTTATTAGTTTTGTATCTACAGTTTCGTATGACACGTCGACGACTGAGCATATACTAGCTATGGTGTTTTTTTTATTTTTGAAATATTCTGTTTATGCTGTGATGCGTGTATTTCGCGATCAACAACATTGGACTAGACAGGTAATAAAATTGAATTTGAATCATCATGTACAAATCAAGATTTACGCCGAGTGAGCGATGTAAATACATTTTTTTTCCTTTATCTCCATTTAGGAGCATAGGGCGTCTACTAAACTGGAACTTCGAACTCTATTTGGGGCTATTCTCTTTAGTTCCCCCATGTCTTCTCGAGATGTTTTGCTTTAGTTAGCACCGTTCTATTCCAGGTCACTGCTGGCCTTCCAACTTTCTTCTTTCCTTGCGGATTCCATTCTCATGATATCCTGGTTATGTGATTTGGTGGCTTTCTCAGCGTGTGTCCTATACACTTCCATTTCCGCTTCCTAATTTCCTTCTCAATGTCTACTTGGTTTGTTTGTCACAGTATATCTTCATTTGTGATCTTGTTCGGCCAGTAGCATTTCATCAATCGCCAAAAGGCATTTATTCACAAACACTTGGAGCCTTCTTGTTATTTCCTGGGTATTTTTCCACGTTTCACAGCCATACAACAGTACTGATTTTACACAGGCATTGAACAATCGTATCTTGGTGTTTCTTGACAGGACGAATGCTTTCCAGATCTTATGGAGCATGTTAAACTTGTTTCTCGCCTTGTTGATGCGTTGGTTAATGTCCTCTTCCGTTCCGCCTGTTCTTGATACAGTACAGCCAAGGTATACGAATTTTTCGACATTTTCTATTGTATCTTGGTTGATGCAAAGTGGTGTACTAATGCTTGTGTTCAGTCTCAGGGCCTTTGTCTTTCTTATGTTTCTCTTGGGCTATTTCTGATAACTTCTGTAGCTTTTACTGCATGTCTGCGTATTTGTGTGTTAGAAAGCATATATCATCTGCGTAGTCGAGATCATTGAGTTTTCTGATTGGATCCCACTGAATTCCGTTTGGTGATGCAGTATCTACCTTGAACATGACATTATCCAGTACTATAAGGATTAGTAGTGGGGATAGTACACCTCCTTGTCTAACTCCTCGTGTATTGTAGTATGTGCCACTCTGCTTTCCTTTGTATTGAACTTTGTTTCCAGCATCTCGGTACATTTCTCGGATAAGTTCGATTATTTTCCTCGGGATGCCTATTTCACAGAGTACTTTCCAGATTGCGCTTCTATTGATGGAATCGAATGCGCTTTCGAAGTCGACGAAGAGTAGATATAGTGGTGAGTTTCATTCGCTGGATTGTTCGATGATAATTTGGACTGTGTTGATATGGTCTGTACAGCTTTTTGCTGGAATGAAACCAGCTTGTTCGTTTCTTATGTATTAGTTCACAGTTAGTGAGATTCGTTCCAGGATGATCATTGCTAATACTTTCATTGTACTGTTGAGCAGGGAGATGCCTCGCCAGTTTTGGCATTCTCTTAAGTCGCCTTTCTTTGGAATCGTTATGGAAAATATATTAGATGCAAATAAATTATTACATTACATTGAATTTAAATTAAAAAATTATGATATGTATTGTATATTAAAAAATAAATAAATTTTACAAAAAAGTGCAACTAAATTTCTTTAATTTCTAAATAAAACCTCAACGTGAAAAGTTCTATGGAAATCTGCTCTAGTAGCATGCAGAAAAGTGTGTGCAATTAGTATGGGAAAATATATGGAACAATCCCGATTTCCGACGAAATTCCATCTTCTTTCCAATTTGATTGTATATCTTTTTAGTCGGGATTCACACCAACACTGGAATTTTTGTGACACTTTTCTTTGGCGAGTAGTATGGATTACCGTGTACTTTACATAGTTCTTTCCATAGAAAGACTGTAATTTTTACAAGCGAATGTAAACGGAGTTCCATCGGCATTGCATATTGGTTACTTATCGAATGGTAAACATTTTAATAAAGCAAAATATACATAAGAGGACTCATGTAGAGATTCCGAGGTTAATGTATTTTACTATTGGCAATCTGTATAAGCCTAACAAGAACAATGAACTATAATATAACTATGGCGATATGTTTATACGATTCGTATATATGGTTTAGATATAGAAAAAAAAAATGTGTATATAAATATATTAAAACTATAAAACAAGATTAACCTCGGAAAAACCTGCTTATAAAATTTGCACTACTTGATTTCTCTTATATATTTATTGCTCGATGATGTTTTAAAATTAGAAATTTTTTACTGCAATAAAAAATGGAACTTTATAGCATCCAAAGGAGAGGAACAAGAAGAAGAATAGGATAGATAAAAACTATCACACAATTCATTACAATTTACCATAAAACAAAATTATATGTCTACGATTTACAAAAATCAGCTATTAGAATACATAACAATAACATCGCTTTCTCTTTCAAATGACATTATCAAAGACTAATTAATTATTTTCTAGTCAATCAAAAATAATAATTAGACGTATTAAATTAGATTTAAATCATTTGGTTTTCTAACATTCTGGAACTTCATAATAGAAACAACATAATCAGGAAATTCAAGATTATACAAAGCCGCGCCAACATTGAGTTACTGCATATCACCAAAACATTCTAAACCACAAAAAAAATCTCGTGTATACCCGAAACAATCTGAACACCGATTTTGATTTAGATTTTATCAGTACTATTCGTCTATATCAGCATACACGCAAATATCACGAGAAAAAAAACGAAATATCAGATAGTCGAATGTTCAACCATACTGAAAACCTGGAAATTAAACCAAAGGACGAGAGTCCCCTTTCTCTACCCCCGGGAGGAGTTATAATACTATGCAAAAGATCGTTGAATGAGGTCACATACGTAAAATGCATAATCAAGATTTTTATTACAACACATCGAATGCATGCTGAGAAATAGTTAAGAATTTTATTAATTTAGATAGTTAAAGTATTTTAAAGGAAGTAATGTAAAGATAAATAAAGATAAAATAGTGTAATTAAAATTTTGAAATAAAGTTTTTTTTATGTTTTAATACTTTGCAACTCATAATTGTCTGGTTTACTGATTTTACGATGAAAGTCTCGAGACAATTCTAAATGTTTATATCAATTGGTGAGTCATTTTTTTTTTTGGTAGAAAAAGGGATATACTAAAATTTAGAGGAAACGGAAATGTTATGCATCCGAGGATGCAAGGTTGCATTTTCATATTTTGAACGCAATTGTGTTTATTTTGGTAAAATTTGATGACCTTACTTAACAATGCGGAAAACAAATAAATTAGTCGACTTATTCACGTAACATTCCTCCCCTTTTGAGAAAAGTAAAATTAGTTTTACTTTTTTTATGGAATATGGTTAATAGTATATTGGAATATAAAATTACGTTATGTCACAAAAGTTGATTATGAATGAATTTGATTTGTGATTTTTTTAATTTGTTTGTTGTTGTGCATTAACAGAAAATATCTACTCATATGGTTTTGTGCTGCGGCTTAAACTCAGGAGCTTGGGTATGGGTTGTCGGAGTTTGAGCAGATCAGTTTTAGACCAAATATAAAAAAATAAAAATTGTGTCCCCTTATTAATGAGGCCACAATATGCGATTTGTAAAATTTCCGTAATTTAAAATAGCGATTTGTGCCAGATGTTCTTCGGTGAACGTTTATTCTAATAGGTTTAGTGAAAGACAAAATAGAATGATTTGGTGTACTGTGTAATTGAGGAATTATTGATTGCGATTTGGGTTCTTCGAATGAAGAATGCGATGGAACTCCGGGTCTTTATTGGTGACTGCCACTTTCGTACTGCATTTTGTTTGGGGGAAAGAGGGTTGCATCGCCCTTACTCCCTATCTGTAGTTTCCCGACCGAGTTAGGCAAGTTAATCAAGTTGAACAATATGCTTTAGGTGCACCACATCGGTAACAGAACACATTTCGTACGTTAGAAACCCACTGTTTGTAATGGTGACCGCCTTGTGAGCCATTCCAACATTTTTCATATAAGAATTAGTACGTGTTATGAAGTTACTCTGGCTCGAACGATTTTGTGGCTGCGGTCGGTAATAATTCTGACTCGTATTAATGGCACAAAATTTTTCTTGAAACAAGTTTGTGTACGTATTTTCTTGGCTGCTGGCATAACAAGTTAGGTACAAATCATGTTCGACACCATGTATCACCATGTATAGGCACGAATTTTATACCCGTCAATTAATCTTGAAGCCCGGGTCTTATGTTCTGCTTTATAACGTTAATTAGGTAATAGTCCGGAATCGGTTTTTCTAATTTGAAGGATAATGTAAGGATTGCACTGTAAAAACCTTAGAAGCTCTCACCTCTCTTTTATTGACGACTTTCGAGACATCGCAACAATTCAAAGTCGAACATTCTATCTTGGTTCCGAGGAACTTTATCTGCATTAGTCAAATACTTAACATTGAAAATAAATCGATTACAGGGTGTTGAAAGAATCATCGTAGGAAACATTCCATCGTGAAGGATTATGTGAAAGAAATTTATCGGCATGTACTAGTACAGTCTGCGATTGATTGTGAGCGAAATTGATTCTGGTCGGTTGCGATATTACGAGCGTCTAAAATTGCGGTTTGCGGTGGCTTCCTGTCGTTTTGGCGAGTTTGGTCAAACTGAATACGAGAAGAGCTTGAATCATCTGAAGTTAATAATACCGCTTGAGCCGTTCGATCGTGTTCGTTTCTTATTGGTGCATGTTTTAAACACATTACTTCATGTGTGAAGGCTTGCACCTGGTTGGTTATTTTCGGAGTTACCTTCGCTACTGTGGTCTTCCCAATCTTCTAGTTGAGGTGGTGGGTGAACTGTTGATACTTTGGCTCGTTCGTTATCTTTCCATTTCTTTTTGAATTTGTTACAAGACTTCACCAAGAGAAAAGTCTGATGCGTCTGTGGTTAGTATGAAGTTCTTTGAAAAATCTGAGTATGCCAAAACTTGATCCGTTGATATGGTTTTTTTGGAGATTTTATTTATTCGGGATCAGTTAAATTGATAGATATTTCTTTTTTTAGATATTTCGTAATATGTTTGACAACCTTCGAATAGTCTTTAATAAACTTTTGATAGTTCCTAAGAACTAAGGTTCCCCGGTTTAAAAATTCACATTTGACTAACTGAACGTTTAAGTTGAAATGTGGCAATTTGTTGAATATGATTTCTAGGTTTGCTATGTGAACATCAAGGTTCTTTCCTACGATTAAAATGTCATCTTATTAAAAATGAAGATAGCAGGTAATCCTCCTCCTCCTTTTTTATAATTAATTTTTCCGTATAAAAAACAGATGGTTGGGACAGTCAATTGATTAATTTTTAACTCCTATTTTTTGTCTCTCCTTCTTCTATTTCTTTTTTGCTAAATTTTTACTTTTACAAATCAGTAGATACTCCTGCATCAGTAGATACTACCTAACAACGCGAAACCGATCGAATGATTTTTTAAACTTTTTGAACAAATTTTTTAATTAACCTTCCGTTGATACACAATGTTTTTTTTGCTGTATAATTTTTAAACGAAAAAAAGTACCGTTCTCTGTATTTCAGTAGCTTCATATTTTCCTGTGATCTACATTATTTTGATTTTTTAGTGCTAAACGTACCTTTGTGGTGAGCAGTTCTGTGTTATTTGATCAATTTGATACACCGCGCGCATTATTAATATTTTTTGAAATTAGTGAAATTTTACAGTTTAATAATTTTTGTAAGTACTGGGTTTTTATTTTCGTTTTTTATATACATTTGTTTTGTTTTTAACGTATGTTTAACAATTTTTTTAATTAAATATCAATTTGATACATCGCGCCTAGGTACTGGTACTACCCAAAACGATCACCAATAGCTGTGTTTTACGTACGTTTTGATACGATTTTTATGTGAATTTTCTAATTGACAAAAAAAGATCTACTGAAATACTTTTTATATATAATTGCTTTAAGAAATTTTCTTGAAATGTTCCTATTTATCTATAAATAAAGTCAAATAAAAATATTTGTTTGTGTTTTATTAATTTTATTGCTTCTAAAATTATGTGGTCAAATTTTTTATAAAATATTGAAGTTATAAAATTGTGGCTATTTTAGACTTTGTAAATGAAAAGCACTAAATAAAACGGTTTACTTGCATCTAACTATATCTTAAAATATTTAAAAACATAAAACTAAAACAAAATAAAATATATATTAGGTAATTCAAGGCATTTTAAAATATGTATCATTTTGATACAGTGCGCCTTTCTAAGTTGGTTTTTACCCCGCGCCAAACGAAAGGTTAAAATATTCAAAACTCTATTTTTTTCTCTGTATATTGATCTATTTTCAGTACCCTCAGTCAAAAATTCAAAATTATAAAAATTATATTTTTATTATAAGGACAAATTTTATGTTGAGTCCCCTTTCGAAAATGTGAAAATTAGGTTTATAAAATCTCTTCTCACCAATTTGTCCCTATGAGCACTAATTAGCACAAATTAGACTTAATCGGTATGCAAAGTTTCATTTCACATTCGAAAATGTTTCTGCTGCAGATAACCATACAATATTTTACAATGTAATTCATTAAGGTTTATGTAAACGGGGAAGAAGAATATCCTCATATTTGGGTAGTTTGTTTAAAAATGAAAGTTAACCGTGTATTTTCCTTTACCGCTTTTCCTATTCTTATGGAAACCAAACGAGACATTTTAAAATAACACAATTTTCCATTTAAAAAACTACTTGTTTTGGGCCCGGCTTTCCGTATCCAACACTATACCAAAAGGTTTCGAAGTAACACCCTGGCATTTATTAAAATACCTAACCGGCAAAACTCATTCCAGCGTACTAATTATAATTGACTTTATGAGGAAAGTGTAGTACCATTTCCTCGTAAAGTCAATTTTAAAATAATTGAATCCTATCATTAAGGATAAAACTTATTTAATTTTTATGTCCAGCAACAAAATTTTTTTAAATTGGCCAATTTTCCAGAAAATGTTGATGCCAAAAAATGTGCAACAATTTAAATCAAATTGTTATCTAGATTTGGAAAATTTTTATCTTAACATTTACGAGTTCATATACATATACCGGGTGGTCCACTTAAAATTGTACCAACAAAAATCGTTAAAACATGTGTCCTAGAAATCGAGACACAGACGGTGAAACGAATTTACTATTCTACATTTCTACATTTTTTACGAAACGTCATAATACTTGGACGATTTTAGACTGCAAATCGTTCGACGTCACATGCATCTTTGACATTTTTTGGCTTCTCCATACGCTAGAATCATTTAAACTTCTTTCGCAGTTATGAAATTCAACAACACTTCAACACCAGCTTTATTCTACATGATATTTGCCGATACCATTTTAAGTGGACCACCCGGTATACACAGCAACATACGATATGCTTATGTACACCACAATACAGAAAACATAAACATAACAGGAATCTGCTCTCTCATGACAATTAAAAATGTCATAAAAATTATTTATAATACGGTTGTTGTTATGTTACGATATATGCTTAAAACTCTTGATATATTATATCCGGAATGTAAACACTAAATGGTACACAAATGATATTTTCTCGGTCCGAAAATTATTTTTCGGAATGCTGACTGAAAAGCGACTAATTTTGTTTACTTTATGATCCTCGTATCCGTGATGCAGGCAACAAAATGTTAAAAGCTCGCTTTCATTTTTAACAATTTAATGTTGTCTAAAAAACGAATTCATTTCAAAGAATATTGAGAGCTTAAAGTACTGTAAAAATCAAATCCTCAATCAAAATCTTAAAATAGAAATAATAAAAGCACTTTTATTGATTTTTATGCCGTTTTTCATCGTTCGAAATTTGAACGAAAGAAAGCAATTTACAGATAAAAGTTATCATTAGAAATCCGAAAAAGGGTAGATTTCGAGTGATAAGAAATCGCATATCAGTAAAT
Source organism: Nephrotoma appendiculata (assembly GCA_947310385.1). Taxonomy (NCBI): domain Eukaryota; kingdom Metazoa; phylum Arthropoda; class Insecta; order Diptera; family Tipulidae; genus Nephrotoma; species Nephrotoma appendiculata. The sequence continues at coordinate 25,310,559 of OX371224.1, forward strand.
CAAATTTAACGTAGACGTATAGAAGGATTTTTTACACTATACGTACTAAACACATCTACAGATTTTATTTCCTTTCTGTTATGTCAAGAACACTTGTGATAAAATATTAAATGGAATAGAGAAATTCATCTAACGAAAAACTGTCTTTTTTGCCTCACATAAGACGTATTTGATCTATAATGTAGGATTTTATTTCGTTGCCCTTTTCGCTTCATTATTTTTTGAAGAGGATTATTAAGAAACTTGCTGTTTATTTAATTCATATCCGAAGCTGTATACCTGTAGACCTACCTATATATTATCAGATAATTCATAAAATCTAGTGGAAAAATCAATGTACATAAATCGTTCGATTTATTTTATTATCAATCGCTTTTAATTACGAATTGAACTATGCTACGTAAAGAGATCAAAGGAATTGTGACACAGTCAATATTGGCATTTGATGTTATCTGACAAAGTTGATGTTGCCTAAGAACGTCATTCACCCATAAACAATTGAAAATATTTTCAGGTAGGAGGATTAAAAGTTATTTGTTGTTACCAAGGTGTTTCAATTTTATTATACGAAAAAATAGATTCAGCAATTACGGTCTCTCTCAAAGCTTCGTTATTATTACAGCATTTCAACATTTGAGTATTATACTCGTATGTGACTATTGAAGTTCGCTATTTGTTACGAAGAAAAATATCAAAGTTTTTTTTTAAATGTCAAAAGTTTTCATTGAAATTTAATATTTTTGGTTTTCCACGAACTTCGTACATATCGTTCTGAGGAAACTATTATACGGTTGGCATAATATTTATTTATGCTGTGGTAGTTAATTACCCGAGTATAGCTTTCATGTTTGTTGGTTGCTTTTTATTCTTAGACAACTTTTATGGGGCCGAAGCATTCCCAAGATCATTGCGTTTTTCTTTTGCCAACACCCTCTCTCTCTCTCTTTCTCTCTCTCTCTCTCTTTCTCTATTTAATATGAAAACATGGAGACGAAACCATGGGGGAAAACATGACAGATGGAATAGATCAGTCTTGAAGCACTGGTTATTTCTGGCGGGACTTGGTATTACAAACTTGTCATGTATGATTGAGAGTCTTAGTTATACTGGCTGCTGTCTGTTTATTGAAAAAACTAGGGGAAGGTGAAACAAGACTACTGAGGAGCGCGTATGTGTGCTTAGATTTCGTTACAACTCACTTGCTTTCTAAATCGCAAAATAAAACTTGCCGGACTTTTGGTAAAACTGTGTCTTAATCAAAAATCCGTGTTCCTGCGCACATTTCAGAAAACCAACAAGATTAACCATCTTTGAAATTTTGGCCTGTAGATTTATTTGAAACTATTACTTCTTTGGCGATTTTGTAAATGATGAAAATGCAAAACAAGAAAAAGCTTCCATGGAATTATTTATTTTATAAAAACTCTTCATTTCTAGTAAAATATTCTGAATTATCTATCTTCTAGTAAAATCTTAAAAACTCCTATGGAATTTGTCTTTTCCGATGGACCGATTTCGTGCAAAAATCATATATTTATGCAGAAATCACCTATCTACAGCCCAGACGGATTGGTTGATCGCGATGCAACTTCGGACTGAAGATTGTTTCTTAAATTGGGAGGTTCCAGTGATGTTTGATCGAAATCCGTGTTGTATTGGGGATCTATGCATACATCCACGGCGCAAGAAAGTCGGGTGTTGGTTATAACCATTTTCTTACTTTGGCGACATAGCGTTATCCTTCAATATATCACAAAGTGCGCTTACTTGCAATACATTTGGAAAGATTAATTTCAAAGCAGTAAAATATTAGAATTTCCAAGTTTTTCTAAATTTATGATAAATTAAAAAAAAAATCTTAGCGATTATCAATCAATTGAAATGGTAATCAATTTTTTACATAAAACGATAACTCGAAACCACTTCATATTATTCCATTTGGAGTTGACATGGACAGTGGGTCGGCGCTGAATTCTGCACTCCAACAGAGGGTCTTAATTGTGTTTATTAACATCACCGATTGTAATCGATGATGAAAATTCGATTTACATATAACCTCTGATGGGATTCGAATAAAGTACCTCCAAGTCCAAGTGCCGAAGCTTTAACCATTGCACCACATGTCCGGGGCGATTTTAATAACTTATACTTCGATCATGTATACGTTATTAAAATCGCTTTATATGAAATGTTTATTTAAAGGCATTTCGATATTCATTGTGCGATCCGTAAGGGCCTTTAGTTAAAGAATTTCAATTAATCACAATTTTCGACTGCCAAAGTTGAGTTTGAGACATCTGACGGCAAATGAAATAATTAGCAAAACGTTATAATGTTATTTTCATATATGATTCAAAAAATAATAATTCATTAAAAAATTTGATTAAAATAACTGATTAATTTTATTTATATTTCACCAGGATTTTCCCAGATTTCCCCCGGATTTCCTTCGGATTTCAGCGAGATTTCTTCTGGATTTTGCCCAGATTTCCCCCGTACTTTCTCCGGATTTCTCCAAGATTTCTCCAGATTTCCCCTGATTTACAACGGATATCCCTCAGAATACCACCGCTTTTCCACCACATTTCCCCCGGATTTCCCCCAGATTTACACTTGATTTACTCCAGATTTCCTCCGTATTTCCAGTAGATTTCCACCAGATTTCTCTCGAATTTTCCTTAGATTTCCGCCGGATTTCCCCCGGATTTTTAAAATATTTCCCCTGATTTAACCAAGATTTCTCCTGGATTTCACCTGGATTTCCACCAGCTTTTCACCTGATTAACCCCTGATTTCCACCGATTTCCACCGGATTTCTGCCAGATTTTCCGTGGATTTCTACAAGTTCTTCCGTGGATGTCCCCCGAATTTCCACCAGATTTCCTCCTGATTTCTCCTAGATTCCTCCAGGTTTAACCCAGATTTCCCCCGGATTTGACCAGATTTAATCCAGGTTTCACCCGGATTTCCCCCAGATTTTCCCCGGATTTCTCCCAGATTTTCCCCGGATTTTTCCCAGTTCTTCCGTGGATTTCCTCCGGATTTCCTCCCGATTTCCCCCTGATTTCTGCAAGATTCCCCCAGTTTTAACCCAGATCTCCCCCGGATTTGACCAGATTTCATCCAGATTTCCCCGGAGCTACCTAAGATTTCCCCCAGATTTCCCCTGGATTTACCACAGATAGATTTCTCCAAATTTCTTCTGAATTTGATTTTCAATTTTCATTTCTGGATTTGTCCCGAATTCCCCCAGAATTTCCCCAGATTTTTTCAGGATGTCTCCAGATTTCCTTAAGATTTACCTCGGATTTCCTCCAAACTTCCCCAGATTTCCACCAGATTTCCCTCAGATTTCACCTGGATTTTCAACCGATTTCCTCTGAAATTCATTCGAGTTTCCGCCAGAATTACTCTTGGTTTCCCCCATTTCCACCGGATTTCTTCCAGATGTCCTCCGGATTTCCCCAGATTTCCCACTGATTGCTCACCGATTTATCACGGATTCCCCCATATTTCTTCAGGATTTTTCCTAGACTTCACCCGGATGTCCCCCATATTTCCCCGGGCTTCCCCCAGATTTCCTCCGGAATTCCAAACGATTTCCCCCTCATAGCAAATACAAATTTCTCATAAAATTAGTGTTTTGTAAGATAACAAGCTACATGCGAATGCCTGCACAAAATATAATGCACGAGTTTCTAAACGAAAATGTGACGAAACAAAATCAAAATTTTTACTGTTACAGGTGCTCGCAATATATTGAGATTTTTTAATAAATTAAAACAAAAGAACATACAAATTTCGCCAAAATTTTGATTATTTATAAGTGTATGCAGAGTTGTTAAATTACATGTAATTTTTTAAAAACTACATTAACTACATTTGCCATGTAGTTTATGTAGTTAATGTAGTTAAAGTAGTTAATGTAGTTCAGTGTAGTTAATGTAGTTAATGACGTCAATGTAGTTTTTTATACGCATGCGCATTTCTGTCATTTTGGTTAAAATTTTGTTTTTTACTCTCTAAATACGAGGGCAAATCAAAAAGTCTTGCAATATCATATGAAAAAAAAGAGTGAGAGAGACAGCAATATTTTTATTTTTCGACAGAATCTCCTTTAAGGTTTATACATTTGTCACATCGATCAATTAACTTACCTAAACCCTCTAAAAAAAAAGATTTCTTTTGCTCCATAAAATATTCATTTACAACAGACTGTACTTCATAGTCACTGGAAAATTTCCGGCCCCTTAGTGTTTTTTTCAAATTGGGAAAGAGAAGTAGTCACTGGGTGCCAAGTCTAGACTGTACGGTGGATGCGGAATTTCCACGAAGCCGCAGTCCTTTAATGCAGCTTGAGCAATATTAGCCTTGCGCACTGGTGTATTGTCGTGAAGAAGCAAGATTTTTTTCCTAACTTTCCTTGGCCGTTTTTCCCGGATCGCTTTTTTCAATTTTCGCAAAACCTCTGCGTAATATATGCCTGTGATTGTGGTTTTCGGTGGCATATAATCGATTATCAAAATTCCTTGAGCATCCCAAAAAATTGTTGCCAAAACCTTACCAGCAGACGGTTGAGTTTTGAATTTCTTTGGTGGTGGTTCACTACGTTTAATCCATTGCATCGATTCTTGTTTGGATTCCAGATCCCAGTGATGAAGCCATGTTTCATCGCCTGTTATTATGTTACCCAAGAAATTTTCTGGATCTGCTTTGTACATATCTAAAATCGCCTTTGAAGTTTAAACACGCATTTTTTTTTGTTCAGCATTCAACAAACGGGGAACCCATCGCGCACTTACTTTCGACATGTGAAGGTGGTCATGTAATATAGTATATGTGGTACCGTATGAAAGAGAAAGTCTCCACGCTAACCGCGGAACAGAAATACGCCGGTCCTCCAATACAATAGAATCAGCCAAAATTACGTTTTCATGGCTAATAGCATCTGCTGGCCGACCCGAGCGGTTATCGTCTTATAATGACTCCCAACCACTTTTGAATAATTTTACCCACTTTGTTACTGTGGCATATGATGGTGCAGATTCGCCGTAAACTTTTGATATATAGTTGAATATATAAATTGCATTTCGTCCATCTTTATAGAAAAATTTAGTAACGGCGCGATATTCAATTTCATTCATTTTAAGAAAAATTCAAAACACATGTTACTAAATTGACAAAAACAAACGAACCGTAAAATTTACATCGAAATGTTCTTCTAGAAGTTTCATCGTGACAAAAAATGGTTTTGAAAAATATATTGTTGTCTCACTCACTCGTTTTTTTCAAATGATATTGCAAGACTTTTTGATATACCCTCGTAATACATAGAAATACATATGAATATAATAAAAACTAATTTGTTTTTGTGTCATTCATACATACTCATACGGATATACATATATTATAATTTAAATGAATGAAGGAAGGGTTAATATGTAGTTAATTCATGATTTTCGCCTACGTAGTTTATAGATTAACTACACGTAGTTTTTGAGGTAGTTTTTACCTCCTAAAACTACTTAACAACACTGAGTGTATGTATGTGTGCCGGATTAATTAGATGCGCTTCAAAATTATTTAATTTTTAAAGTATATTTTGGTGTTGTGTTGAGTGGTTTAAACATTTTTATGTTACCATTTTACATAGTACCTGAAATCAACTTAATACTAATATCCACAGTACAGGCTGTCATGGAGCTTGCAATGTGCAGATGGTCTTAAATCGGTCCTATAGCCGTACGTTCTCGAGTTGGCCGATTAGGCGTAAAGTAAGGACGTCAAAAGCCAAACTACGAAAGAGCAGGGTGAGCCTTGAGCCCCAAAATAGATTGCATTGTGAATAAAAAAAAAATAAAATAAAAATTAAAAAAAAAGGTATTTCATGATACCGTTGTCAGACAATCACCGACTCGGTCGTCAGTTCGTTTTGGCCTTTGGGCTCAATCATTAAAATTGTTTGTCGGGAGTGACACTATTCTGATAATTCCCCGAAACAATTGGAGGAATAATTTATATGTAATTTCAGTTCAAATATTTCTTTCCGGCCTACTGAGGAGGAAAATTTGATGTAAATATTTATAAATCGGGAATAATTTTCCAAATCTAAATTGGCAGAGAAATTTATTCCCCACTTAATTTTGTTTTCAAAAAAATTAACACTAACTTTTTACCTCAGTATGCCAGACAAAATATGTTTAAATACAAATTACATACATATAAATTCTTTCCGCAATTCCCTATTCCCGGAATAGTGCCACTGATCTACAACAAAATATGCGCAATTTTTATTAAAAAGCTATCCAATGACACCAAACTCAACCCTTCATCTCGATTTCTGAAGATTGGGTGCGGAGAAAAATTTAAAATTTTAAATGGAAACCTTATTTTTTATAACTTTTCAGATGCTATGCGTACTTTGAGTAAGTTTTGCTTGAAACTTTATGATTCGTGCAACATGAAATCGGATCTTGACATGTGTTTCATCAATGATCAATGCGTTACCATTTGTTTGTTGGATGATAAATTAAACATGAAATCGGAGGAAGCTGAATGCTGGATTTGGCTTTAATTCGTAATACTCGACTCGATGCTTAACTTGACTAGATATTGAGATATGTTTAAATGGGAACGCAACCTTTGCCACAATATCAACAACTAGTGCGTGGATTCAACAGTGAAACAAATTTTTTCAGTAAAAAATACTGGGAAACCGAAAAGAGAACTGTATATTTAAATAACATTGAGCAACAAAGACAGCAACTTTTGTTTGTCTTTTTTATAGCAAAATTTATTGTAAAAATAGTGACAGATTGGAGGCAACATAACCTAAAAAATTTGAAAAGAAATGAATCGAAAGAAAGAAAAAATTTTCAAAATTTTATTTTATCCTACAACTAGCTGACCCGGCGAACTTCGTACCGCCTCAAAATCAATAAATGTTGTTTAAAGTTATTATAGCTTAATAAAATTGAGTTTTTTATTAAGATAAAATGAATTTCTCTCTCTCTCTCTCTCTCTCTCTCTCTCTCTCTCTCTCTCTCTCTCTCTCTCTCTCTCTCTCTCTCTCTCTCTCTCTCTCTCTCTGGCACTATATCCCATCAAGGGATTTGGCCGCCTCAAATGAGGTTTCATAGTCATATTTTCATTTCGGATAATGAGTGATTAATTCATTGATGCTAAACCAGCCGTGCAATTTTTTCCTTGTCACTACCGAGAATCGAACCCGAGACTTCCGGGACGGATAAAATGAATACTCCAATTTAATTAAAGTCGATCAAAATGAAATATATTTTAATTACATTGAAATGAATGTAACTCACATGGCAGCTAGGCTTTCGTTTTATTGAATTGATTCGAAATGGTTCGCGTAGCATTGTTGCACTACTTTCTTTTAAACTATTTCCTGAGTGGATTGCAATAGGGTCGATTCCCTTCAGTAAAGCGTCTTGTGATATACGAAAATTTTTGTTTTATTGTCAGGTGCGAGAACGAACAAAGCGGATGGTTTGCCGACACGTGAACATGCTACGTACAATTTGCCGTTAGATAAACATTCATTTTCTAGATTCACGCCATAAACACTCAAGGATGGGCCTTGTGATTTGTTGATCGTCATGGCGAATGCAAGACGAATCGGAAATTGAATTCGTTTAAATTCCGAATGGCATATCGGTTGGGATGATCAGAATTCTCGAAATGAGAATTTCCTCACCTTTGAACTTTCCTTGAGTTTTCTCAAAACCAAACGCGTTCCGTTACATAGTTTTGGTTGATTCAGGTTTCGCAGCATGATGATTACCGCACCAACTTTCAGTTGTAAATTGTGCGGTGGCAAGCCAGCCAGATCCAATGAGTTTAAAAATTCAGTTGGATAGTTGGTTGATTCGTCTTTGTTTGTCACACAGTCGATAGATTTGAAGGAATGAAGTGCACCGACGATTAGATTTAATTGTGAAATTTAAGTGATCCACATCTTTGTTCTTTGCCGCAAGAATTCTCGTTCACTCAACCAATTGTGATTTTTGTAGTTAGTAATATTGTTCGGGAACACTTTGTTGATAAGCTCGTCCTTCGTTGAGACAAAATTGCAAAAGTTCTGAGGAAACGAAATCAATCCGTTCGATTTGTCGACCGGAACACGGCCAACACCGATAGTTAACAATTGCTTGGAGAAATCTTCGACAGATGGATCGTTTAACCACAGACAATCAAATTAAATTTTTCGTTCGAGCTAAAAAATGAAAACAAAATATATTTCTGATAATTCCAATGTCATCGTTGTATCTGTGATTTTTCGTAAAACTGCATATACGTATACGCAAAAAAACAAAATTTTTTTGGTTGTTTGCGGCTATTTACAGAAAATGAACTCGCAGTTTAAATTTTTACGTTTTCATAGGATGAAATATCTCTTTTAGGTTGTCTCTGGTTTAACAATGCAACTCGCATGTTTGTCGTCAGCTGAAGTTTCATCACTTAGCGCCACGCAGAGTCGATGATTTGAGGCAAGCGTTTATTTCATCGACAGCGGTCGATCTTGGAATCATTGGTATTTTTTGACGGAAATCACCTGACAGTAGAATCATTGCGCCTCCCAAACATCTTGAGTTATTGCGTAGATCTTTCATAGTTCGATTGAGTGCTTCTAATGCGCATTTGTGCGCCATTGAAGTTTCATAATAGATGGTGATTTTACTTGCTACCAAAACTTTCGGCATTGCTGAGTGTTTCGCAATGTTGCAAGTCGGATTTTCAGGCGATTGGAGATTTAACGACAATTTCAACGCTGAGCAACTGCCACAACAATATCGAATCTCGCACAAATAGTGGCCAAAATCAAAGATATGAGGAATGCTTTCTCAGTTCCACCGGGTGCATCGAAGAAAAAGAAAAATATCCATCATGAATTTTATAGCTAAGTAGATAAAAAAAAAAAAATTTGATAAAAAATAAAACACAAATTTGCATGCAGCCTCCAGTCAGATTCGATTCCAGTACTTCACGGCCCATAAGCGTCGAAGTTTTAACCATTGCACCACTCGTCACATACAAACTACACCTACAAAATTCATATAAAAAATGGATTTTATTAGATTGTTGGGGTTTTTCTTTTGAGTTTTTCCGATTTTTTTTTCCTAAACCACCACTGTATTGAGACAAACAAAATCAAAAAAAAAAATCATCGAAATAAGTGAATCCATTCTCTAGATATCATCATAAAAACCATTCCATACAAAATGTATGGGAAAATGAATTTTCTTGATAACTTTTTTTTTGGTGAATTTTTCCAATGTTTTAATAGTTATTATGCTATTCGGAACGGAGTCAAATCCAACAAAACAAAGATCATAAAAATCGGTCCAGCCGTTCTTCAGTTATAAATGGTGTAACTAACCCGACTTTGTTTTATATATATAGATAAGTAGATGAAATAAAAAAAAATTGGATAAAAAATAAAATAGTAAATGTGCTTGCACAGCCTCCAGTCGGATTCGTATCCAGTACCTTGCAGTCCAAGCGCCGAAGCTTTAACCACTGCACCACTCGTCACATACAAACTACACCTACAAAATTCATATAAAAAAAGGTTTTTTTTTATTAGATTTTTGGGGCTTCCCTTTTGAGTTTTTCCGACTTTTCTTTTTTCCTAAACCACCACTGTATTGAGACGAACAAAATAAAAAAAACAAAATGTACTAAATATATGAAAAAATGAATTTTCTTGATATCTTATTTTTTGGTGAATTTTTCCAATATTTTAATAGTTATTATGCTATTCGGAACGGAGTCAAATCCAACAAAACAAAGATCATAAAAATCGGTCCAGCCGTTCTTCAGTTATAAATGGTGTAACTAACCCGACTTTGTTTTATATATATAGATGAACGTGTTGTACGTAGCGACACAAAAAAATATCCCGCATTTCATTTTTCTCTTGACATTTCACTATAATATTTTTTCAACCATAAAATTATGGTAGTGTGCGAAAAATATTTCTCATCGCATACTATTTTTCGAAGGTGTGTTAAAAATGTTGCCATAAAAATAATTGAGTTTGATACTTTTTATGGCAACATTTTCCCCACTTACTACTCGAGGTTCGTTCGGAAGCTCTTACTGGTACTGTAAAACGAAACCAAAGCTAAAGCACAAGAAAGTGGTGAAAATAATTGGAAGTACTACACAAATTGTGGAACCCATAAACATTTTTTCTTTTTATAATCACCCGATAAAGTTGATAATACAGAATAACCCGAATTTATGAAAATTAAATTTTTAATAAAGAGCCGGAAACTTCGATTAATCAACAGTTGTTTTATTTTTAAAAATTTCAGGTAAACTACATCCGACATAAGTGTTGTTCTGAACACAATAACTGTATCGCCAATTTTCAGGCCCCTCGACCGCAACACTGTTGACTGCGCAAGGAGTAATTATGCCGATGGCCAATGAATTAAATCCATTCTGATATAACTTGATGGCGAATTCAAATAATTGGGTTGTCTCGGCTGAATTGAACCACGATAGACTTTCAGTGTGATAGATTTTGATCACAGTTCTACTCCATCTGGATATATTCGATCAAAAATATTTGATACCCGTCCCACAGAATATTATGTAGTATATTCTGTGCCCGTGCTAAATTTTTAGCTTCAATCGAATCATTTTCATATTAATAATAATATTCACTGTTTGACAAATGATCACAAACAATTTGACAGAAGTCGAAGAGAGAGGGTTTATTTTTACTCTTCTAAATCTTTCGATGTTTACAATTTTTTTTTCATATTTAGAGCCATCTTTTGGCGTTCGTAGTAACTAATTTAGGAGTATTGTCAAAAAAATGGTTTCTAACTGTCGTTTCTGTAGTATAGTCTGTGGCAAATTACCCAGGGATAAAATTTCACAGACAAAAATGTATCGATACATTGAAAGAAACTCATACATTCATAAAATCTATGAAATAAAATTTCAGTAAAACTTCATAGTGAAGACCCCGGGATAGTTAAAATTGTTTAATAAAACAAATGTCTGCATGATGTGTTTACTGTGAAGATGTACGCTTATATATGTTAAAATGTGTTTAAGTGTGTTAAGTATGCGATTTACTAATTAAAAAATATTTTCCAAACAGTTAATGCCAGAAGAAATATTTCTTTTCATCGTAGATGAATATTGTCAGATTCATTTTAGACATGAATTTTTACACATTTGTATACATACATATTCATAATAATAATTCAAACAACAACAAAATATATGTAACATATTTGTATATTTGTGTCATATTTTGATGATACAGTGTACATAATCGAGAATTCAATTCACTTCACTTGAATTTTCTTTTACAGATGAAAATTTTATTATGTGGTTGTCACCAGCATAACTGAAAATACTTTGCGCTCCACACAACATTACATGAGAAATAGAAATCGTTTATGATATATAACAGTTTTTTTTGTGGGTTGTCAAGTTATTCTCATCTGGCAATCATGTTAAATTAATTTAATTTCATTTTTTTTTATGTTGCTGCGTATACCACTTTTATGTATGGTATGTTATATAGCATACAGAGACAACATAAAACTATTTAACAGTTACTAAATAATAATCATTTATGCTATACTAGATTTTTAATTATATGACGAAAACAATGAAAATTGTCTTTACATGAGTAAGTAGTGTGTAGCTAAGAGTTTTCTTCTTTGTTTTATGTTGTTACATCTTACATGTTGAAAGATAAATTTCTTTTCTTATGTTGTTACATGGTTACAAGCACAACTTACCCTACCTTTTCACAGAAATGTGTGTGCTATCATTTAAAATATTATGACAATTTTATTACATTAATATAATTTTTTTTTTTTTTTTGTGTAGCTATGATTCTGATAAATGTCTTTTGCGGCAGATGGTTCATTTTTATTAATCGTGTTAGTTTAGAAAACGAAACGAGCAGGCAAAAAGTGTAGAGCTATGTTGAATTAAGAGAAATGGTTGAGGCAACAGAATAGAAAAAAAATAAGAAGAATGAATTTGTACCTATCTAAAAAGTTTGTTAGCACACAAACTTTTTAAACTTAAATAAAAGCACATATATTTGTATATGTATTTGTTTACTCTTGTATAATTTTTTATGTGTTGTAACTAAGTAGAGAACAAAAATACACAGACAACATGAGAATTCGAAATAATCACACAAATAATAATAATTACACAACATTTGTGCCGGTAATACGAGTAATTATTTAGTAACAATGAGAGATAAATTTATTTGACTTAACCGTGCTCGCTTGCTGTTGATGACATTTTCTCGTGGCTGTCATGAGATATATCTCGAAGTTTCGGGTTGTACTGTTTAATTTAGGTTGTATATTTTATAACTGTCAAATACGAACTGTCAAATTGTTCATGCTAAATTATGGTTATTGTTAAGATTGTGACATATTTATGAAATGTTGGGGCAATGAAACCGTATTTTAAAATTAATTACAAATATAACATCGTATTGGCATGATTTATATTTGAGCCCTGGTGCACCGAATCATCGCTCGGTTGGAATTGAGCTGGAAATTTTTTTGCGTTTATGTACAAATGAACTGTTGTAAACACAAGCAAATTATGCATAAATGCTCAGCTACATCGAACCGGTTTCGTCTCGCTACGACCGTTCCGTCTAACCCGTTTGCTGCTTAAACGAAACAAAATAAACAATTAAAATGGGGGACTACGAACTTGTTGAAAATTTAGTAGTTCTCTTTGACTTACATATTTTATATAAAAAAATTAAAAGGAGAAAGTGAAGATGGTGGGTGCGACCAATAAATACGAATAGGGACGAATCTGGATATTTCGTTACTAGTTTGCTCCAAATGAAACAATTGGATTCTGAAGAATTTTTTATACCAATCAGAATGCCTCGAAATGTTTACAATTTTTACTAAATTTATGACAAGATGACCTTACCAAAATATCGAATCTCAAGCCTATTCATTTTGAAAACAGATTGGTGGTTACTCTATCGTAAGTGTTATTAAAACATTTTCACTCTAGATATTTGTCCCAACGAGTAACTCCAAAGTTTCTGTCGATGGCCTTTAAAATGGGTAGAACAACTACTCGAAATATAACTTTAGAAACCTGTGACATTATTTGGAGAATATTATCCCCAGTATATGTCCCACAACCAAATAAAGAGGAATAGAAAAATATAGCTTACGATATCCAATTTGAATGCAATTGCATTGGCTCTATTGATGGTAAGCATATCAACATCCGGTGCCCATCTCGAAGTGGATCAAATTTTTTAAACTATAAAATTTTTTTTACCATAGTTCTACTAGTTGCATGCGATGCTTATTATATGTACATCATTTATGTATTGCAGGTGTGCTAAAAGAAGCAAAATTTCGGAAGCAGCTATTAAGAAATGCATTGCCATTGGCTGATAACTCAAGGCTAGAAAATAGTTTTTCCACTTCAAGTTAATATTATGCGGCTTTATCCTAGTCGTTTAAATTTCGACAAGGCTAACGAAATTTTCAATTATAGACTCTCAAGAGCTCATCGAACAATAGAAAATGCTTTTGGCATATAAGTAGCTCGTTGGCGTATTTTGCGAAACACGTTGGATTTGGAACCAAATAATGCTTCAAGGGTCGATTAGCTACGATTGCCTTGCATAATTTTATCAAAATGAATGACCGCGCTTCAAAATAATATCCTTCAAAGATTGGGAAGATAACGATAAAATCCTACAACCTGGTGAATGGAGGACTAGTATGAGCTTCAAAAACGCCACCCGACGATGCTTCAGGTTACGCGATTCTTTAAGAAATTTTTTTGTAACGAAGTAGCTGTACCTTTTCGGGTTTCTGCCATTAACTTATAAATAAAATAATATACAGATTTATAGGTTTTGCACTTCAAATTCACGATTTTGCACTTCAAATTCACGATTTTGCAAATCATATTCAATTTTTTTTATTTCAATCTCAACTTTTTACAAGTCAACATCAATTTTTTACAGTTCAACTTCAATTTTTTATACTTCATTGTCAATTTTTTGCAAAGCCAATTCCTGTTTTTACAATCTAATTTCAATTAAATGCAGAGCAAATTCAAGTTTTAATATTTCAAATTCATAAATTTTTTGCAATTGTTTGCAAAACAAATTAAGTGCACCCAATTCTTAACCGATTATGAGGGGATTGGGTATGTTGGATGGAAATAGGATTATTGACGGATGTGAAGTTTTTAACAAAATGAAAAATTAACGAAAACTAAAATTTGTTAAATTAACAAAAATAAACAGTCGGTAAAAGCAATGTTAACAATGAAAACCTGACAACAGACAAATTTCATTTAATTAAAAACTATTATCAAAACTTAATTTTGATTGAAATAAAAAAACTAAAATTACAATTTAAAAATATGTAATTACATAAGAAAGACAAAACATTTAATGTAATTAAATAATGTTAATAAATTGGAGTATCCACTACTAAATAATCAGCTACATATATGTACATTGCCTTAATTTGTTATGCAAACTACTTAATTTGTTTTGCAAACAATTGCAAAAAATTTATTGTAAAAAATTAATTGTCTTTCTAATGTAAATTTCTACATGAATCATCGCCTTTATGCTATCATTTGATATCATTTGATATAATTTCTACATGCTGTCAACCTAAAAAGCAACCTAAAAAGTGTTTTTATTTTTGTTCGTTTAGAATTTTTTTTAAATTATGTATTCTTTTGTTCTCACTGACGTCAAATCTTATACAAAATTGAGCAATGTTCAATTTTTAATTTTTGTCGTACGATAAAAAAATATGGCCGACATTCAATCAATCAGAGTGATTTTTATTTATGTCTGTCAGATAAAATTTATACATGAATCACCGCCTTAAGAGGTGCTCTTTGAAATAAAAATGGTCTCATCAAAAAACTACGAGCTTTTCCCATTTGTTAATGAGTTGGAAAATCGAATCGCATTGAATATTTTGGTGATTTTTGGGTTTCGGTGTATTTATTATAGGCTAAATCACAGAGATACTACCGAGAAGTGACTAGTATCAAATGATGGCATAAGAGGTGCCCTTTAAAATAAAAATGGTCTCATTAAATAACTACGAGTTTTTCCCATTTGTTAATGCGTCGGAAAATCGAATTGCATGAATATTTTGGTGATTTTTGGGTTTCAGTGTATTTGTTATAGGCCAAATCATAGAGATACTACAGAGAAGTGACTAGTATCAAATGATGGCATAAGAGGTGCCCTTTGAAATGAAATTGGTCAGGATTGAAAAAATCGTTTAAGAGGTTTTCTGGTGAGCCCCAGGTTTTATTTTTAATTTTTTTCTCCGCTCTAACGATTTTAATGACAATTGGAAGAGGAGGTTTTAGAGTACCAGGAACCGATGGCGGTGGATACTGATTTCGGAAAATATGTGTAAGGGGTTTCCCGGCGAGGCCCGACGTAATTTTTTTGCTCAGCCCAAACGACTTTAATGAAAAATACTGGAAGAAGGATTTCGAATATCAGGAACTGATGGCAATGGATCCTGATTTCGGAAAAAAAGTATAAGGGGTTTTCTGGTGAACCCCGGGATTATTTTCATTTTTTCTCCGCTCTAACGATTTAAATGAAAATTTCTAGAAGGAAGTTTTCGAGTACCAGGAACCGATGGTAGAGGATACTGATTTGATGAGACCAATGTTATTTCAAAGGGCACCTCTTATGCCATCATTTGATACTAGTCACTTCTCGGTAGTATCTCTGTGATCTGGCCTATAATAAATACACTGAAACCCAAAAATCAACAAAATATTCAATGCGATTCGATTTTCAAACGCATTAACAAATGGGAAAAGCTCGTAGTTTTTTGATGAGACCAATTTTATTTCAAAGAGCACCTCTTATGCTTTCATTTGATATCCGTGCTGTGGCAATGTACATATATGTATGTATATGTAGCTTATGTAGCTGATTATTTAGTAGTGGATACTCCAATTTATTAACATTATTTAATTACATTAAATGTTTTGTCTTTATTATGTAATTACATATTTTTAAATTGTAATTTTAGTTTTTTTATTTCAATCAAAATTAAGTTTTGATAAAGGCGCATTCATTGTTGTAGCTCGTTGTGTTCATTCCGTTCGTTCCGTTCGTTATGTTTTTTTGTAAACCAATAGGATTTGTCGCAAATGACGTTTTATTTCTTCGGTATTTTTTTCAACAAGTTGATCTATCTTCAACTATTTTACCGAAGGAACATGGCAAGAAAGAGACGACATGATATATAGTATAATAGTAGAAACAAACAGACACATTTTCAATATTTTTATTTTGTAGTCAAGTACGTTGTTCATTTTGTGTTTTGATATTTTGTTTTTTCATCAACAATGAACTCATTAAAATAATACTCCAGTAAAAATACCGAACACAACGAACGGAACGAACACAACGAACTACAACAATGAATCCGCCTTAATAGTTTTTAATTAAATGGAATTTGTCTGTTGTCAGGTTTCCATTGTTAACATTGCTTTTACCGACTGTTTATTTTTGTTAATTTAACAAATTTTAGTTTTTGTTAATTTTTCATTTTGTTGAAAACTTCACATCCGTGATTATTGAATGATTTTTGGGAGAAATTCTTAAGAATTGATCGAGTTCCGTCCCTGGTGGCCATATTCCAGAATTTCTTCCAAAAATCATTCAATAATCCCATTTCCATCCAACATACTCAATCCCATCCTAATTCGTTAAAAAAATTAAGTGTGCTTTAGACCACACTACTGAAGTAAAACTTCTAATATATATTTAATATTTATAATATAATATAGAAAAATTATAATATTGGAAAAAAAATTGGTCACCCTTTGCGTTCTCGAGTGTCACCTAGCCGTTTATGTCTGATGCCACAAGAGGTAACCTTGTAACTTGGTAACTTTTTCAAGGCCAACTAGTCGTAGTAGACAATGTTTATGTATGTGTCACAAAATGGACAAAAAAACCATTTTTGAAATCTCTTCGCATAGTAAAAATGGCCTTGAAATATTTTTTATTTCATTTATGTATAACCACAGTACATCATGTGGTTTCATCGAAAATATGTTTAAGTCGCATTAAAACCTGTATCATAGGCAATCGGGGAAAGAAACGAAGAAAGAATCGGTTTCTGTGATACCTCGTGTGAAATGGAGCTATAATATAGAAAAAATACATATATAAAATATATCACACGGACGAATTGTTTTTGGTCACCCTGTGCGTTCTGGAGTGAGTAAGTTAGTGAGTGACATAGATGTTATAATATAGAAAAAAAAAATGTTGGTCACCCTGTGCGTTCTCGAGTGAGTCAGTCAGTGACATAGAAGTCTATATTATGACTTTCCAATTTTCCTGTTTTTCAATTTTCCAATTTACAAATTTTCCAATTTTCCAATTTTCCAACTTTCCAATTTACCAACTTTCAAAATTTCCTATTTTCATATTTTTTATTTTCCTATTTTGCAATTTTGCAATTTTTCAATTTTTCAATTTTCCAATTTTCCAATTTTTCAATTTTTCAATTTTTCAATTTTTCAATTTTTCAATTTTTCATATTTTCAATTTTCCAATTTTTCAATTTTCCAATTTTCCAATTGTCCAATTTTCCAATTTTCCAATTTTCCAATTTTTCAATTTTCCAATTTTCCAATTTACCAGTTTTCCAATTTACCAATTTTCCAATTTTCATACTTTCATATCATCATATTTTCATATTTTCATATTTTCATATTTTCATATTTTCATATTTTCATATTTTCATATTTTCATATTTTCATATTTTCATATTTTCATATTTTCATATTTTCATATTTTCATATTTTCATATTTTCATATTTTCATATTTTCATATTTTCATATTTTCATATTTTCATATTTTCATATTTTCATATTTTCATATTTTCATATTTTCATATTTTCATATTTTCATATTTTCATATTTTCATATTTTCATATTTTCGTATCATCATATTTTCATATTTTCATATTTTCATATTTTCATATTTTCATATTTTCATATTTTCATATTTTCATATTTTCATATTTTCATATTTTCATATTTTCATATTTTCATATTTTCATATTTTCATATTTTCATATTTTCATATTTTCATATTTTCATATTTTCATATTTTCATATTTTCATATTTTCATATTTTCATATTTTCATATTTTCATATTTTCATATTTTCATATTTTCATATTTTCATATTTTCATATTTTCATATTTTCATATTTTCATATTTTCATATTTTCATATTTTCATATTTTCATATTTTCATATTTTCATATTTTCATATTTTCATATTTTCATATTTTCATATTTTCATATATTCCTATTTTCCATTTTCTATTTACCTGTTTTCTAATTTTCTAATTTTCCAATTTTAAAATTTTCCAATTTACAAATTTTAAAATTTTCCAATTTTGCAAATTTCGAAATTTCCAATTTTCCAATTTTTCCAATTTTTTAATTTTCCATTTACCAATTTTCCAATTTTCCTATTTTCTTATTATCCCATTTTTTTAACCAATGATTAAAATAAAATGGTATCAACTAATGTTCCACCTAGGGATTTATGAATTGTCATGGCACATCCTGGTACTAAAGGAAAATGATTTCGTTTTGCGTCTATTGTTTCGTTCGCCTCGTTCGATTACACTTTTCGTAACGCATTTGCCAGCTTAGTCCCCAAGTCAAGCGTGCCTAAAGAAGTTTTACTTCAAAAATAAGCGAGTTCCGTGCCAAGTGGCCATATACCAGAATTTTTTCCAAAAATCAATTAACAATCCCATTTCCATCCAGCATACCCAATCCCATCAAAATCCGTTAAGAATTGATCGAGTTCCGTCCCAGGTGGCCATATTCCAGAATTTCCTCCAAAAATTCTTTAAGAATCCCATTTCCATCCAACATACCCAATCCCATCATAATCGGTTAAGAATTGGGTGCACTTACTTTGTTTTGCAAACAGTTGCAAAAAATTTACGAATTTGAAATATTAAAACTTGAATTTGCTCTGCATTTAATTGAAATTAGATTGTAAAAACAGGAATTTGCTTTGCAAAAAATTGACAATGAAGTGTAAAAAATTGAGGTTGAATTGTAAAAAATTGATATTGACTTGTAAAAAGTTGAGATTGAAATAAAAAAAATTGAATATGATTTGCAAAATCGTGAATTTGAAGTGCAAAATCGTGAATTTGAAGTGCAAAACCTATATCCATGATATCTTTGACATGTTTTTGTTATTCGTCAAAGCTGGTTGAGGTTATGCAATCCGCCTTTCCGTAAAATGCACAAAATGTTGGCAATTAAAACTCAATATAATTTACTTTGAAATATTTTTACAATCATTTAAAAATTAATTTGAACACCACCTGTTTTGTGCTTTTAACTCTAGCTACGTATTCACAATATACGTATATGTACAATGTTAATAATATCGGTTGTTGAATTAAATTAGTTTAATTTATATAATTTCACCTCTTCATTACTCTATATTGATTTAATCCCACCCCTTATAATTTTACAGTGGTTACGGTGTCTGTTTAATAACATCGCAAAAATAAAATCATTTCAAACCCAACCAAATTTAATTTACGAGCTTTTTGAGCTTTTTCTCGTACTCCACACCTAAAATAAAAACAAAAAATAATGTTTTGGTTTATACCATAATTTGAATTGAAAAAAAACAAAGCTCCAGTGCTACCAAAAAAAAAATAATTATATTGATGAGAGCCAAAACCTTATACATATAGCATTGAACTCACCAAACGATAAATTTTAAAGTTCGATATGGTGAAAATCCATTTTTCATATGTACGTGTGTATGAATATGCGAAAGTTTTCCAGTCCTTCTAGTCGTGCACATAACACATATTTTTTTTTGTGCGCTCTCAGTTCGGTGTAACGACTACGGGTAACGATAATTTTGTGAACAATAAAAAAATAAATTTTTTTGGTGAAGAGCTTTTAAATTGCTCAATACTGCTTTTTTCCTTTTGTTTTATAATGCCAGGTGAATTTTATTGTTAGAAAATATAATCCCCTATAACAATTTTTTTTATAGTAATCGTATTTCAATGCCATTTACGGTAAGTAGAAAAAGGTCTGAGCCGTTTAAATGTTTGCAATAATAATCATAATTTAAGTTACCTGAGAAAATCTTAGGTCATAATTATTATACACTCTGCTGTAATATGTGTTCGGCACATTAAAGAGTTCATCATTTTCAGCCGTTATTATATACGGGAACGGTAATTGTCACAACAACACAAATTTTTGTAACACAAAATAATTGTAAAATTCCGCCTGTTTGAGTTGTTAATCATCGCGCCTCATCTACGAATTTATTCCCTATGTAAAATGTGACACTAAACTTCTAAATTATTGGCAATTACTCTTCGGCTATAATTTTGTACATTGTAATTTTTTTTTTTTTGTAAACTTACGAAACTTTATTGTCAAGAACAATAAAAATATTTTTCTTTTTGGGAAAGCGAGTGCCTTTTCCATTTACTGGTACTCGTATAATAGAAAAGTACATGAAAAGGAATAAAACGGAAAGGTTAATTTTTTTATCTCCATTTTTCGTGTACAGTTTTCAACATTTTTAATTTTTCTAGTTTTCAACTCTTTATGTGCGACATAAATTTTGAGCAGCAGATTTAGCAGCACACAACATACTTACACACAACCTAGCCTCCTTCTAGAATACAAGTGGCATATATATGTGTATAGAAATGTGTATCAGCACCAAAATATAATCGGGGAGAAAAAAAAAGTGTAAACATAAAAATATTTAATTTTAATTCGAGTGATTTTTCTCATAAAGTTTTATGGAAAATAATAGATTATCCGAACCATTAATTTAGAATATTACTAGTATAGTACTACTGCTTTTGACACTTAAGTTTTTTATAAGGATGATGACGAAAAACATGTTTTTGCTACTTGCTGTTACTAATATTTTATAGTAACACCAACAACACCGCATAACAGAGTGTTAACTTATTATAATTATTTACCATTGATTTTTGAACAGCAGCCACTACACAAAAAATTATAAATTATGTAATTAATAATTCTATTAATTAAAGGATTACGGTTACTTGGAATAAAGAATTTAGATTTTGTTATTGCTCAATTAATTCGCGGTGAAATTTTTTCGACGTCCCGTTTTGATTATTTTATTCGACATTAGGTTGGTGAAACTGGTGATAGGAAAGGTCGAGAAATACGCAATACACGCAATGCAAAAAAATGTAATCTTACTTTCCGTCTTTGACAAATAAAAGTTCATTAAATTTACATTAAAAATTACGAAAAAAAAATTTCCGTCCACCTAAATTTTTATTTTCCGTGTATGATGGGATTACGGCTTTCGTAATTTCCGCCAAATACAGTTTTTACTTAGTATTTTTCGCGTTAATAGAGGAAACGCTCCCACTTTCGAAAGAAGTAATTATGGATCTGTGTTGA
Organism: Nephrotoma appendiculata; assembly: GCA_947310385.1. NCBI lineage: Eukaryota > Metazoa > Arthropoda > Insecta > Diptera > Tipulidae > Nephrotoma > Nephrotoma appendiculata. The sequence continues at coordinate 25,332,110 of OX371224.1, forward strand.
ACGTTCCTCTAGGCTCATAACGGATCGTGAGTAAACTAAGAGACTAAGTTAGCAAAACCGAAACCCTCAGTGATCAACGATGCATCTGGTTCGCATAGGATACTCTCAATACAAGGAGGCAAAATTAGTCCAGGGGACAGCTAAGGGGTCAAAGGGTTGATATAGTTCAGAAACTGGACATCTCCGCTCCACAATTCACCGACATTTATTAACAACTAACACTACAACACCAGCTTAACTTATAGAATGAGTGTTCAGAAATTAGATTCAATAAAATCGAATAAGAGTAGAGGACCCGATGGTATTCCTCCAGAGGTCGTTATAGGATTGCAATAGACATCCAAAAAACGATTCGGGAAGTATTTAACAAGGCTATGAGAAGATAAACATTCCCCTGCTTCTGAAAAGTTCCGGTTAATATTATTTTAAAAGGTAGGTAAGCCTGATGACATACCTTAATTGTATAGACCCCTATATGTTTCCCAGACACGTTTGGGGAAACTACTTGAGCGCCTGGTGCTACATAGGCTGTTAGGTGATATTAACAGAGTAAGAGGGTCTACGGAAAACCAGTTAAAATTCAGAGCGGGGAACGAGCAAAAACAGTAGAGCATGTCAATGCAGCGATAGAAAACGGCTCCACAGACATAGACTGAAGCTGGGCTCGGAGAAGCTTGAAGCAGTGTTAATGATGAGAAAACGACTTTTCATGAAAGATCGAATACATAAGTGGATTGCCGGCATCTGTATTATCATCGATCGTGTTATTTGGGAGCCGTTTTGGGGGGTTCCCACGCAGACTTGTATCCCAGTCTGTGAAAATTTAGTGGATATATTGTGCCGGAAGTGGCACAACGAAGCTTTTCAATGTTTGCAATGATGTAAAAAAGCATTAGCAGGATTAGCATTTCCAATAAACATCAAAGAATTAAAAGATTCCAAAAAATTTAATGATTAAGTTGTGGAGAGATGGCATTGTTGGTTTTCTAAAATTTAAGAAAGAATAATGATTTTTGATTATACAAGACAATTTTGATTATACAAAATCAGTATACAAATTTTGTTCATATTAAACCTTGACTTGAGAGTTGAGAGTTTTTCTGTTGTTTTACCAGCACACTACATGTAAATATAAAATTTAATTATTAATTACATCAGTCAAGAATAATATTAATTTTGTGCATCTAGTAGGTTAGTGAAACAGCAGCAAAACTCCCAATTCTCAAGTCTCAGTTTTCGAACAGAATCTGTACTCTGATGTGGTGTATTCGAAATTTACGTATTCATTCGAGTTGTTTCTAACAAAAAACTTAAAGCAATAAGTATCCGGATCCAATATTTAAATATATATATTAGTTCGTACACTATTACACACAGTGTTGAATGAGGCAGCTGTATGATATTAGGAAGAGATGGAACGCAACGCACGTCATGTTTTTTCATATAGACGTGGGTCCACATTTACAAAACTTTGTGCCGAACGCGTTCGACGAAAACATTTTCGCCACAAATTAGAAAGTGTGCACGTATGTGAAAAATGTATGCCACACTCAATGCACATGATCAAACACTTGTCGGCTTAGACATTTGCGGCGAAAATGTTTTTGCCAAATGCGTTCTGCACAAATTTTTGTAAATGTGAACCCACCTTAAGAATTAAATCGGAATTTAATTTCATCTGTTACTATTGTTTATTATCTCACTCGCTCTATATTATAAATTATAATACTCTTATTGGATTTCCATTTAAATGGTGAGTGGAATCATGCAGGATGCAGCTAGGAAATTATATACCAATCTTAGAATTCAAATAAAAAATAAACCTATATGATGTTTAGTTGTTCAAATCAACAGTTTTAAAAATATATCATCGAACTATAAATAAATACAGGGTTATCCAATTCGAGGTTGATAAAGTAGAAATCTGTATACCGACATCTGTCAAAGATAAACTTCAAGTACGCTGTCATTTATTTAGTTGACATTCTGCCATTTAAGAATATGGAGCATTTAACAATCGACCAACGCGTTAAAATTATTAAATCTGCTGATGCTGATTTTTCAAACAAAATTTTCTTCAGTGATGAAGCTCATTTTTCGCTTGGTGGATACGTTAATAAGCAAAACTGTAGAATTTGGGGCTCAGAAAATCCACAATTGATTGTAGAGAAGCCATTACACCCGGAAAAACTCACTGTTTGGTGCGCATTGTGGTCTGGTGGTGTGATTGGGCCGTATTTTTTTGAGAACAACCATGGACGAACCGTTACCGTCAATTCTGAGCGCTATGGCCGCATGTTAACCGATTATTTTTTTACGAAAATCGAAGATTATGATCTTGACGATATGTGGTTCCAGCAGGATGGAGCAACCAGTCACGTAACACGAACAAATCGAGATCTTTTGCAAGAGAAATTTCCTGGACGTTTGATTTCGCGATTGGCTGATGTCAATTGGCTTCCAAGATCCTGTGATTTAACGCCTTTGGATTTCTTTTTGTGGGGCTACGCGAAAGATCGTGTTTACGCAAACAATCCTCAAACTCTTGACGAATTGAAAACTAATATTCGTAAGGTAATGGCCGAGATACCGCCCGAAATGTGCCGAAAAGTCATTGAAAATTACATCAAAACAATCAAGGCCTGTAAGAAGTCCCGTGGAGGACATTTGAATGATATCTTGTTTAACTAAAAATGGCAAGGATCAATCTGTAAAATGAAATAAAAATTACAATACTTTCCGAATATTTTGTGTGTTTTTTTAAGTTTACTTTATCAAGCTTGAATTGGATAACCCTTTAGTTTGACCAAACAAAAAAAATTTGAATCGCCAGATTGATTTTAAAATAAATCTCGTTCATTTTAACAATAAATGATAACCAACAAAGACAACCCTTGAATCTTCATAAAAAATTGAAAGAGCTCCTAAGGAAACTGCCATTTCTCTCCTTATTTATTTATTTATTAAGTGCCAATAATAGAACTACGTAGAGTTTCTACCATATTTCCGTCACACATATGGACATTTAAATAAAAATTTAAATAAAATTTTTTCAATGCACACATAAATCTTGAGTAGCGATGTAGTGAACGATAATTTCATACATCACAAAAATTTCATACATCACAAAAGACTTGTTACAAGACAACGCAACTAAATTCAATAGGTCTATATGTTCGTCGAAGGCCTCACTTCTGACCAGCAAATCATCCAAATAAAAGAATGTTCGGTGCTGCAGCTCGTGGGGTATTATCCGTTACATTAATTTGCACATGGTCTGAGGTGAGTTGCACAAGCCAAATGGCATGGCCGTGAATTGGTACAGTGGTCGACCATGCACTGTGAACGCCATCTTATCTCGATGACCTCTCATCGAGTGGGATACAGAAGTCAAAAGGCGTCTTTCAAATCCAAACTCGAGATGAATTTGGTCTTGTTAAGACGGCCCAGCAACCCATCGCTGAGAGGTAAAGGACAAACGTCCTTCACAGTAACCTGGTTAACTTTACGTGCATCAAGACACAACCGTACTTTGCCATTTGGCTTGCGAACCAGAGTAACAGGAGAATTCCACGAGCTGCAGCTCTCCTTTATTACTCCTATAGATAATATGCGATCGAGCTCTCGGTATATCTCCGCTTGTATAGCTGGTGAAACCGCATAGTGCCATTGCTTTATCGGCTTTGCATTTCCATCGTTAATGGTATGTGATACTAAATGAGTACGTCCGAGCCCTAGAATAGCAAATGATGGAAATTGACGTACTCTGTTCAGTTCGGATACTTGCAATAGCAAGGATTCGAAGCGGTTAACTTTGAGGCAGAAGGAAATATAATATAAAATGTTAAATGAGCCAAAAAAATCAATCCTAAGTACAATTCCTGTGACAAATTAGGTGAGAGGTGGAACGTCATTAGAATTGTTTGGCCGGCAAAAGTCACAGGGGTTTTGATGTATCCGAGTATGGATTCTTTTTGTCGGTGTTAATTGAACTAGGAAATAAATGAAACTGCACAGAAGGATGGTTTAAAAAATTTCACATCCCTTGCCTAGTACTGATATGTTGGCACCGCTGTCTAACAGTTCAACAAACGTTTTATCTACGATTTTCAAATGAATATAGGGTCGATTGTCTCCGGGAGGAGAGATTAATGATTCGGCAATATTCTTTTTACGAACTCTTCGATCTTTCCAGTTTTGTAATGTATATTACGGTTCAATTTAGAATATCGAGGTTGAGTAGGAAATCTACCGCACGGCAAAGTTTGTGTTGGAGTGTCAGAGAAAGATTTTTGTTGATTTTTATTTAAGTTCGTCTGAGTAATTCGGGGTCCGTATTCGAAGCTGCTTTTATATGGTTGTTTGTCTGTGAGAGGTGAGATATTTGAAAATCGTACCACCACATTGCATTTAAAGCAATGAATTTGGTGGTAGCCTCTTGATCCACATACAGCACACGTAATTGACCAATCTGGGCGACGATTCTCATTAACTTCAGAGCTACCACGATGATTAGGGTTTGTATTAGAACTTGAAATATCGGGCCGATTAAAAGTCTGTTTTGAATATCGTCCATCAGTTCTATTGAAAGCAGATAAATTAGACGATTCCTGATACGAATTATGAGATAATGAATGAGTTGTATAGAGGGTAAAGAAGCCATGAATTCTGATTGTGACAATGGTTGCCAAACCTGTTCGGAGGTATATAACGAATGCAGTGATTTGCGCTGTTAGCACATAAGCTCCGGTATAAAACCAGTCCCGGTCCACGTATCCTCATGAGCAGTGTATTTCCTTAACAATTCGTCGACGCTTTCATCCGCTATATCTGTCAATTTATCGTGTAACCTGGTACGCATATTTCGACGAAGGATTCTTATTACTTCGGGTTCGGTAAGAGGCGTTTCTAGCTGGAGGGTCATTGCGATGAAATCTTGGTAAAAGTCAGTGAAACTTTCTTGATATTTCTGTTTTCGGATTTCAAGTGGCGCTCATATATCGTCGTCAGTTTTTAAACCTTGAAAACCCAAACTTAATTCTAGTTTTAGTTTATCCCATGTGATAAGAATGTAGTGTAAATCCGAAACTAGTCTGTGAGTGGAGATATTTTCCGAACTAGCCAAGTGTTTCACTCGAGTCAAAAATCGTTTAATATGTATTCGCTTCGGAGTATCATTCTAACTTATGTATACACCTCTCCCATTTTAAAAGTGACTTTTGGGAATTGCTGTAAAGATGCCTTAAATCGGAATCTTCGGAAAGATGAGGAAACTCTTACTTGGTGAATCCTTCTGAGCTTTCGCCTGTTTTCGAGGTGCTTGTTTTTGGATCAGGTGAACTGTTAGGTTGACCTTGCGCAGTACTATATGTTGTTGTTTGTCGGAATTTTGTTCAGGTCACTCTTGCCTGTATTATCACTAGTTTCGTCCCTTGTTATGAACTTGTCTGAATCGGTTGTGTTATCATCAGAAGCATCAGATAATTCATCTATTTTTCCAGTTCAATATGTTCCTCGGTTCGTGTCATGGTCGTGATGTTTTTTGTCAAAAGTGCTCGCCACGATGTTAATAAGCTGGGAGATTTTTTCTAAGCTATTCGTAACTGGGTCGCGAACTACTTTAGAATATTTAAGGCGTGTAAATCTTGCTTGAATATGAAGTAACCGAGATTCTATTTTCTTTAACCTGTCATTATCACCATCCTTTACAGCATCCTGTAAATCAGAATATAGAAAACTCAGTTTTAGGGATGCCTTTTCAACCTCGCGCTTAGGATTTTTTTGTGCTAACTGTGGACGGTGTGGAATTAAAACTGGATGAGCTATTTCTAAGTTTATTCTTTCTTTTAAATTTTCCAATTTTTCGCCAACATTTGGTCCTTTGATTTCGCGAACGATACATTCTGTTTGTAGAAAATTCGCAAAAATAAAAATGTTAAAATGTAAATTTGCGCCACCACTATACACAAAAAAAATTAATGAAATATACAGTCTCGTAACTTTCTATGAATTAACTATAAAAAATTATCAAATTGCGCGAGCTTTTTTAAATATGAAGAACGTCGATAAAACAGAACACTGGGACGATGTCGATCTATGTCCCTTACGTAACAAAAGCTGAACACACGCTCCACTCAAACACTAAATTCATACTTTTTAATTTTCAATGCAGTGTACGCATTAAATAAATCATATACTGCAAACAAAAAAAATCAATTTAACGGAATTAATTAATGCAATTGTGATTTTATCAGGTTCTGTATAGTTAACACCATGCAAAAATAAAAATAAATATTTGAAAACCGTATCATGAGACATATTGACAGCTTAGTCTACGAATTTGACATTTGGATACAGCTGTACATACGGAGGTTCGAAAAAGAAAGATTTACTAAAATTACTGATAAATTACATATTTGTAAATTCATTTGTTAAAGAAAATTCAATTTATATTATAGAGTGGATTTGGAAAAAACTACTGTATATGTTATTATGATGAAAGCAACCGAACTTGGACGCCATCTGTAACGGCTTGGCCTGAGTGGGTTGCCAAATAAATTGCTTCCACAAAAGAAGATCTGCCGTTACCGAAAAGTTTTATCCTAACAATCAGAGCTCCAGCGTGGTCGCAGTTGACCGACTAAGGCTCAGGGATGGGGTGGGTATTGCTGGAGTTGAATCAAAGCTCGCTTGAACCACTTAGAAGAAGGGAAAATAAGGAAGGGAATAGAAATGGATCAACTTACAACGATTCGATCAACTTACCGCGATCATTCTTATGCGTCAGCAATTGGCCTGCATTTTATACACATGCACGATAACATTTTTATTATAAAAACTTATGTTTTACCTTACTATCACTATAAGTAATTTGGTTTTAGCAATAATTAGATGTTGTTAATTATATTAATTTATAGTTCTTTAGATAAGTACACTTATTATAAACTTAAAATACCTTATATAAAGCAACAGTATATAGTTTGCAAAATTCCACATTTTAACTGTAAATATCGCGGTTTTACATAAAGATCTTGAATTATTGTAAAGCACAGCCTAATTCACTTGGCATTTATAATGACCAAAAACCATCTAAAGTTTTGCTTTTTGTTCATAAAATTTACAAAATATTAACAAAAAATTTTATAAACCTTCACATGCCCGATACAGCATAAAAAGGTTAATTAGAACTTTTACCGGCTAAAGTGTAGATGACGTATACATCGCGAAAATCGGATAAGATGAAAAGTTTTTAAAATTTTTTTTTTTGTTCGATTGTGTATCTATCGTTTTTAGGAGGTGCAAGCCAAAAATTTCGGAAAAATTATCACATTTTCCGGGAAAATTTTGACATTTTCATTTTTTTTCCTTTTTTGTTGAGAATTTAAAAAATAATAAATAATGATATGTTTTTTAACAGATTGAGATTGTGATTTTCAAAATCCCGATTTTGCTGAAACCTTAAAAATCCCGACAAAAGTCGGTATTTTTTTAAAAATATTAAATATTTAATTTTGTTTTTTTATAGTTAAAAAACCAAAATTAATATTTAATATTTTTTATATCTGCTACTAGAGCAGGTGTCATTAATAGATTCTATATAATCCGCTCCTACGTGCGGCACGCAGTGCGACATGTTTGAAGATCCCGGGTCCTACACCCACAGAAATTTAAATCTAAAGCCCCTCGGAGGACTAAGCGGGGGGGGGGGGCGCAGCGACCGCCCGCGTGCAAATGAGAGTTATGGAAGCCGGTAGCCTCTACAATAGTATTTCAAAATGCCGGCCTGCGGGCGCGTGAAATCACAAAAAAGCGGGGGTTTGGGGGCGGCAGCCCCCATCCTGTACCGTATAAATCAGATTAAAATAATTAAACTAAAGAAATTTAACAATTTTGTATTTATTCAAATAAATTATTTTCATTATCATCACTGCTATCACCATCCACATTTTCCTCGGCATTATTGAAACTGAGATTATCTTCAGGATTTTCTTCAAAGTTTCCTGGGTAAAGAATACCGGCATGCTTCATAAATGATTTGAATGGGTTTTCGTTTTTTGTTTTACATGATTTTAAAAACATGTACTTCGCCAGGTACCCCCCATAAAATTTATTCCGGCGAGATGATGACTCGTAGCTTCGTTTAGCTGCGCGCCAAGTGCTCTCAATTTTATTTGTGTGTGCTCCGGTTTTCGGATCGATGAAATTCAGAGAATGGTTTACCTTTAGGTGGATAAATCCTTCTTCTTGAAGATGTAGCGGCTCAAAAATCCTTTTCACTTCGTGGCAGTCCTCGTAGCAAAACTATTTACACACCGCGCCGCTTAATTACGAGGCATTGCTCGTTTTGCTGAAAATAGCTATTTCGCCACCTACAAACTAAATTCGCGAATCTCGATATTTATCGATAGTCGATAGATATCGAAAATTACTAAAAAAGGAATAGAAACGAGAAACGAAAAAGGTTCAGTTGCGTTTTAGTAGTGAAAGGAGACAGAGTCTCATACATAATAAAAAGTGTGAATAGTGCCGCGAACAATCGTTCACACACCATTTTGTGAACCAAAACTAAAATAATATTTTATACTAAAATAATAAATAACATATAATAAATAAATAGTTATTATAAGCAAAATATATATAGTGAGTAATATTAATCATTAATGTGAACAATCACTTAAATAGTTAAAACCCAGTAACACCGCTATAAAGACAATCGTAAGCTTTCCAATAATCGGACATTATTGTTGTGTTTGGAAGAATCCACTTTTTTATTATTGGGATTAAAGTGGCAGAATCGCGTTTTTCCACCGGTATTAAAATTACAACACCCGACTCTCTTTCGATCTGTAAAAATTTATTTTATTAATAATTTTATAAGATGAAGGATGATAAAAAACTAACCATTCCAAATACCCATTGGCCATCGACGTGGCGTCCGCGATGGTATTTGTGCTTTCCAAATTTTGACTCGTTCATTTCTACGGTTTTGCCATCGCCGCCAATTGAGACTGACGATAGATCATAGCATCGTATACTACTTCTCTGCTGAAATTTGTCCAATCTATTAAAGATTTTCTACTTATTTGCAGGTGGTATGCAATTTCTTTGAGGCAGATGTTTCTGCACCAAAACGACACAAACTTGCATATTTCTTCAAGTGATAATCGACTTTTTGCAAAAAATGTTTCGGTATACATCGATTTTTGGCAAATTTGTTTGTTCTTCTTTGGTACAACATATTGTTGACGGCAAACCCACTTCCAATTTATTTAAATTTAACGGTTTTTTGCATAGATTGTTTGGGAATAACAATTGGCCGATTTTTGGAATCGCTCCCAAATCTATTAGCAAATCGATTAAACCTCGTTCATCACCTGTTCTTGCCAGATCATGAATGGTAAAAACAGTTATCGGATTCATTATTTTTATTCGATTAATCTATCACAACACTATATTTTTATCACATTAACCACACAAATGATTGAAACAAATGGATGATATATTTCTAAATTTGTAAATGAAACAAATGAATAACGGCAGTTATAACGAAATTTATACAAAGACATTATCATAATATTTTAAAATAACCGTTAACAATGGATGAAACCATAAAGCAAAATATACATAAGAGGACTCATGTAGAGTTTCCGAGGTTAATCTATCTTACTTTACACAACCTGTAAAAGCCTAACAAGAACAATGAACTATAAACTAACTATGCCGATTTGTTTATAAGATATGTGTTTATGGATTAAATATAGAAAAAAATTAAATTTGTGTATATAAACATATTAAAACTATAAAATAAGATTAACCTCGGAAAAACCTGCTTAAAATATTTGCACTACTTGATGTCTCTTATATATTTATTGCTCGATGATGAAACAAATGAATGATGGTGTACGTTTGAAACTTTGTGGATGAAACAAATATATTGATACATATTTGTAAAAGTGTAATTATCGTAGTAATAAAACTGGTTATATAAATAGAACTAACCAATCGCGTGTACCACGCATACTAAATACATAAACAGCTTGGAGTAAAATTGAGCAAACGCAATGCAATTTTTACCTATTACATGATAGTATAGTTCAAATTTTTATTAGTAAAATTAAGATTTGATGTTTTAAACTAAGATTTTTAATTTTTGAATAAAAAAAAAACAAATTTTTTTTTGGAAAAATTGAAAATTTTCCCGGAAAATGTGGCGATTTTTCCAAAATTTTTGGCTTGCACTTCCTAAAACCGATAGATACACAATCCTACAAAGAAAATTTTTTAAAAACTTTTCATCTTACCCGATTTTCGCGATATCTACGTCATCTACACTTACGCCTTTTAAATAATATTTGTACTATTGAACACTATGGTCTACTGATACCGACCATTTTACTAAAAATAAAGATTAAATTCGAGTGACGAATTAAATTCTCTAGTTAATAGCAATCGACCCATTAACTAACTTTAACTAACTCACTGGTGCATCCGAAATTTTATTTTTATATTTATTATTATTTTTTTTAATCAGGATGTGTGTGTATTTAAGTACAGCCATGTCAGGGGAGTTAAACCTTTTAATCTTGGGATGACAAGCAAGAGTTGCATCACATTACGTCGTTTCAATATTTATTTATCGTATAAACATGTGAATTATCTTTAAGTTCAACTTATTTATAAATTTTTAATAATTCAATGCACTATACATTTTTGGTGTTTCGCACATCACAATTTAAAACTAACTATAAGACAGTATAATTACCAAACCCTTTCACGATTTTATTCAGACTGCCGACTACAACCAAATTCTTCTCATCAAAAAGCTCGTTTTTTATACCCTTTTCAAAAAACAATAAACGAACCACTACATTGATATATTGCAATGATCTCGTTTTTCTAGATTTATTGCATGTTTACATGATATACTATATAAAGGGAAATTTTGTGGAGTAGTAAAGTTTAACCCGTTCGCAGTCATGTTTTCTAATCCGAAGAGGCCTTACGAGTACAAAGTTAATTAGCGAATACAGTAAACGAGCGAAATCACTGAATTGCTCCGGAAATTAAAGTTGTTGGAAAATATCATTTTCAATTTTTATTACACAAAGAAATATTTTCTTTGGAATGATAACGGCGAAGGCAAACCAAACATTCAATTATTTAGTAATCCTAGATCAACCGACAAAAGCAGCTATCCAAAATCGATCTTTTTGGTCACCACTTAGTGGGGAGGAGTTACTCCGATGACTTCACCAACTTCCGCTTCCCGAATTATTATTTTACAGCGTCAATGCCTCATCGTGATATCAAAAGTACAATCGAATTTAAAACTGACCTGGTGGGTTGATCTAAGCCTGTTGGTAACTGTGTTATAATCCAAAAATATAATGTTTCAAAATCTAAAAATTATTTCTGATTTCTAGGATTTTTTTTCAGTGTGAATCGACTGTACTATATATAAATTAATTTTGTGAAAATGTACGTGACAGAAATTGTATTGAAATTCTACTTTTATTTTGAATTGTGAAAATTGGTAAATCATCAAAAAATATAAATCAGATTTCTATTGATTTGAGAAAATTTTTAATTAAAATCTAAAATTTTTTGTTTGTATTGTGTGTCATATGTCGTACTGGTAAATATTTGTTAGTTACCAAGGCTTTTATGCGACATCTAATTATTCAACAATAAAATTATACGTAAAAAGGTCAATAATCAACATAACATCAAAATTCAATTTTAAAATAAATAAAATTGGTAAATGGGTTTTATGATTGTGATTATTGCAAATGTACTGTACCTCTAGAATATTAAGAAGAAATGTGTGCTATTGATGATTGATGTTTATTGAGATAAATCCCATTAAATTAATTGAATTTTACGTCTTTTGCAATATGTGATATAATAAATGTCAATTAAGGATAATACGTCGTAATAACGTTATTGACAAAATCCGTACTCTAAATACAAAATTTAAACTCATCATAATTTAAGTTCTTGTACACACACATACGCATCGTTTGGTTTATGTGCCACCCCCATTACTTTAACCTACATCGATGTTGCCTTGAGACACAAATTTTCCGGGAAAATAACATAAAATGTTAATTATACACACCGCACCATTGTAGATATTATATTTACAAGCGCTGTAATTGTGAATTTATCCTTTTAAATTCGTGTGACATGAATTTTCCGCTGTAATTCTGTTTAAGACAGAAAAATATGAAAATTTCATTTATGTAATGTAAAATTAAATTAATTTTTTTATTATTATATAAAATAAATATATACAATTTTGATGAAATAAACAACACCTTATATATCTACACATAGCCGATGTACATACGTAGCACACGTTTATTGTTTTTGGTGTCGGTAGTAATAACACATAACAGTAGTAATAGCGCGAAAATTATATTTTTTTTTTTACATGTGTACATAGAATACATAAAATGTATGTATAGAAGCAACACATTTGTCATGCAAAACATTTTCCTTTTATTTTATGTACCTATGTATATTTATGCTACATGTATATATATTTTAATGTTTTCAACAACACCAACAACAATAACATTAGTATAGTAACCATGAGCATGTGGAAAATCTTATTTATGTAACAATTTATTATATTCAATTTCCCTCCGTCTATGTATGTGTGTGTGTTTGTGTGTAGGTACACTTTCCGTTTTTATTTATTGCGATTTGTATGTTTTCTGTAAACGGCGTATTTTTATTTTATTTTATTTTATTTTTATTAAATAAAACGCTCATAATTTATTTTCACTTTTTAAAATTGCATAATTTATTATAATCCCTCGTGCTTAAGTAAGGAAAGGCCAGATTGATTTAATAAATTATATTTTATACACGGATGATTTAGATCATTGTCGTTGACACTGACCTACTTATATTTGTTTTGTCGTTTTACAAATGGATTCAAATTAGCAGGGTTCTGGATTTAATGGTTATGTGATTTATTATTATATGACATATTGTGTGTATCATCTTTACATAGGGTAAGGTGTACCACTTTACGTGTGTAAAAGCACCATTTTAAACTTATCTGTGGACAACTAGTAAACTTAACATGCTATATGGCTTTGACATTAAGCATCAACAATATATAATGAGCACCACATAGGGAATTAATGCACGTAAACACAACATTCCTGTAGAGAATTTGGTTTATCGTGTTGCGGTAGAGTTTTTGCAATATACAAGAATCTAATCAATCTAATCTGTAATGGACTGCGTAATTCTCAAACAAAAAATAAGAAAGTAAAAAAAACTGGAACGCACACTTCGACCCACCATTTCAAAATACCTTCTCTAGTTTATCGTTAGCTTCAAACTTAGCCTCGAAAGATTAATTTAATAAATAATGAAAACAATAAGTAACCAATTTGTTATACAAATGTGTTTCAACTTGATTGAAAAAATTAAAAAAGTTAAATTTCCACCAAATTTCGGAAAAACTACCAATTTATGGAAATAGCTTAAGTATAAATTTTCATCCCGATTAATTAATCCGACGGTGCTGAACGTCCAAATTTTTGTTCAAAAATAAAGCTGGCAGGAACCATCCAGCAGAACATTACAAGATACACTATGGATAACTACACACAAAAAAATAAGCGGCGTTAATAGATTTTTTATCCTAATGACTAGTTTATTTTTATCCAATCGGATAATTATTTTAGAATCCAACACCGCATCATCGGATAGATATTTAAATTTATCCGATAGGATAACTATTTTTGAAAATAAAATTTGTTACCTCTTTTGGTGTTAAGGAATTTTCAACGTTTGTGAATATGTTTTATATTACTAGGGAAACCCCCAAAAACTCAGGAAAACTCCCTTTGGATAAAATTTAATCCTTTTTTGGAGTTTTTTATAAAAAAAATTTCAAGGATTAACGATTTTAAATATTACATTTCAGTCTTCATTTGAATTTTGTGGATATTACTTCAAAATTTCATTACATTTTTGTAAATGTAACATAAAAAGTTGTAGTACTGTATATTAAATTTGTGAATTGTGGAAATATTCAGGTGAGATCATCATTGTTAAGAAACTATTAAAATGGTAAACAAATAAATTAATGAAAAAAATGTGTGTATGAAAAATTAATTCTAATTTTTGTTTTTTTAATTTATTTAGAATTTGATGACAATTTCAGTGTGCTGCTTGTATTGAAACATCTTTGTCATACTAAGAGAAAAAAAAATGTATCAACGACTGCCGTAAACCTACAGCCATATTCATTTTTAGTGTTTGAAAAAGTAAGTGTACTAGTAATTCATATTTATAAATTAAAACCTAAAATAAAATAAAAACATATATTTTCAGAATGGAACAACTATAACAGATGTAATTACGCAGCCACACCTGATTCTTCGAGGTCCATCAAAAAATCTAGTTTTGTCGTACAGCATTATTAGCCATAGTAAGGAAATTCCGCTATCATTGCTTTTATAACCATTAATGTCTTTACAACGTTATTCAAGGCATTTTACCAAATTGTAAACCATATATTATTTACAAAAATAAAATAAAAATAATTATAAAATTAAAATTTATGTTATTTACTTATTTCAAAAATTCCCAATTTGGGTCTTTAAAATGCCCAAGAGGATATTTCCAAAAAATAAAAGAGGTGTTACGAAGTTCATCAAATCGGTTTTAATATAATAATTATTTTAATGGATATAATTTATAAACAAATTTAGTGTAAAAATTTTTATCCAATAGTATTTTTTGACATTTTTATAATAACATCCGATTGGATTCAAATTATAAATATCCGATCGGTGGGACACTATGTAACACCGATTCGGTGTTGTGGTGACCTTTTATTTTTTTGTGTGATTGACTAATAATATTTTATTTAAGTGCTCTGTTAAAACTCCTTCCCTTCCATCGAAAATCGAACCAAAAATCAAATTACACACAAAACAGGATCAATTAACAAACAAATAATTAAAGGCACAATAAGGCATAATCAAAAGTCCCACTAAACCTTTTTGGGGTTGCTAGCTTCTAATTAAATGGTTTAAAACTGGGTCAAGAATGAGTGTAGTTCAAAAATTGTAAATGAGCCTAAAGTTTCTTGTATTCCTTCACCTGCCACACCTCCCCTGATTAACATCAGGGTTTGTACGAACCCCAGTGAGAAATATCCTTGTAAATCTTGAATTATTGATTTTTTTTTTTTAGAAAAATCAGAGATCATCTTTAGATATACCTTTAAAGGGTGGAATAATCAAAGATCAGAAAAATCAAGATCAGCGTTCAGAAAAAAATCGGAAACTTGAAAAACTTGAAAACAGTGCGTTTTTACAAAAAAATTCATAACTTTTTTGTTTTTTGATAAAGAGGGCTAAAATTTTAGCTCTATCTTCTATTACATCATTATAAAGGAAAAATATTAGTTTTCATAGGTCTTCCAAAAAAGGTATTTATTTTGAGAAATGAAGGTATGGATTTCACGAAAAAAAAATTCGAAAAATAGTGAAAAAGTAGTTGTTTTTTTATTTTTTCAATCAATTTATTACAAAATAGTCTTTTTCAAGAAGTAAAGTTGCTGAAAAAATCGTTGGAGCTTATAAAAACAAAATTTCAATTAATAACTGGTACAATCGGGGCACATCAAAATCCTATGGTATGCATATAGAGCGTTTGCACGATGAACATCCTTTATCGTTTTTTTTGTCTTTTTTTCGAGCACATAAGGCGCATCTTTGTTTGATGACACGATTTAAATTCTGTAAATGGCGCTCTGATAAAACCGATCGATTCAAAATTGTATTAATCCCTACTTTTAAATCTCTGCTGAGACTGAAATGAATGACGACGTTCCAAATGCGGCTTTATCAAATATAAATATACATTTTGTCGAAACAATAATCCGCAGTTACTGCTAGGTCTTCTTGGTTTTGGACGGCCCTGCAGGCTCTCAAAATTAGTGCATTCACGATCGCCATGTCCAAGATGCCTTAAAAAAACGCTGCGGCCACCTGTATGTCTTTTTACGCACACTGAAAGAGTGGCACAGCTTATCAAAGGTGTCCGTGCCTCCTTTGTTTTTATTATAATACAGAACAATATTAGATTTCTGTTTTGTTATTTCTTCCGTGTGAAGAAGCGAGGAGGCCAGAAGCACAATTTTGTCCAATTTTTTATTTCTTCGGAGCATAGCTGGGAAGGATTAAATTGTCGGTATGGCAGAACTTGGTGAGTGGCCGATCTTTTTTTGGAACCTTCGCAATAAAATCCGCTGGAATTTCCGTTTTTTTCTTGCGAATGGTACCGGTAATTCTCAAATTATATGGTTCATTGTACATTCGTTGAAGCAAACTAATTGACGTATACCAATTGTCACACGTTACTGATCGGTTTGTGTTGTAAATAGGTTCAGTTCCTAATCTAAAATAATACTCAGTAATTTTTTCATCACCTTCTACGATTTCAGTGTTTTTTTCCTAAATATGGAATCGCGTTAATCTGTAATAGAAGTTTTTGGATAGTCTTTTAAATTTTTAGAAAAATCAATGGTAAAGAAACACGTATATATTTACCATTTACGAAGTCTTTGCATCGTTTAAGCTAAGGACCTTGAGCCCATATTTATCCCGCTTATCTTTCATGTAAACTTGGAACTTACAGCATCCTCTGAAACTCAGCAGCTGTTCGTCAACAGTACATTCGTGACTCAGGCAGTAGTTACTTTTACAATTTTCTATAAACATGTTCCATAAATTCCTGATCGGAGCAAATCTGTCATCCTCTTCTCTTTCGTCTTTATTATCGAAACGAAGACAATTTGACAAAAAAGTGAACCCGTGCCTTGGAAATACGCATTTGTAAACTGTGAGGCCAGTAGCTGTTGACCATAATCGATTAACATCGACGTTTGCAGATTTCCATAATCCACTGTAATACAAGATTACGATATAAGCTCTGATCTCAATAGCATCAGTATGATGATGATAACTTTGCTGTTTTCCTTCAACAACCAATGATAAACATTCCTATTCGATCTTTAAGCTCGTATTATGTACGATTAAATTTAATTATTATTATTATTATTATTAAAATTTTTCAAGCTCGTATTATGTACGAGTACAATTCATCTCATCAGTAAATAAACACTCCTAAATAGCTTCTATCGTTTCAACATTTACAGCGTTACTAGCTGGACCATGCTCTAACGGTTGAAAATGTCTGTCTGCAAAACAAATTACAGACATTAGAATGAATAAATATAAAGTAGTTATCGATAATTAATCAATAAAAAATTATTAAAAATATATCGGCTTAATAAACTTAAATTCATATTGAAAAACATTTCTGATTTACGTTGGTATTCTTACCTGATCTACGAGACGGAGTTTTTCTGGTTCACTTGATGCCATCTTTCCCATAGATTCACTTCGACATGCATTAACCCTTTGATTTTCGCTTGGATCCTCCATGTCAATATCCATAGCATCATCATCAGATTCTTCATAGCTATCATCTGAAGAATATTGTCTTCTATTGGTTCTTCCTGCATATCATCCTCGAGCAACCGCTCTCGTCAATATCGAGAACGCAAATGATACGCCATTCTAAACATGAACAAAAAACGTAGAAAATCGTTGAAAAACGTAAAACAAAAATTTTGATGCATAAAAACGATGTTTACTTACCTCTCTTTTCTTTTTAAACATGAAAATCAAAAAACAAAATATTTCACAATTCACGAAAAACCAACGTTGATGTTTGCGGGGGGGGGGGGGGAGGGTACGAACACTCCTCAAACTGATTTTGGCGACTGCTGCAAATGAACTAACGGTCGCAGCGCTATCCCAGTGACATAGGTATAAAAGTGTACCCCTTGACTACCGATAGATGTCGTTACGAGTTTAGATTTCGAAGATTTAGATATCGAAAATCGACGAGAAACAGCGTGGGGTTCGTACATATTCCATGTGCCAGGTAGCTTTCAATTAAATAACGTAAAGGTTATTCATGAACGAATGGAGCCTAAATGTTTTTAATTGGGTATTAATTCTGGATTTGGCTCAATGCTCGATTTGGAATCTCTCTCTCTCTCTCTCTCTGGCACTATATCCCATCAAGGGATTTGGCCGCCTCACATGAGGTTTCGTAATCATATTTTCATTTCGGATAATGAGTGATTAATTCATTGATCCTAAACCAGCCGTGAATTTTTTTCCTTGTCACCGCCGGGAATCGAACCCGGGACCTCCGGTCGCTGGAGCAAGCATGCTAACCACTTTGCCACCGGGGCGGCATTGGAATCGGTTAGCTTTAAATTAAATGTTCTACAGCATGGTCAAGAACGAGTTGAAGCAAACAAAAATTTTGTAGGGGCATTTGTTGGGCGTCTTCTGATTTTGGTTCTGCTAGCTTTAATTAAATGACCGAAAGCTTAGTGAAGAAGGACCCAAAATTAAAAATTTTAAATGAGGCAAGTGATAAACCATGTTGAGACTAAAATTATGTGTTTGTTAAAAGTCCTAAACTTGGGTCAAGAACTTGGACATTATTTAGGCCATAATGAGCCTTTAATTATTTGTAAGTCAATTGATCTTGTATTGCGTTCTGATTTCAGTGTTGGTAAGTTTCGATTTGGTTCCTGCTAACTTTAAATTAAATGACCTAAAGCTTGGGCAAGAACGAATGGAGCATAAACATTTTTAAAGAACCATTAGATTAGGCCATATTGAGCATAAACTTATTTGTATATCAATATAGAGCTTGGTTTGCGTTATAATTTCGGTTTTGGTATGATCTTCGATTTGTGTTCTCCTAGCTTTAAGCTAAATGGTCTAAGGCTTAGTCAAGAACGTGTGAAGCACAACAATTTTTAAAGAGACCCTTGATTAAGCCATAATGAGCCTTTAATTTAAAATCCCATTGATCATGGTTCTGTTCTTATTTCGGTTTTGGCCTGATTTTCGATTTTGGTTCTGCTAGCTTTAAAGTGGAAAAGCCTAATGCTTTTTCTAGAGCCTTTTAATTTACCTTTAATTTTCAAATTATTTTTAAATCATTTTTTGATATGTGTCCTGTTAACTTTTTATAAGCTACCGGGAGCTATTGCTTGAGTTGGCAGAAATGGAGCACATCACTTATTTAGTCTACTATTTGCCTTTCCTTATCCATAGTATCGTGTAATGTTCTGATATCGCTTCGGACATCTATAATCAGCAGTTCCCCTTCGTAGTTCATAATCGATTTTCTCGTAAATGATATACTTTTCAAAATATTTTCAAAAACCGAAAAAGTTCCAATGGAAGCTACCACATTCGGTGAAATGATATCAGCCAAAAATCATTGGGATCTCCCAGAATCTTCAGAAAAGAAAAAAAAATCTTACGTATGAAGTTTCATTCAGAATAATCAATTCACACTTTAGAGATACCGAATTTTTGTGAAATAAAATTTATTTCAGCAAAAATTCTCTTGTTATTTCCGGCAAAAATTTTAAAAATGATATACATATGCACAAACTTTTGGAAACTTAATTATTGTTGTTAGAGAGACAATATCATTGAGCGAAATTAAAAATTCTTAAAGATTTAAAAATATTTAACTCGTCTTGATTTAGTACTTTTCGTCCCCTCGGATTGCCTAGAGATGATCGAAGTGGTTCTGAATAAGTATTTGACGTAAGAAACCAATCTCACTCAAATAAGTGTCTTACATGAAATACTAATTTAGAATAACTTCGATTACCTCTCTGCGATCCATAGCAGCCGGGCTGAACACTTTCGAATGTTTAAGAATTTTGGGATTTCACTCAATGATATAGACAACTACAAGTGGATCTGACGACAAAAAAATTAAACTTATTGGGTCTATTTTTGTATGTGAATTTCTATTTTCATAAAGAATGCCGTGCTAAAATTTCATGGAAAAAAGACTCAATGAGCTTATTTTGATGCGCTAGATGTCACATTCCCAACTTTAACAGTCCTCAATTCTCTCTCGAATAAAAAAAATTTAAGATATTTCTGAGCTTGTAACTAAGTAAGATCGGTTTTTTACATCAAATACTAACTCAGATCCTTTTAGATCATTTGTATGCGATCCTTTGGAGCCGAGTAAAAAAATTTCAAATGTTTAAGAATTTTTGTATTACACTCACATTCATTGCATAGTGCAGTTCTCTTTCGAATAACAAAAATCTCAGTGATTTTCGAAGTTGTGGGTAAGAAAGATCAAATCTTACATCAAATATTACTCGATAAAGATATTGGCGATGCTAAATATGGTCCCCATAAGTCGAACTCTGAGCTAATAATCCCATAATTTTACTTTCTTTTCCGTAGTCAAATCCCAACGGTTTTTGGCTGAAATCGGTCCACCGGAAATAGTAGTGACAGATTTTTTCAAATATTGTGAAAGTATATTATTGATAAGAAAAACGATTATAAGAACTAAAAGATTCTAAATTAAATCTGAAAAAATATTGATTCAGGTCAGTTTTCCAAAATTTAAACGGAAATTACAATTTTTCACAAAAAACTGTTTTCCAACATAATTACGACCCCTCGGAATGAAACGTAATAATTATGGTTTTTCAATAAATTGGGAGATCACAATAATGTTTGGCCAAAATCAATCCACCGACAGTTGGAACCTCCATAGGAGTGTTTCAGGTTTTTTCCAAATACTTTGAAAAGAATATAATTTCGAGTAAAACGATATAAAAACTAGAAGATTCTCAATTAATTTTACAACAATACCAATATAAAAATATCACCCGGAACCATTACAATGTCAGTTGGGCCCGTATGAAGTCAGCTGAAATTTTGTTAAGCCAACCGGAACCATGCCAGTCGAAACCAAGCCAACTATGGTGCGAGTACCACAATGCATTGCGCATTATTAACCATTATTTAAAGCCAGCTGGAACAAGCTCGAAAATAACTATATTTGAAGAGCATCCGTCTACATGGGTGTTAACAGAACAAAGTTGCCGGTGATGCAACTAAAACAGGTTACAAGTTCTAGTAATGAATTGGGAAACTCACTATACTCAGTGGATTGCTCCCACTAGCCGTGAATTAAAAGAAATGCACCAAGCGGATATGTTTGAAGAAGGAATCGAGACATCCAGGACACACTTACCCGGATTATTTTAACAAAAGTATCGTTCGCCCGCATAATACTAATCTCACTGTTACGTTCCCGTTCCGATGGTGATGGTGATGCTCTGTTCTGAAGACGTGCTCGCCTTATTCCCGCATAAATCCAATACAGATTGTTGGGATTAAGTCACCCAGTCGAACTTAATCACAACTTATCCAATTTTTGTTGTTTTCTCTTCTCGGCCACAACAAGCACCCAACGAAGTCCATGTCAGTTCTAATATACACAACCGGCAACAATTACACATCAATTGCTCGTACACAATTTACTTTTTTCATTTTATTTTGGTTATTTTTCCACGATCCAAGTGCACAATAGTATCCTTTTTTAGGGATTTGAACGCTTGATATAAATATGTTACCTGACGCAGTGACGTGAACTACTCATTGTTGCATTCATAACAATAAAGCGACAAACCCTCGTTTTACGTATATTGCCTGGCCAAACATTGTTCTCTTACAGACTCTCTAAACTCCTTGCGAATTGCTTTATTACGTAGATAGCGATTTCTTTTAAAAACGGTATCTGTCTTTTACACTTACAGTTTCAATTTTAAGCACTTATAGTTTATGCAATTCACGTATAGTCCGTACACAATCGGTTGAAGTGTTTTCTTGCGACCATGTAGCCGTTGTGTGATTAGCACTACCTACTACGGACGGCATATTACGCAACTACCAGAAAGTGGTCAGAATCGATGTTGGCGCCGCCTCTAATCTTAATATCCTAGATGCTAGACATATGTATTTTTGGTGGGAGGATGTTCTCGACCGGATTGCCAATTTGCGCGTAGAGGTCAAGCTAACAAGGAAAATTGCTCTACTTCTGTCTCAAGATAGTAGACCACAAGCCGTTTTAATATCTTGTTTCTCGTTTAATTTGCCACCAGTCCTACATCGATGTTTTGGTGAGTTCGTTTAGTTCCTCATGCATTTCATTAACGCTCCATACTTTACAAAAACCACATTGCTTTATTAATAATATATATTCCAGAAAAAAAATTGTAACCAAAATCATTTCTAGCAAATTGTTGAGATTTGGTTAAATTCGGGGAAAATATAGCAACTTTGTATTAAACGGACCAACGGAACCGAATCCCTATATCATAAGCGGGGTTTCTTTGTGTCTCTTTTGTAATACTGATAGTTTTATCTTTATAAGGACGTTCTAAGAAAAGTTTTCTAAATGTGTATGCAATGATCAAACACACGAGGTTTACAACTTTATTAATTTCCAAAAAATATTTCAAATTTTTTCAATCTAAAAGTGGATACCGTTCAATATATCTCATATTCACTGCATAGTACCTAACATCGTGTATTGATTGAATGGAATTTACATAAATTTGTTGCTAGTTTCCTATAAATAAGAAAAAAACTTCAATACACAAGTTTTTTTTTTATTCAACTCGAATTCAAAAAGTTTAACTAACATCAAAATATTTGTAGAACAAAGTTCAGCATTATTTATGAACGTAGTCATAAGACTTCTATATCGATCCACTTGTAATATAATTTTAACGATATGCTTTTTAAGACGAATTTACGAATCGATCAATTAAAATAAATTATCTTCGATTAGTAATCTTAATTAAATGTCCACATGGCAAAGTCGCCGTAACACGTAAATTAAAATCTAATTCCGACAACTTTAAATTGGTTTTAAATTTATAATTTGTAATTAAATTAATCAAGATAATTTTGATGAAAGATTGGGCGTATTTCGAGCCAATGCAGTTGCGAGGACCGTACCCGAATGGTATAAAGCTGCTACTTGGCCGTGATGCAATATTTTCAGGTAAAAAATTATCAGGATTGAATTCGGCTGCACGTTCTCCCCAAACAAATTTACTTCGATGTATGTTTAATATTGGAATAAATATATCGGCCCCCGGTGGAATGGTTCCATTAGCTGTAAATTAATATACTTAACAAAAATATTGCAATATATATTATACATACTAAGATTAATTTCAGCCGAGGATGTTCTTCCTATAACAGAAACGATTGGTAACAGCCTGAATGATTCCTTAATGACACGTTCCAGATGAGTAAATTCGGATAAATTATCATACTGAATTGGATTGTAATCACTGGTGTTTCGAATAGTCTGAATTTCGTGATAAGTTTGTTCTTGAATATCGGGGTGCATTGCTAAACACAGCAAAACGTTTGATAATCCAATTGTGGAAGTATCCGTCCCAGCCATTATAACGTCGATTAAATGATCATAAATATCCCGTTCGGTGATTTGATTTGTTTTTTGCAAATATATCAACTTTTTCATCAAATTGTCCTCTTCGGATTCATCATCCATATGTTTATTGACCATTGGTCTTATTTTGGTGATTAGCATTTCGTATAACGTTTCATCGATGGTTTTACGACCACATAATTTTAAAAGTTTATCTTTTATCGCCAATGGTACCAAGTTGATTAGTTTTTTATCCCATAATTTCATATTTCTTTCTAAAATTTCATGAATTTTTACTACCTTATCGTAACCGACCCGCTTTGCCCCGTATATGGTTTTTAATTGAAGTTCAACGAGGCGCAGGCTAATTATGTGCGTGATTTCAAATATTTCTTCAGTTGTTGCATACGATCTCAGATCATGTACTAAACTATCCGCAATTTGATTTGCATTCGGTATAAACGATTTTATTATTTGCGGTGAAAATGATGAATTTAATAATTTTCGATGCACTCTCCACTTATTGCCTATATACATATTTTGATACATCTATTAGTTAATTGTATATAAATAAAAAATTTGAAACAAAACTTACTGTCCATCGATATAAAACCATCATTGTCGCCCACAACTAATTTGTATGTCGCCATTCGATCCAAACATTCATTCGACGTCAAAACAATTTTAACGTCTTCAGGCGTCGTTACATAAATAATTAATTTATTAAACACCCACAGCACACACGAGTTATCGATCGAACTTATTTGTCGTAATAAATTTTTTAAATTTTTTTCAAATTTCTCGTTCCAACTAAAAAGCACTTTGTGGCCATGACCAATCACTGGTAAACCTTTTATTTCATAAATGTTGTGTAATCCTTTCCGAATTTTTTGTACACTTTTGGCACATTTTATATAAATTATTGTTAAATAAACAATAAATAATATTAATAAATAAAATATTAGCATTATGCTGTTGTAAATTATTAATGGAACAATACACGAGTACGCAAGAACCACTTGTTATTGGCACAGTAATATTTTTTGTACTATACGCGAGTACTAGCAGATTTTATTGGTTTTGTATAATTTTAGTCGAACTGTAGCGATAAATGTTCAATGCAAGTATTTGCAATTTGCATTATGCACATTCTCTCTTTAGTCTTGAAATGTGTCATCGAACCATTAGTGCAAAATAAAAATAGCAAAATTATCGGTAGTTCTCTTTTAAACTGCTTAAGACAAACCTAGAATTTATTAATTCTCATTGAAGTGCATTTTAACAAGAAGATTAAGTATTGAATTTATAATTAGCTTACTCTCAATTACATGTGTTTTGATAAAATAATAATAAAAATTGCGCAATTGAAAATAAAAAGTCTGTGTACTGTGTAAGTACTTTTTCCTCTCATATAAATTACAGAGTGATCAATGGATTTTGTGGTTTGATATTAATTATGTATGTTATTTCACACAGTTAGGTTACTTTCAAATACAATCATTTCTGGGGACTTTGTGTTGTGAGATTACAACAGCAACAGATTAAAAGTTCAATGAAACTTCTAAACCGTCTGGATATGTTTATGAACATTTACGTGCTTTTTGAAATCACTTGCTGCGTTTATTACTGTGCCAAATTAGTAATGCTAATTCAAAATGAAAAAGATAATTGTGGCATGACATTGTAATCGATACCGGTTATCGGACAAAAATATTTCATGAACTAGTTTACTTTTACCTACCGAAAAACACGTTTATACTTGGCCAAAATCACTTCGCTCAGTAAGTTTTATATTGTTGTTATCATGGATTACAAATGTACATAAATCTGGAATACACCACACTTGATTTTAAACCGAATAATTGAACCAACAAAAAACTGTTTTGTATTTCGCAATGATACAGAATGAATATTGGTATTGTGACTTGATTTATTTTCGGCTGGCTTGTATATGGGCGAAAGTATATGGACGCTTCTAATGATTCCGACTGGTAAAAAGCTTGCTGAAGTTGACTTTAAATATTTAGATCCAATGTCATTTTTATGATTCCGGCTGGAAGTTTTTTTCTGTTGCACAACCATCTAAAACACATTGTGTCTATTATGCAAGTTTCTAGTGGTTTCGGTTGACTTTATTTTGGCTGGCTTGGGCTTCATTTATATGGGCTTCATTTATATTGGTCCCGGCTGATAGTTCAGATAGTGCACAATGATTCACAATGCATTGTGCTAGTTTTGTTATAGTTAATTTGGTTTTGGCTGGGATAGTCTCAGCTAGCCTCAAATGGTGGCGGCTAGCATTGTTATGTGTAGGACAACCGTCTAGAGCGAAAAGTGCTCATTGTGCAGGCTTAAAATGGATCCTATTAAAAATTCAGAACTCTCACATGATAGATTTGATTTCGGCTAGCTTTGTATGGTTCTGGCTGAATTCATTCAGCTTACATTCTAGAGTTTTCAGTTAACATTTTTATATTTCTAGATGAAGGCTAATGGTTGGTTCCGTAAATGGTTCTTAATCTTCTTACTATTGCTGAAACAATCCGGGTAAATGTATATCTTGTACGTTTCGATTACTTCCTCAAACACACAAAATTTCGCTTGGTGCATTTCTTTCAACTCACACCGAGTGGGAGGAATCCACTGAGTAAAGCGAGTTCACCAATCTTTATATATATATATATATATATAACCAGCTGACCCGGCGAACCTCGTTTCCCCCCAAATTTCTTCGCTCCGAGCAAATAATTTTGTTTCTCACGAAAATTGATTTTGTTTGTATTGTAATTGAACTCGAATCAATTTACAATAGACGATTGAGTTCAACACTAAGGCAGGTTTATGGTTGCGTTCGTTCGTTCGTTTGGTCGTTTTTTCGACCAATCATCTCTTGTGGAGAAATCAAGAAGAAAATATCGTCATTTTTGAGCAATATGATTGGTCGTAAAAATTGTCAGAACGAACGAACGAACGCAACCAAAAAGGCGGCATAATGTATTGAAAAGTGAATGAAATGTCGATTCAAACTCAGGGATCTAAAGAAAATTGAGTTGATTTTTGGAGTTTTTCTCTCAGTGTGGAAATGAATTAAAGTCAGTTGGAACTCAAGATAATTCAATGTATTTTATTCGAGTGGAATTAAATGGAGTCAATACAATACATTGTGGTAAACAATATTTTTCGTTTTTGTCCGGCCCGTAAATAAACAACGATGATGGTTTGCCAACTCATTGACCATGAGAAAAACACGGAAATTCCAGATTTATTCAGCACACTCCCAACGATTAAAATTGCGATTTATTAATCGTTATAGCGAACGCCAAACAAATGAGGAACTGAATGCTCTCGAAGTCGAATGGAATGTCAGTTGGAATCAGAGGAATTCTCGGAATTAGAACATCTTCTCCTTTGAATTTGCCATTGATGATCTTCGCTTGAATCACGTTGTTCATCAGTTTCTTCACACCCAATCGCGTTCTATTACACAATCTCGGAAGGTTCAGATTACGCAGCATGATTATCATAGATCCTACCTTGAGTATCAAGTTATGGTTGGTTTTGAATCAAGTAATTAAAACTGTTCCTTTTTCTTTGCTGCCAAAATCGCTCGTTTGCTGAGCCAATCATGATTCATAATTAATTTCGGTCGATGTCCGGAAACAGCTCTCTTCCTGCGACGTCGTGAACATGCAAAAATTCGATGGAAACGAAATCAATCCTGTCAAAACATCAACAGGGATTTGACCAATGCTAAGCGCCAACAGTTGTTTGGAAAAATCAGCAGTTGATGAGTCGTTCTGAAACGCGACTCTCATGTTCGTGGTAAATTGCAACTTCTTCACATAGTCCCACAAATCACGATTTCAGACATGCGTTGAGCTCATCTGCTGCTGTTGATCTCGGAATGACAGGTAACCTTTGACGAAAATTGCCGGCCAGCAGAATCATCGCTCCACCAAAACGTCTTGAGTCACTTCGTAAATCTTTCATCGTTCGATTGAACGCTTCCAATGATCGTTTATGTGCCATTATTCATTCATCCCAGATGATGATTTTGCAATCTTGCAATACCTTGGCTATCGCCGAGTACTTGGCAATTGAGGATTGAGCACACTGGCTTATCATTCGTGTGGATATTCATTGGCAACTTCAACGCAGAAATGCCGTCCGGCTACCGTCTAGCAATGTGGCTGCAATTGAACAGTGGGATGACGTTCGTGTAATGCAAATAAGAAAATACACCAAACCGCCTCATTACAATTAATATAACGGCCCTATTGGAATCTTAACACTTCGTCATTTGCATCCGAAGCAGCAATTCCGAACATTGCCAGTTCGCTATCTTTGTTCGCGTATGTAGACAAATTTAAGGGAGTTACAGTACTCAAAAATTGTTGTGTGGTGCAAATGTTTTCGATAGAAGCTTGCAATACGGAACGATCCAGCGATTCTTTTCCTTTCACCTCATCGTGACTGTTCTGCCACCATCTTCAAGTGAACGAATCCGATATAGTAGATAACCGTCGTTTCCACTAATTGTGTATGTCAGCAACGGACGCGGAAATTGGTTTGTGCATTTCCCATCGGCCGTACATGGTGAATCTGGATTATGAGTTCTAGACGCACCGTGAATCATGTTTTTTGCGACTAGCACGAACAACTCCAACTCTCCTTCTGGATCTGGTATTTCGGCGCTGATGATTGGATGTTGGATCGATTTGATCTGGTCTTATTTTCTCAATTAACCACAGCAGAATGTGTGCATGTGGTAATCCATGCTCTACCACTCTACTGAGTACATCCAACAACGTGGCTATTCGAAAACCGTCTATTTAACGATGAAGTCCATTAGCGTCCTTAGTTTTTGTTTAAACATATGTGGGGTGATGTCGTGGCGATTGCTGGAAGTTTGTCCTGGCAGTAAATTTCCGGTAATTTCAGACCATTTTGGATTGCATGTGAACGTGATGAACAAATATGGCCGCCCCTAGTGCCGCACATGCGTCATAAGGAGAATGCTCTATTGACCGACGTTGGTTACATATTAGCCCGAAGCGATGGCAATGCGCAGATGAATGTTCTGCTCGGAACTTAGTTTTGATTGATCGAATTGGATGAAATTTAAACGTCTCGTTTCGATCTTGACATACATATCAATGCAATCTCTTATATCAACCATCCTCTGGCAAATGCGAATACTACCAAAAAAGATTGAGCGTAATCGGTTCAGCCGTTCTCAACTGATGTGCATGAAAGAAAAAACTCAATTTTCTTCCGGTTTTCCGGAAGCTTTCGAGTTTTCCACTCAGATTTTCCAATTTTTCTCTTCTAAAAGACCATCTGGATCGGATACGTGCGAAATCCCGTACAAAAATATAATTTTTCGATTTTACGAATTTTTCCGACTTTTTCGGTGGACTTTCGGTGAATTTTCTTTCGTAAGAACGATCTCCTTGAAATTGGGAACACAGCAAAAAAAGATTGAGCAAAATCGGTTCAACTGTTCTCAACTGATGCGCAAAAAAAAGAAATACCAAGAAGAGCATCTGGATCGAATACATGCGAAATCCCGTACAAAAATATCATTTTTTCGATTTTCCGACTTTTCCGGTGGATTTTCCAATTTTCTTTCGTAAGAACCATCTCCTGACGATTGCGAACACAACAAAAAAAGAATTAAGCCAAATCAGGTCAGACGTTCTCAACTGATGCGCGTGCATAGATTTTTTACACCATTTTTATATACATATATAGATCGATTTAGATAAATAGATAAAATAAATAGATTGGAAAAAAAATACTAATCTGCACGCAGTCTCCGGTGGGATTCGAATCCAGTACCTCCCACCCCAAGCCCCGCAGCTTTAAACACTTTTTCATTATCTGTCTCATAAAAAATGTACATACAAAATTCATATAAAAAAGATTTTTAATCGATTTTTCGGGTTTTTCGACTTTTCCGGTGGATTTTTAAAATCTCCTGGCAATTGTGAACACAATAAAAAAAGATTTACCCAAATCGGTTCAGCCGTTCTCAACTGATGCGCGCACATACATTTGTACATCAATTTTATATATATATATATATATATATATATATATATATATATATATATATATATATATATATATATATATATATATATATATATATATAGATAGATAGAAGATAGATTGTAATCTTAAGTTCCTAGGTTGATAGTACAAAAGTTCGATAGCCAAAGATTTACCATGTCACGATTTATACACTATATGTATATTGAAAGAGCGTATAGAGCCAGTAATGATGTGCTTGATAGGGTTATAATTGAAAACTTTGCATTTTGTGCCCAAAAAACCATTGAGAAACTGGATGCTGCATCATCAATACAATGAAGCAGTAAGCAGGGTCACACTATACCCAAAAATGATTCTTAACAAGGCAAGCGTATTCCTGGTTCATGTCATTGTCAAGCGATAAGAGGCGAATATTTGCCACCAGAGCAAAACGACGTGCCAATTACTAATAAGATCAATTAGCCGGAACATTCAAGAATAGCCGATCAATTTCCGACAGCCCTGCGACTTGAGCATTAAGCACCGCTTAATTGTGTTAAGGAGTTTTGAATGGCCGTTATCGTTGTTATCGTTTACAACTTCCAGAACCTTCCAAAACGTATTTTCAAATTTAAGTAAATGGCCAAGTTTCAAAATCTCAGGCGAAGTTAAGTAAAAATTTGTATCTCTTGAGATCTTGCTAGGCCGGAAATGAATCTGTGTATTTTAAATTGGTAATGATAAGGGGCGAACTATGGTGGTTTCACCATTACCAGCCGTTGGTTAGGATTGGCACAATCTTCCAGCTACGATGCGGATTGACAGCTTCAATTATAATTATATATATATATATATATATATATATATATATATATATATATATATATATATATATATATATATATATATATATAATATATATATATATTTATATATATATTTAAACTACACTAAAATCGGTGCAATGGTTTTGGCGTGAAAGGTGAACAATGAAATTGGTGCGGACGAATAGACAGACAGCAAAAATTTAGAAACTCTTAATTATGATTACTTATCTCACGAAAGATGCTACATACTTAAAAAAAAAGTAATTTATTTTTCTGTTTTAAATTATTTTAAAACAGACAGACACACCAGCTTTATTTGTATATATAGATAAATGAATTAAGTAAGTTTACAAATAATAAGATAGAAATAAAAGTATAGGATCAACTAAACCAAAATGTTTTCCTATAATTTAAAGTAGAAGCAAACGAACATTAACTTTTTGATATATTTCGGTGGCCGTATAATCACTAACAAATAAATATTTAAAAAGTTATTCATCGTGATAAATTACTAACAACAAGTATAGTGTACTATGAAAATATGATTTTCTGGAAAAAGTTGTTGTTTAAGTGAAGTTTCAAGAATCAAGATATAACTTTTCAACTTTCCGTTACAAGTGACATCGAGATACCTTACAAGTATCGAACAAAATTATGTCCTAAGAACCATTCATCTCCATCAAATTATACAGCTGCATTATATTATAAAGTACCAACCATTATAAAGTACACAATCTTTGTAAAACAACTTTAAATTCTTCTTCCCATCGTTATATTTTCCCGTTCATGTTTTTTATAAAATTCCCATTAATAACGAGAAGCAACATTTCTCTCGTCGAATAAAATTTCCATTTCCAATCGGCATTTTTATCATACAGGAAATATTTTCTGACCTGTTTAACATAACTCAACCAAAAAAAAAAAAAACATAAATGTTCTACACATATAAAATAAGAAAAAGCTCCACTCAAATAAAGCACACAAAAAAAACCATTGAAATAAAAGTTTTTAATTTTATTTCCATGTAACAATTTTCTATTTTCTTCCATTTATTACATTTTACTGTTGTATTCCAAAAATTAGAATAAAATTCTATTTTCTTTTCTGTATAACAACATTAAAAATTCTAACAACGATAATATATTAGTTACATAAAAGTATAAAAAAAAAACACCGAGCAAGAAGCGGTCTGAAGGTGAGGAACAGAGACCGAGTGCAAGGTGGGGAAACAAAAAGTAAAGAAACGTCCAACATCGTACACGAAAGATTTATAATTTAAGTTTTTGTATCAGCAGAACACAAACAAAAAAAAACACAGGAAACTTAACTTTTTTTTCTTGAACAGGTGCTTTATTCTTTCAAATTTTCCATTTTCGACTACACTTTTTTTTATATTTTATTTCTATACTTTACTTAAAACAATAATATTTCATTCAATTGGATTTCATTTGTACAAAATGACAATGAAAAATTATCCATTTGAACGTAATTGTTTGTGTTGGATTTCGTACTCGTTTTAGATTTTATGTAACGTACTGTATACATGCATTTTTGCACGAGTGATATCGAACAGAAAATTGCTTGCACAATATTTACACAAAATCAAATAAGAAAATTGTTTAATCGATTTTCATCTTTACGAGTATAAGTATATTATTATATTGATGCATCTTAATCTACTTTCAATCGAATAAACATATCCCACACTCAATACTCAATGGACGTCGGTTTTTTATTTATTAAATGTTTGTTTCGTTATTCTACTCACATGTATAGTGTTTCTATTTGAAAACCTACTACGTACGCGTACTTATAGAGCGAGTCTCAAATGTTTAAATGATGACTGCATAAAAGCTTTTCTAGCTAATTTTCCATTGATTGTCCTTGAAAATGGTTTCTCCAAGAATTGTCCTTGAAAATGTTATCCAATGATGAGTTTCTAAATGAACACGCGGTATAATAAGTAGTCGATTAGCAGTAGTACATCTTTTTTATATTAATGGTTTCTGGTTATGAATTGCAGAGTAATTTATTGATGTAAAAATCTAAACTAATCGGTGGGATACAATTTAATGTTAAAGTTAAACAGAGATGGGTGTTTTGTAAAAATTTTGTATATAAATCACATGATTGATGCAATGACAAACTTAATTTTATGACAATCGGTTTAAAACTGTTTTGAATTTGATTTGAAACATTTCATTTGTTTTAGGTTGTTGTCATAAGCCTATGATCTATGGCTACATTTTATTATTTAGTTGGTTTAATAAAATTTTCCCTTTGCATCGGGAGCATTCATTCACGAAGAATTCTCTCAAATATCACACAACATTACACTTTTGTGAAAATATAGCCCAATTTTGTATCCCCGAAAATCGAAAAAGTTGCTTATGGCAATACTATACATTTTTATGTATACTATTGCGACATTTAATTATCAATTATAGCAATAAATCTAAATTTGGCAAATATTCCAGGAAATTTTTGAAATGTTTTCAATTTTTTTTTTACTAAGTTTCACACTTGAAGAATTGTATAAATTGTGAAAGAGCGGGGATTTGGGGCAGGCCCCATTTTCTAAGATATACAACGAATTAAAATTCCATTAAAAAATATTTTGTATATACTGATATTTGATTATTTAACATTTGTGACACTATCAGAAGAAGCGATAAGAGCCATGAAAACTCTTTGATCTGTGTCTGCAAGGTTGACGAAGCAATTAATATTAATAAAAATAAAAATAAAATATTGGAAAAATAAAAAAATGAAAAATGTTCATCTCCTAAAAACTGATAGGAAACAAACCTCATTTAAAAATTTATACTCCTTACCTGATTTTCTCGATGTATACGTAAAGTAAAATTATGCCAAATATACCAACAGCGAAAATCAAAAAATACTTTAAATATTCCTCCTTCACCAAAATCAAATATAAATGCAATATTTTTTACTCTCACCCCAGAAAAATGTTTGTGTCATGATAGTTTTAGCTGTCATGACAGTAAAAATGCCGTGATTTTTTGGGCTGAGAGTAAAAAAATGTCATGATAGCAATAATTAGTGTTGCCATCGCATTTTTCGGAGATGGAATTTGGGCTCACATACATCAACATTACTACATAATAGTAAATATTAAAATAGATTTTCTTTGCGGCTCTATGTTACTGAGAAAACAAATTTATTTTTTAGTTCCAATATTTAAATGCCCCTGTAATGTATGGAACTGGTTTGTTTCTCTAATAAAATTTAGTACCAAAATTTTGTATACTTAAATATTCTTATATTTTTTATATGTGTAAAAATAATTAATAAATTATTTATTTTTCATTATTTTGTATCTAAATATTGCATATTATAATAAATTAATAACCACTTATCCTGGACACATTAATGATTTGCCATGCCAGGTTAAAATTACCAAAAATAATCATCATTGCGGCGTAAAAACAAAACTTGTATGATGTCATTTAAATATGTATTATTCTACACAGCTCTCGGCAAACTTTGCTTGAATTTTTTATTTTGGTTTTCCACGAAAACAAATTGCAAAAATAAACCGTGAAAACTCTTTTGTTGGCCGCTACTGACCTATTTATTTTTTATTTTAAAATTTTAAATATCTTAATCGAGATAAAACAAAGTGCAGATTGCTCTCGTGCTTGACACTTACTACAAACATGTTTAAGCTACACTGTAACCGTAGCAGTGGTTGAATTGAAAGGCAGACAACGAAACAGGTGCAAACGGACAGACAGAGAGACAAAAAATTGTGAAATATGTGATATTAGTGAACACACTCTCTAGTGTAATTATGTGTATGGTATATGAAAGGGTGCACGGGAGATATAAAATGGTATCTTACACACGCGGTTATTAGGGTTAATTTAATATTACAACAGGTTATGGGCTCAGTCCATGGCAACGAATAATTTGAATTAACAATTAAAACTTTGATAGTTTTTGCGAGTGGGTGTGTATGTGTTTAAAAAAATAAGGTTACATCCGCAAAGTATTGTAAATGTGGATTTCATCATCGTGTGAAAAGAAGAATTCGGACGACAACGATCAGCGTGAATTTTTTCTGTGATTTATATTCATTTTGATTTCGGTACAAATTTCGATGTGAAACAAAATGGGAATAAGTCCATTCCTAATATGTAATTATAATAGGGTTCAAAAATTCGTTCATTAAAATGAATTATTCAATTCACTCTTTAGTGAATTAACTAATATATGTCGGTGCATACATAAATAATTAAATAATAATAATAATAAAAATTGTGCGTTTTAAGTTAAGTGAAAAGTGATACAAACAAATGAATAGTTGTATTAATTTGTGTATGATGCGTTTGCAATGGCGCAGAATATGTATAACAATTTCGTTTATATGTATTTTGTTGCCGGTGTTTGAATGCATCATACGCATTGTATGTAATTTTTAGATATGTGTAGGACTTTCTTGATGTCAAAGGATGCGCAAAGCTAAGTGTTTTGTTTTTTTTTTCATTTTTTTCATTGTTTCATTGTTTTAATATTATTTTATTATTACTTATTATTACAAAAATTTAAGTATTAGGTACTGTTAACATAAATACTAGTGTTTTTATTATTTTAGTTCCCATATAAGTTTTAATTTTGTTTGTGAATGCATAGCAATACATATATAGTAGTACCATCATTCGAAAAAAATCTTTAGAGGGTGAAAATCCAGGTAGCGCGTTAATCGAGATTAAGTTATGCAATAATTTTACTAGTTCGCCTAAATGTTTGCAAGATTAAATACACTTACAGTACACACGGCGTATTTTTGTATACCATTAACCAGTATAGTATTGCTTCACTCTAACTTATTATACTACATATTAACACAGAATATATTTATTTCAACTCGTATTGTTTTACAATTGTCAAGGTCATGTAGAAAATGTGTTTAATATTTTTTGTGATAAACAATAAAACAAATCATGAATACCTTACTTCAATTTTCTTTTTATAAAAAATAGCATAAATAATTTTTTTTCTATGATAGAAATGCAAAAGAATATGAATTGTTCAATCAAAGAAATCCATTATTGGAAAGGAGATATGAACGATAGGATATATACATATGTATATTAATATATTGAGTACATACTTAGCTGTGTATTATTATTGTTGATTTTAAATACATCTGTTCTCACAAACACAAACGAATAAAGATTAAAAATGAAAACGATGTAGAAATCTATATAGAACAACTAAATACAATTTTTTAAAAGGATGCCGTTGATTGCACTGTTACAGTATGGTAATTTATAATTGAAAATATGAACGAGTAATTTTCTTATATATGCATACATTAAGAACAATGTATTGTTATGGAAAGGCAGATTTTCTATTTATCCAAATCTGTGTGAAAGTTCAGGGACATTGAACCCAATATTTGTTTCAAAATTAAAATAAAATTTATTAATTCGATTTTATCATAAAAAATATTACGTAAGAGAAGTACGTAAAAATAGGAAAATTGTCACTTGGACATACTACAATAGTATGTCGTTTTTCATTATTGTCTTTCAATCAACTATTTATTAAGGGATTGTTCCTCATTGGAATAGAAAAAACGAGGATGTCATTATAAAGATTATAATTTCAACCAAAGCATGTCTGACTTGATCTGTTTTGTCACAGAATCCAATGAGAGTCATGTGGTGTTTACAGTGTGCAAATCTAGAGCGTATAATTATAATCTAATTATGAGCATTTAAGGTTCGCTAACAAAACTTAAATTCATTTTTCTGCTAATCTAATCTGTTAATCTCTAATAAATTTTATTGTTTAAATTGGGGGCTGAATTAATCCATCTCAAATGAATTACATATCCCTTTTGTGTTTTACTAACACAATTGTGCGGGTAGGGCTAAAGTACCATGTATATGTAGTTTTGTATGTTTTTTGAACAAATTTACACATTTGTGAATTCCTTTTTAACTTATTTTCCGTCCGAAAAAACACTATATCTATACACACAGTTGTGTTGGTTTTACTTCAAATCAAGCGAAATTTTTAATGAACAACGCCGTTACATACGTTAATTTTTTACTCACACATTTGTGTGGGTTGGACTAAAATTGAGAAGATTTTTTATTTTTCTTAGTTGAAAAAGGGATATAAGAAAGTATATAAGATATTTTTATAAATTCAATATACAAGTGAATAGCTTACGAGTTTAGGTTGCCGCTCACTATTTTGTAATTAAAACTATTTTTAAATAGTAGTTAAGCTAGAGATTGGTCAGCATTGTCCGAAAAAAAACGTTTCAGTTCTTTATGGCAGGATAAATAATGGCTTACTTTTAAGTTCCGTCTTTATTCGAACGCTAATTTTAAATTGTTTAGTTTGATGTACCATACAAATTATTTTTTTAAATAAAAAATGCGTTGTGTATTTTATTTTGAATAAAAAAAATCAGTTTTTATTTTCCTCTAAATTGTAAAATTTTATTTTTATGTCTTAATTTAATTAATTAACCTTAATTTGTATTTAGTCTTACACCGTTTTAATACTTAATTACCTTTCCGAAACGAATATTTATTTGTGGAGACTTTAAACAGCTTTCACAATAAAACAATTTTTATTTTGCCTTAGAAGTTTGTTTGAAAATCAAACTTTAGAAAAAAATTTACTTTAGAGAAAAAATTGTCTATTGTGAGAGCTCTGTTAAGGTGATGATACATGTACAGATTTTCCCTTTAAGGCATAAAAATTATGCGCGCTTGTTGGTTAAAAGTCAGCTATCTTGAATCGCTTTGAATCAATTCGGATGATTTTGCATACTCATGAACGATGGCTACTAATAAGACAGTAAGGCCTGTTTCAGCTGAACTAAGACAAGCGAACTGACCTATGTTCATCGTTCTTGGTTGTATATAAAAAACTTTTATAAGCCCCGTTTCCCACTTGAGCTAAGTATTTTGACTGATATGAGCTATGTTTTCATTTAACAGCTTCACGTTTTGTTTTTTTCCAAAGTCAAATAAGAGAAATATTGTAGATAAATCTCAGAGTCTACCCAATCTGTAAAGCAATGTATTTAAATTTTTATTTTCACCTTGGAGATACGAGGGCAAATCAAAAAGTCTTGCAATTTTATATGAAAAAAAAGAGTGAATGAGACAGCAATATTTTTATTTTTCGACATAATCTCCTTTAAGGTTTACACATTTGTCACATCGATCAATTAACTTGCCTAAACCCGCTAAAAAAAGATTTCTTTTGCTCCATAAAATATTCATTTACAACAGACTGTACTTCATAGTCACTGGAAAATTTCGGGCCCCTTAGTGTTTTTTTTTTAAATTGGAAAACAGAAAGTAGTCACTGGGTGCCAAGTCTGGACTGTACGGTGGATGCGGTATTTCCATGAAGCCGCAGCCCTTTAATGCAGCTTGAGCAATATTAGCCTTGTGCACTGGTGCACAAATTACCTCGTGCATATGTCTGCCAAAATATTATTAGAATCACATAAGTAGTCACATAGGCGAATATGTACACAATAATAGCAATGTATGTGTGAACGATATAGCTGACTTTTGCAATCCAAAGACAACCCGAGCTAAGTTAGTTTGTATCGCTCAAAACAGAAAAACATAGCTCGCATAGCTTAGCTCAAGCGTGCATCGTTTCATTAAAACTCTTTATTTTCAACCAAGAGCGATGAACTTAGCTGACATCGCTTAGCTTAGCTTAGCTCAAATCTGCAACGGGCCTAATGGAACGATGCACATTTGAGCTAAACTATGCGAGCTATGTTTTTCTGTTTTGAGCGATACAAACTAACTTAGCTCGGGTTGTCTTTGGATTACAAAAGTCAGCTATATTGCTCACATTGCTATTATTATGTGTACTTATAAAATATTGAAATTTGGATGACATTTGAGTATTGTTGAGTTTGGTATTGTGGATCAAATTCAAAAAAGTGGTTGAATTCTTAAATAATATAATAAAATTAGTTAATTAATTTTTGACAGACATAGGATTTTACTTGTATTGAAATGTATGCGTGAGAGATATAATAAGCTCAAATGTGCAGCCGAATGAGCTGTGCGAGCTAAACTATGCTAATAGAAACTACGTTTCTTGCTTAGCTTAGCTGAAATGTGCAACGGGCGTTAGAATGAAATAACTAGCCGTTTTGAACAGAACCAAAGAGCTAAATAAAAATTAAGGTTAATTAAATGGGAGCATTATTTTCATAAAAGCTCCCATTTAATTAACCTTAATTAGGTTAATTAAATGGGATTTCAGTTGGGCTCTTGAAAGTTCTAGTTGCTACAATAGCTTAAATTGTTGTAATTTATTTTATCTTAAAAAACAAATTAATCTCTCATAAGATAAAACAATAATATTTTTATCTAAATTGTATTTTAAATAGGAAAGCAATCGCCAATGGTAGTTTTTAACTTGCTTACTAGAGTTTTAATCTCTTTACAATTTTCATAATACCCTTCTAAGACCCTTCTAAGTCACATAAAAATAAAATTAAAATTTAGCCCATACAAAAATTTTAAAACATGTACTAGTTTTTTTATACTGAATAATACAATTTTTTATCCTTATCTGGCAAATTAAAACCTTTCTTTAATAAATGCTTGTAACATGAAGGTGATTTAAAATCAAATTCCAAATACAGTTTTTGTTCAACTTGGGTCCAAGATAATTTTAATTTATGAAATATTTGTGCAAGTACAAAATGTGTTTACTTGTGGTCGATCGTCAAGTGTATTATCAATTAATATTTTTATTGTGTTTTGTTCTGTTTGCATTTTACTTTTCTGAGGGGTATTTAATATAAACCTGAGAATTTTGTTTAAAGGTTGAACGGGTTCTTTATTTTCGTCTTCAATTTGATGTTGCGGACTAGGAAATTGAGATGGTGAGATGGGACATTCATGAGGAATTTGTGGAACTTGATAATTCTTTTAATAAGTTCTTGGAGGCCCTTTTTCATATTTCAATGTTATAGGTGGGAAATCAGGTGTTTTCAATATTCTTGTTGTTTGACTCTCAGTGTTGTGTGTCTGGTTGGAAATCGTACGCGAAACTTTTGGAATCAATTTTTTTTTATTTAAAAAAAATTCGAATTTTAATAAACGCTTGCATCGTGCATCTATGTCATTGACCTTACACTTACAAACAAGATTATTAACTGGCTGGGGAAAGACAGTTTTTTAAATATTTTTTGTTCTAAAACTACTTATTTTGAAATCATTAAAATTAAAGTTCTTCATAATAGTTATGCGTTTGGAAGTAACTTTATTCTTGTCGAACACACGACGATGGTCATGCAGCACCGTAAAAAATGTTCTGGTGGATTTACAGTCATTTTTATTTAAGCAGTTTTTGTAAGCACACACCATTTTATCACGCAAATTCACAAAAGTTTTAATACACAAATTTTCAAAATGAACTTTTTATACGTTTAAAAATAAGAAAACACAAAGCTACATGCGTTACGATTAGACGACAAGCAATAAAATTTTAAACGAACAAATTTACGAAATTAACTTGCAAACAATTTTTAAATCTTTGTAGTGTGTAGATGTATGATTTCCTTTTACATATATTGAATTGCTGAGTGTGTGCGTGTAAATAAGTATGTATATCATCGGTGATCTATCTATATAGTTATCGAAATAAAATCGAAAACCAAATAATGTGTATGTGTTGTACCTACAAAATCATTTAAAATAATCTTTAATTGGATTTAAATGTAGATCGTTTTTATGGACAATCTTCAATTATTTTAGCTTTTTATAATTTTCAACGAATATTTTAACGTTCAAAATTATTTGTCTATAATTTAGAAAACATTGTTGCAATTCAAAACAAAACCAACTTAGTTGCGATCGGTATTTTCTCTCCATCATCTTTGTTACATTTTCTATTTACTTTTGAGCGTAAAAACTGTTTTGACTTATAATGAGAGCGTCATTATATGAGTAATACAATGCGATTCATTACTATTTATGATAAGAAAAAAATTTAGTTGCCATTTCTGTTTGTTTTCATATAAAATTATTATTTTTATTACTATTTTATTTGTTAATTATGTATTTGTTAATTATTATTATATATGTTATTTTATTTGTCAATTTGATATGAAAAGAGAAATGGGAACTAAATTTTTTTCGTATCATAAATAGTAATGAATCGCATTGTAAGTATATGTATAGATTTTTTTTTTGTTTTCTGCATGTTGCATTATAAAATATTCTAGCTACATTTAGGAGAAGGTTATGCTATTTAGGCGGATAGGTAATTGCAGAAATTCTTTAAAAAGTTTAAAACGATACCAGTAGTGGTATCTAACATTTCACTCACGAACCTACCATTACATTACTATATAATGATTATACAATGGTGAATGTGATATGTTCTTATAATGAGAAAGTACGCATTTATGGTGTGTCGCCGTAGTGGTGTGTGGTATGGTTTACGTGTCTGTGTGTGGCAGCTAAATGCATTGTGTGGTATTATATCCCTTTTCAGGCCCGCGATCACAACTGTGCGTGTACGAGAATCTTAACAAAATTGTTTTTTGTATGTTTTTTGGACCAACGTACACATTTGCGCATGCCGCTTAAATCGTTTTCGTCCAAAAAATGACAATATCCCTTTCCTGAACTGCCTACACGGTTGTGTGGGTAAATTTTTATTACTCTGGTGAGTAACATTAAAAATATTTTATAGATAAGTTTAGGACCAACTTACACAATTGTGCATTTCTTTCAAAATATAATACTCAAAATTTAGATCATGTTAATTAAAGCCCAACTGGCACAATTGTGTAAGATGGGCTTTTGTTCTAATGAAATTTTATGATGAAAATTAGTTTTCGTAATATTCGTATTTACTCCCACATTTGTGAGGGTTGGGCTAAAATTATGGTGCGAATAAAAATATTTCTGAACCAGAAAGGTATATAACCATACTAATAATAAAATAATTAATATGTTATCAAAAACAAATAATTGATATGTTATACAATTTATATGTTATCAAATTATAATGATTTTTCAAAAAGAATTCTGATTTAACTAAGATCCTTTAAAATCTGGAAGATATTACAACCTGTCATTTTTTCGTTCACTTTTGTGTACGGTGTACTTAAACTTAAGTAAAAGTTTGTCTTGCCGGGAAGGGGATATACTGTGATACACATACACATTCACACTTGGTTATAAAATATAAAAGAATGCGGTGTTTGTGTTTATGCCAGTGTGTTTGCTACCTACATGCTATGAAAAATGTTATGTAGTAAAAACGAATAGTGAGCGATTGATGAGAAACTAGAAGGATTGATGTTATTTTGTGTGTTAACGAACGGGATCTAGTGCTCTTTTGTTTTACTTTTTCTATTTGAATAAGAAAGCGAATATAATGGTAATAGATGAATGTATTGTTGTCTGTATTGAGCGATCGAATGGAGAATGTAACCTCTTTCTATATTGTTCTTCATAAGCGGGTAGTAAAACTAAATATATGTAGTTTGTTTCTTCTCATTGTTTTTATTGAGCGGCGTTACAAATAACACTGTTCAAACAGTGTGGAGAATGAAAAATACATTTTAACGAGCGAATTTTTAACCTTCAAATGTATGCATGTGTTTGCGAATATGTACGGCTGTATTTATACATATGGATATGTTTAGTTACCTATGTGTATATTTATATATGATTGACTTTTTTATCTCTTTATAATTATTTTAATAATTAATTTAGAATATTATTATAACATATTAATATTATTTTAATGTATATATCGTCAGTTTGGTGCAACAGTGACACAACTCAAAATTTTAAATTTTTCAGTAGAGCGATTAGAAAATTCGCTTAAACTTGTTTGTAAAAACAGCGTTTTTCAAAACTAAATAAAAATACATTCTGATTAGTAAAATAATATTTTTTCTTCAAGCGGATCTTAATTTTTATAATTCCCTAATATATTTTGCAAGGTATCTTGAGATAATTTCCAATATTAAGATATATTAAGAAATGTTAATTTCCCTCGTTAACTGAGTGATTTTTAAAATGGAATCTTACCTTATTTACTAGAAATAACTGCATAAGAGAGTATGTTTTGATACAAAATAATAAAAATATGAATTATTAGGTATCAATTGATTCGAATATCTTAGAAATGAGTGGAATTTGAGTTGTGTCGCTGTTGCACCAAGCCCACGATGTGTTTATGAATAATTGTTTTAATTTGCAATACACCTAGGCCTGTATTTACACGGTAGATACGTTTCCAAGAATATCGTGTAAATTACTTCATTTATATCGTCAATGGTGAGATTGCAAAATCTCTCATCGCCAACTGCTTGTTGATTATTTCGGTGTACATTTCATTTTCATCGGCCAGGTTTGATGGAACAGTGTACAATTTTAACGCAATCGGGCCAAACGTTCTTTTAGCAAGCGTCCAGAGTATAGATAGCCTTATTTCGGACACGGACAAAACTGTACAGTCCAGTATTGATTTTTTTTCCACACTTCAACAACAGATATCAATTGTCCTCATCCATTTTATTTAAATATATTTAAATGATCGTCTTATATAATATACTTTAAAAGTTACAATTATTCTCTAGTTGACTAGTTGCAGAAGAGAAACTGTATTAGGTGGCAAGACGACGACTTTTACATTTAAAGGGCATGCCTTTACCCTGTGACCTCCGAAATAAAATATTTTTGGAACCACTCATTGAATACAGACTCCGTAAGTCAGGTTTTCTTATTTGTCATCCCTTGAACTAGAAGTTCCTTTACATTGACACCTTTCAATGCTCATTGTCGGAGTGTTCGATTAACTATGAGAGATTTTAAAATACGAATTTTTGAGACATTGCTGCAAAACAACAACGTAATGCTACCTTTTGCCATTTTTAAATCACTAGCACTCTTTTCCGTGCTAGACACAAATGTTCTGCTTGGCATTTTCTTCCAGAAATGGCCGGTTTTGTCAGTGTTAAAATTTTATCAGACGTATTTTCACTGTCTTCCATTATTTTGGATATAGAAGAATATTATGTAATAGCTGCAGCATCCGCCGATGCTGTTTCACATTTAATTTAAATTATTAATCATGACATGTCTTCGTAAGAACCCTTATAACCACCCGTTACTTGTAATGTATTTTTTTTGGTCTAATTGGGATAACGTTGATGGTTCCAGTTGTTTCAGTTTCTCATAAATGCTAAAGGCTTTCTCCTTAATAATAATACAGTTCAAAGATATACGTTTTTGGCTATGATCTTCAATAAATGTAAACAATCCATTTTCCATATTTTCAATGACCGCATTTCTAGTATATGAGAATGCGCTACTACTGACACAGAATTACGAATATCCTTCTCCTTTTT
Source organism: Nephrotoma appendiculata (assembly GCA_947310385.1). Taxonomy (NCBI): domain Eukaryota; kingdom Metazoa; phylum Arthropoda; class Insecta; order Diptera; family Tipulidae; genus Nephrotoma; species Nephrotoma appendiculata. The sequence continues at coordinate 25,375,748 of OX371224.1, forward strand.
TAATTGTTCGAATTGTACCTTCATTCAACTTAAAGCTTGTGCTGACTCATGTAGAACCTTCACCTTTTGCAATTTGGTCTAATATATTTATTTTCGTCTCTAATGGTTTGCGTTATGAAAATCTTGACTTACCCAACACACAAAATTCAATTTTTAAATTTAGTTAAACGAGCAGCAGTGCTTGATAAATCATTTAAAACTATTTATTAAAATTTTATTTTAAGTAAAACTAAAACTAAGATTGAAACAATTGCCAATACATATTATTATTATTATTATTTTTTTTTTTTTTTTTTTGTGCAAAAAAAACACCGTGGAGGAACAGGTTTGGGTGTATATGTAAATATTCAATATTTTTTTGTAGACTGATTTAAAGGGATGAGACTGGCATGGCAAAGGGAAAATGGTCTTTAATTTTTATTTTTGTTTTTAATGACAAGCAAATCTTTGATGTGCCTCGGGCTTTCAATGTTGCCTATTTTCACTAAAAGAATTTATCTTCTCTCGAATATCGATTGATTTGAGTTCAAAATCCTATTCAACGACTTGTTGATGCACCAATTACGTGAAAGCCTTCCGTGTGGTTCTATCTTCCGTTCGTGTCGTCACTTCACGTAAATCATGATCTTTTTGTTTGATTGTGATGTGCAGAATTGTTGCATAATCTATTTCTAGACAGCATACTGTGGAAGATGCATAAAATAATTTTTGGGCTAAATTGGAATTCTAGCAAAATTTAGTTTTGGTGAGGCTCAGTTTGGCTGGGTCATATTTTAACGGGTTGTCTTGTTGACCGGTAAGTGGAGCAATAGGATAATTCCTTGGCCGATTATTTTCAGCCTTATTTTGTAATAAATCCAGAACTTTATCTGGGGTTTATGTTGGAAACCCGGTTCAGCTCAACATACCAGACCCGAAGACAATTAGCTAAGAAAGTGTTTAGCACGGCAAAATTCCGGAACTTCTCTAAAATCCATTTTTAAATTCACATCCAATTTTCCTTGCCTGATTTAACAATAATTGGTTGGGGCATGGCTAAGTTCTTACAGAATGGTCGAATTTTAGAACTTCATCAAGAAGATACGATACAATCCCAATATACAAGTTGAGCCTAGTTTATTAGAATCCTAGCCCAGCTTTCCAAGCTGGAAGAATTTAGGTTGGGAAACGGAATGGTTCCATTCATTATAGCCGAATCCCTAAATTTCGTCTAATTTGGCTTTGTACTCCGTATTTGATCATCCTTTGTTGAGAGATGGCCTAGTTCCATTGAGCAATATGCTAGAGTTCCAATCCAATTCTGCATACCATATTTGAAAATTATTGGTTGAGGAATGGTAAAGTTCCATTGAGAATGGTATCAATATCCTGTGCAGTATAATTATACTTGAATCGAATATTCTTCGATGAACTAAATTGATAAATTTTTTGAAATAAACTAAATGTATTTGAAATATCCAATCCGGAAGTTAATCTGACATTGATAGTTTACCGGAGCCATTGCCTTGTCTCACATATTTTTGCAACTTTTTGAATTTTTCGTGGTTGCCGAATTCAAGGGTTAAATACTAATGGATTTTAGAGTAATTTTTAATATTATTCAAATAACTATGGTTTCAGGAAATTCTCTTGTAAGTTGTGGAGGTGCAGGAGGATTAAATTAATTATTGTTTATATTATTTAGGAAGCCGGAAAACATTAATTTAGAATTAAATTTCAGGAAATCCACAGATACCTGTCGAATGATATTCATTTGAAATATTAATTGCTGATTGTGTAGTTTAGAATTGTGTTGTCATTGTATTATTAACTATCGACTTTACCTAGGTGCCGGTAACCGGGGCGATTCAATTAATCAGTTTTGTTTAGGAAGCCGAAAAGTATTAATTTATGTAGAATTAAATTTTAGGAAATTTCTGGATACATGTGAAATAATATCATTTTTCCTTAGGTTGCTGATTTAAAGAAGCAATTGTTGAAGACCAATACCATCGTTATCCATTAAACCTATTAAACCTTTATCCTTCCTCTAGTAGATTAGAATTGTGTTGTCTTTGTGTTACTAACTATCGGCTATACCTAGGTGTCTGTAACCGGGCCGATTCTGTCCCACTTAACTAACCTATCCAATCCTTCGGTTTTGTTATATGTAAAAAAGAGTGTACGGTGGGCCCGGCGTCACCCGGGAGCTCCTGTGTAAGAACTTGGTCGTACATTCAGAATCATCAATCAATCAAAAATTTCGATGTGAAACAAAATGGAAGGCGATCTGGCGAACATTGAAAAATTGGTAGGTGGTGCAAATTACAACTAACATGGAAATTTCAGATGCATCAAATTATAGGGGCGACGTTGTGGATGGCACCGATCAAAAACTAACTATATTATGTGATGAATATTATGACATGAAAACAGAATGATTTCAAGGCAAGAACTGCAGTTTCGATGACTTTCAAAATGCAGCCATTGATGCAAATAATAAATTATGATTCGCAGCTTCAATGTGGGTAACGCGTATATATCGCACCTTGCAACAATCGTTCTACCAATATTGCAACGTTTTTATCTCAAAACTCATTGAAGTCGTGCAACAATTAAAGAATCAAGGTGAAGAGATTTCCGATTCGATTGTTATGACGAAACTAGGAAACTAGTGATCATATGTGTCATCGATGGGAATGGTTTGAGGATTTTCTGGAGACATCATCACACATAACGGTGGGAAATGGTGATATCAACAAATAATAGAAAACTTGCAAGCAAATTTGAAAAAACGATTAAAGTAGCCGGCGAAAAATTCAAATAGTAAATTATAATCTTTCGCACACTAGAAGAAATTTTTATGAAGCGTACATTTACGAAAGGCATCATCGTGGAAGTAATAAACCTCGTGAAGAGAAGTCGAAGGAATGTGGCAAAATTGTTCCTGCGGACGTTTGTGTGCCAATGCAAACGAATTCAATCGGTGGTTCAAGATATTTTTTGCTTTTAAATGTACGATTTTTCACATCACATTTTCGTTTCGTTAGACAACGGGACAAATTTAAGACGAGGAAGACAGCAGAAGAAACTTTCAAGAGCAAACTATAGGATGGGATGGAATGGTCTAGGTAGGCTGGCAAAAGATAAGAAACTATGGCGAGATCAAGAGCAAATCCCTAAAACGAATGAAGAAATGCAAACCAAAGTTCTCAGCAGCATTGTCTCAGAGACTAAAGGCACCGACTTACATGACATCATATGTTGCAAGCTACTTCAAATTGCAGAATGTTGTTTCGTAAGTGCTAAGATTTTGTAATAACGCCAGGTCCGGCAAGCAGCTTAGGCAAACTGACGTATCTTTACATGAGGCGGTGACTCAGAAAATTACCTCAAAACAACAAACCGAGTCCAGTAATAAGCAGGGGAACGCAGTTGTACCTATTCCTGGATGTCGCAAGCATCATGATAGTCGGAGGACGTTTAGAAAAATGCACTTTACCTTAAAACTATACATCCAGCAATATAATAATACGCCCAACAACAACGGAAACCACTACAAACATCAACCCAACCAACATTGAATATTGAAGGTCTGGTGAGAAGAATGTTACTAACTAAATAAATAACCGAATACTGTTGTCGTCAGGAGCAACCAACAGTCCAGAAGTACTTATGGCACCCATTACTCTGAAGTTTACGCCCCTGATATCCCACTATCCCACGGTTCGGTTTCACATTGTCGAATCACAATTTTCGATTGGTAAAATTACAACAGAATCCTCTCGATATAATATTCTCGGTGCATTAAATATCCGAGTAATTATTGACGTAATAGATATCATTATAGGTTCCAAGTCCAATACACCACAGATCGATTTTAAAAATGACATTCTAGAGAGGTTGCGTGATTCCAAACAAATGCACTTCCTTAAATTGATGAGCTAGGTGATATGAAGCCACCAAAGTTACTTCGTCGAATGAAAAGCAATGGCGGGGATAATGTAAACGATGAATTACGATAGCCAAAATCATTTTTAGTTAAATAAATTACCATTTCGTATTCACGGAACTAGAAGATCGTTTACTAGTAGAGAGCATGTCACAATCTCACATTATATTGATATCAACCAACGAGGTTGACAATTAAATTGAATCCACTCTCTGATTGCAATTTAATGAAATAAATCACCGTATTAACGAGATGGCAAGTGGTAGATCATGAATTGTTCCTGATCGTATAAGTTTTGGTCACACAATAAATAGAGCAGTAGACATTCTGATTCACCAAAAGGATCACATCCATTGGTTTGGTATGCAATTTCCATCGGCCGTTTAAGAACGAATCCACGAATTGTTAAACAAATTGAGTGGAGTAAATTTAAAGCAAAAAACTAAACAAATCTTTACAAACGGCGACTTCTAAAGGAAAAATAACGAACTGTCCATTCAAAGCTTTCGATCCTGCATCTAAAACTAATTTGTTAATCGACACAGGAGCAGATATTGCTGCATAATACGTGCCAAAAACAATCAAATGAAATCGACATAAATCTCGAGCTTTTCGCAGCCAACGGATCAACAGAATTGATTTTGATCTCCGTTTTCGAAGACGATTCACAAGGATACTCTTCTTAGAAGATGTAACGATGGCTATTCTGCCGTCGTAAAGAAGAAAGTCACAAACGCCAAAAATCGAAAAATTAGTTAGGGACATATTTGGATTCAGCGAACGAATACCTATTTATCTGCTTAACGAAAAAGTTCCATATCCTTCTTTAAATGCCATAAAATTACGTTTATAAAATAACAGTTTAGTATTAAGCCGTGGTAAACCATAACATTAAAATTGAAATTACTCAAAATAACAAAAAGGCAAATACGACTTTTTTTCTTAGCACGACAGTATTATAGGAGCAGATTTCCTCAAACACCCAGGCTTGTTGATCGATATTCGAAATATTCGAATGAAGACCATGCAGTGATTACCACGGCCTTAATAACTTAACCATTCTATATAGATACGCGATACCTTACCTCCAAGAATTTACCCATCAGTTGCGGGGACGTACAGTGTTTTCCACCATCGGCTTAGTGCGCGACTACCTCCACGCATTCTGATTAAAGAAGCAGATGATCCAAAAACAGCAATATCAATTCCGTTCCGGCTATTTGAATTCGTTCGAACAATATTCCAGAGATTTGTCTATTCAATCTTTGTCGGTTTGGTTCATACTGAATTACACAACATGTGCAACATTTAAAAATTGCGTTCGAGAGATTAAGCAATGCAGGCTCAGCTACAACATTGAAAAATATCATTTCGCGATAGATCAAATTCAGTACAAACCAGAAAGTGGTAAACTATTTAGACAATTTTTGAGAATGTTGAATTTCTAGCGCACATTTAAACCGATTACCGGTGGGGTTGTTGACCAAGCAATCCTCTGCAATTATTCAGAATGGAGCAAGAAAAATGATTCTCAATTTACCAGTTGGACAGAGGATGCTATTGCTGCGTTGGATCTCGCCATAAAACAACTAACTGAACTTGTTGTGTTAGCTCACTCGTTACCCACAGACGAGCGTGCAGTGATGGTACATGCATCCAACAAAGCCACTGGAACAGATATGCAACAAAAAATAGATAATGGAAACCAGTATACTTATGATTGAGCATTACATACTGCTTACTTCGCAATCAGATGATTCCGTACATTGAAGGTCGTAAATGCACATTATGGACACCGCCCATAAAGGAACGGAACATATTTGGGACGGAAAATGTTGTTGAAATACACTGTTAAGAATAGATTTATTAATATTACCGGAGGCCATAAACTCATAAATTCGTAAAACTACCATTAGTTCACATTTCAAATTTGGGCCGCTATTACGACGTCTCAATGGGGAAAAATCAACCATATATACAGTGACTACAATCGGCTCAACAATACAATTGGTAAAAAGTTACGGTACATAAACTCGACTACAAAAGATTATATAAAGCTTTCTTGAAGGAATCTCTCGACAAGTGATAATGAAAAGCTTCATAGACCTTGTTAAACACCCGCAACACCTTCGGAATTGGATCTGAAAGTCCGTAGTTCGTCACTGCTCTGTCGATGAATAAAGCCCATCGTGTTGACGCATTCGACATTCGAGAGCATATATGTACAAGTTGATACGTGCTAGTAACTCGATACAATCGACAGGGAAGTTACTGATATCACGAACAAACAGCGCGGAAGTTGTAATTTCAAAAGATTACATCGATTCTGATAAAGCGGAAGAACGTAATCCACAGCAAGCATGGATAGTAAACGTCATAGCGTGAATAAAATAAACTGGTTCTGGATACTCTCAATCCTCTCAGAATGACAGTGGTAGGAGGGTGACCAAACAGGAGATACATACAACAAAATACCCCGAACGAAGCAGATGTATAACGATGCGAAAGTTAACGGGTTAATAAAGTCCTTGCAGTTTCGTTTAATGAAACCAAGCGTAATGTACGACTTTGAAATAATGGTGTTAACAAATTTGGTAAATGTAGCATCGAAATGAACTCGACCCGATCAATGGTTTCGTCATCAGTTGATATTGATAAAAAAACAGGAGAGCGGATACGGCAGAAAGAAATAGTTTGCATTTACTCACTTTTAAAACCAGTATGTTCTAGTACGGGCAAAAATCTTCTTGTCATCCGCGAAGAGCAGGCAGTTGGCAAACTTAAAACATTTTACAACGTCATTAATAATGACTAGCCAGAGGCACGCCAGATAGCACCCGAAATAATGGGGAGAAAGAATCCAGAATCCTAACGGATTGCCAGCGATCTGAGTGGTAAAAAGGCAACCAGTCGATGGGAATGAAATGACAATCGAGACTCTCCAACTTGCTAATAAGAATAGAGTGATCAATCACATCGAAAGCCTTTGCGAAGCCTGTGTAGACAACGTCGAGCTGCTGCTTGGAGTTTAAACGGTCAAATAAATGGCCACAAAAAAACGTTAGACACTGTAGGCCATACCAGGATAAAATCCATGCTGAAAAGGAGAAATAAGTCTTTTGGTATGAAAGTGCAATACTCTGTGAACCATGGACTCAAACAGTTTCCGTAACTAGCTTTGAAAATTGGATAAACGCATGAGATTTTCCAGGGATCCGAAGAAAAAACCACGACGAAAACTTTCGTTAAACAAAAAAGTAACTGCTAGGGCCAGACTTACAGCACAATGTATGAATAGGATCGAGGAGAAGTAGCGTTGATCCAGAACTACCTGTTCGGTTAATTTGAAATGATCAAATACAATGTAGGCGGAAGTAGTAGGAGATCCGGAGCGGCATGTAAACCAATGCAAAGAATTTGGCAAACAAATTGCAAATGTTGGATGGCTGACTGGCGGTGGACGTCTGGTAATACATTAACGACGGAAAATCAGGTGCCTTTTTCTTACTGTTAATGAAGTTCCAAAATTTTTTGGGATTAGATGTCAAAACTTGCTCGATTTGCACTACGTAATTATTCTATGCCGTAAATCCAATACAGGGAATAAAACTTGGTCGTTTTCCGAGCAGCATCAACTCGGTATTATGCCATGGCTCACAAAAGCCGGATTTATTATTAATAACCCGTGGAACGTCTGTCTGGATACCACTCCCGAGAAGCTCTTAATCTGTGCACCGTATCATTCAAATCATCCCAATTGGCAGTGCTCCGAAATTCATTGAAGGATGCGTTGGCCATTCTAAAATATAGGTTAAAATTATTAGAAAAATAATTAGTTGTACATTTAGTATAAAAAATATCTATCATAATTGGTTTAATTGGTGTGTGAAAAATGCTCTCACGTCCAGTGATAAATGCTCTCACGTCCAAGCACGGAGGAACATCGGCATGCAAGACATCGTTGCAAACACCAGGTCCAGGAATTTCTCTCAACTGTTGCTGAAACGGTTATGCTGCGTTCTTGATATGGAAGCGAAATAATCGATGATTGTCAATGCTTTCTCTTCAGTTGAGGATGAAGAGAACACACCGTGGATATCGTTTCAAGATGTACCGGTTAAGTTAATGTCGCTCACAGTGATAATTTTATCACAAGGACGAACTGAAAGTATGACTGCTAAGTCGATGTAGTTGATAAACGTGTTGTAGACATCCCGGTAGGATCCGTAAGGAATATAAACTGTGACAGGTGATCATTTCATTGGAGGCGGAACTCTTTACAGCAATTAAAACACCACCGTCTCTACAACTGGTATCAAAATCATGTATCACGCTGATTATTATAAGACCAAAGTCATTGTATGTAAAGTATGCCTAAGCGGAAATCCCTCATTTTATCTCGGATACTAGAGGCATTGCGATAGTAGATAGAAGTGAAGGCGTTAATAATATTAGATGAAGCGAGGATCGTTGATAAATTAAACTGACACATACACAGTCCGGTCTTTTGATGTGCGTGAAAGATTTGTAAATAAGTGGACTATAGCACCAGCAGGCTTTTAAGCAGGTCAAAATCAGCCTCCTTCAAACCAATTTTAAATTAAAGGAACGTTAGTGTGCAGCCCAAAGCGCTGTCTTTGGCCGCGATCTAATAGCCTAAAATGTACGTCCCCTAGAGAACAATTTTGAAGTTTACCGCTGAGGTAGCTAATACGACTGATATATAAATATTTATTGTCAGGCACTGAGACAGTTTTATAAGACCCTGCAATAAGTTTCGGCGGCGTCGAAAATATTAGAATCATGAATACTGGAGCATGAATACTCATCATGAATACTGGAGCTACATAGGCTTGACCACTTTAGCAGATGTTGCCGGGTGGGAATTGTCATCAGCAAGTTTATTTGTCAATGCGTTGATTAATTTACGGTTTTCAGCCACCTCCGATTCAATTTTCCTTAAGTCCAAATTATCAGCGGCTTTGTCAACTATCACATTAGTTTTTCTTTAAATCTATAAATAATCAACCGCCAACCATTTATTTGAACCAGTGTCAAGAGTAATGTTAAAAATGGTCCAATGTTGTCTGGCCTGCCAAAAAGAAGAAATTAATCGACATATACCACAAGCAGAATACTAAATTTAAATAAAATTTTGTAATTGTAAGTAGCTTTTTCTTGTGTTTAGAAGAATTAAAAGTGCGTGGTTTGGAGAATATTGGTAAGATCATCCAGCATTCTAGTTCTAAAGCAGCAGATTTAACAATTTGGCTTTCCAGCCTCCGGTGATAACTCTCTCTCTCACTGGCACTATATCCCATCAAGGGGTTTGGCCGCCTCAAATGAGGTTTCATAATCATATTTTCATTTCGAATAATGAGTGATTAAACCAGTGATAACTCTTTCTACTAAAATTTGGAAGCATACCACAGTCTCGAAAAGTTGTCGAATAAAATTTTGAATATAACCCAATTTTATTGAAAATTTGCACAGATATGTAGCTCGCCCGAGTGACAATAATTTCAATTAAAATTTGGAATTGACCCCAGGTCAATTTTCTGGAACCACAGGGTCGAGAGGCTGCCCAAAAATTTAGAAAATATTACAAATTTTTCCAAAATTGGCTCCAAGTTTAACTTTTGTAACAACACTTTCTACTAAATTTTGCAAGTGAAATTTTGAAAATACCTCAGTTTATTAAAAATTTGCACAATTTTGTACCTCCGATAACAGCGCGCTTCGTATTAACATTTGGAAGTGATCAAACCCCTGGGTCCAGAGGTCCCTTTTTATTTTTAAATATTTCAACTTTCTTTAAACCACTTCAATTTCGTTTTGTTGTAATATTTAAACACGTTTTCTTTTTAATTTTGATAAAAAAGCATTGCAAAAAGATTTTTACCACTTCATGTTCATAGAGGAGTTGAGTTTGTCTGTCCTTTAAGCTTTCAACATAATGAATTTTATGAATACACAAGAGATTTAAAAGTTCAACTAAAGTTTGTTAAAAAGAAAACAATGGTTTATGATTATTCCAAACGTAATTTATGAAGCACCTGTATTTAAAAAAATCATTATTACATTACCCAACCAATATTTAATTAATCTATGATTATTTTTAAGTATAAAAATATTATTCACATTTAATTAAATTTTACGAAATCAAAATAATTGTTCAGCAATTTTAACAATACCGCAGTTCTACAGAAGTTACAAGCAATTTTTAATATCACGTTTCGGCAACAACTTTTTTGTATGGATTCCCATATTTCAAAATTTTTAATTTATCATTATTAAACATTAATTATTTATTTATTGTGATTCGGTAAACATTAATGCCAGTTTTATTATTGATAGGATTATAAACGTAAGTGATTTATGTAGTATTCTATATCATGGTTTAATAGACATGTGGAGCTATATATCACCGGAAACTATAGGTAGTTAAGGTAAGTTTCCAGTGCCCTTTAAATTTATGTGTTACGTTTCTATGTCATAACTCATAAATCTTCATAATATCCAGATGACGCCAACTCTGTGTATTATGAACATTTTGCTACATATCAAACCAGATTTTGAATACGTGATAAAAATTATTAAAGTTAGAAAATTGAAAAGAAATTGAGTGTAAACAATTTAGCACACAGAGAGAGGAGGAGCGAACATCAAGGAAAATATTTTATGTAATATGCCACCATCGTACACAACACTAGAGAATAATGTTATATTTTCACTAAACTAAACTAGAATTATTTTTCCAAAAATAATATAATTTTAACCTGTGTGTGTATGTGTGTAAACAGTGTTCTACTTACATTCTGCAAGCAAGGAAAATAAAATATACAAATATATATTTCAAGATTAGCCTAAAGCACAAAAATAAATGATAGCAGAAAATGAATGGATTTTTGTCGGAAAAATTTGTAATAGTTTCATATTTGCATAATTTACATAAAAGTTTCAAATGTAAAAAGCTAAAGCATGTTGAAAGGTCAAATATGCTGTATTATATATGTAAATACAATAATATCCTTAATACTAATACTAATGTAATGTAGTCGTGTAATCCTAATTATATTGTTATAATTTATTAGGATTTAGTTTTCTATACACACACATTTTCAAAGGTGGTAATATTTTAATACTCTCTGTACTGTACTATACTAGTTTTGTATAAACATAAATTCGTATTACATAAATTACTCTCTAAAATTATTTTCTATCTGATTTGTCCTCATTCAATTTTTTTTTTTTTTATATTTAACCCAATGTATAATAAAACCAACCCAAATTATTATTATAACTCTATTATTATAAAATTTTAAAGTAAAGTAATTTTATATTAAATAATACATTTTAATTATTGTTGTGTACTTGAGTAAAATATAAACGTTCATAAATATTAATAAAATTTAAATTATTTTGTTATTTTTTATTGTTACAGTATTGTGGTTTTTTAAATAAAATGTTCTTTCATTTTTATGATTTAATTATTTTAATATTAAAATTATTTAAAGAAAACCCAACATTTTTAGAATGCTTTAATGAAAAAAGGATATTGTTTTTGAGGCGAGGCAGTTAGAGTTCTTTATTGTCTGATTTGGTTTAGTGATGTGGTAACGGTAATTGTTGGCACGAGGGTGTTGGGAGAAGTTTCGCTTCCAGAAGTTTGCCTTCCATTACTGAAATAAAGGGTTGTGGTTTATCGATGCCATTTATGAATGAGAAACGGTATCACGCAAAGTTCACCACAGCTGGATTTGCAGACGTCTATGGCGTTTATTTCGGCAATGATGTTGTTTTTTAAGTCCTGGATGGTGTCTGGACTATCAAGTAATCTAATGGCGTTAAATCGCATGATCTCTCAGGCCAATTCACATTTCCGCGACGCGAAATTATGAGGTTTTCGAAGAAGCTTTGCAATTCATCGATATTCTCAGGCGTGCAAAAGCTGAGGCACAACATATCATTGCATGGTATATCGCGTAGAATTGAAGATAACTGCATTTCAACCCTCATTTTCAAAGAAATGTAAGACAAACAGTCACATTTTGAGGGTGCAAAGGCTACTTTTGATATTCACATGGATTCTCGTAAGCCCAAATGTATCAGTTTGGCTTGTTTACTGTCCCATTAAACGTGAGAAGCACCTCATCGCTGAAGATGATTTTTGATGAAAAATGTCATGAACGTGAACATACGACATTTATGATGATCAATTAGCTTGATCTCTTGTGATAACCTTAGATCCGTGCACATACAAAAAAAACATATGACCGTGTTTGGGGGCATTCATAACCCCTAGATGTATTTCATACTATTTCTATTAGGAACTCATTCTAATATGTAAATTCATTGTAATTATATTAATGTAATTTTAAACAAAATAAATTATTTAAAAAAAAACTAAAAAAATTATAATAATACGATCTAATTTAAAAAGTTACAAAAATTATTAAACTTTAGAATGTGTTCTTTGGCGTTTGGTCGGAGGTAAATCTGATGACGTAGATGGCACCACAATACACAGTTCTTCTACTTCCTCGTCGATGGCTACTGCCTCTGCACTTGTCTGCATTTTTGGAAAACCCGAATATAATGTTTTGAACAGGTTGGCTTGATGAAAACATCGCACAATGTAGTTGTTTTTGTATCTCCCTTCGTGCCTGTATACGATTTACTTTACAATCTTCCCACCGTTCCCACCTGCTGTGTCGATTTCGTTAAAAAACAATACCATCGGCCAGCGATTTGTTTTTCTCTTACACGTGAACGATTTCACCATCTTATCGAATGTATCGACGGCTCCTTTATTTTTGTTATAGTTCAGAATTATTTTAGGTTAACGTTTGCTTCCATCAATCTCTCGTGTGCCATGCGCCGTTGATAGCAGTAATACATTCTTTTTTGTGTTACTTGTGTAGCTAATAACGCAAGAAAGGCCTGAAAAACAAAATATTGAGTTAAATGGGCCTCACTTTTTTGCTACATCTGCGTTTGTGAAATCATGTGGCAGTTCCGGTTTATTTGATCTTACTGTTCCCACCAGGGTACTATTTTTTGAACAAGTTCCTCGGCCAGCTAAATGCTGGTGAAAAAATTGTCCATTATGATATTATATCCGCCATTCAAATAATTATCCGACAAACGCAAGACCAGGTCAGTTGCTACGTGTCTAGTTCGATTCTGAGAGGGTTGCGTTCCAACATTAATTTCTCCAGCTAATGGATAGTTCGTGTGCGCGTCAACCAGCCAAATTTTTTTTAATCCATACTTGCCTGGTTTACTCAGGAGCGATACTTGGGTAGTTGTTCATCAATAGTTAGTTCTAGAGAGTTTTATACAATCCCTGCAAGTTATCTAAGATCAGTTTCCATACGTACCGGAATGCAGCTAATTTGTCATCTTGCAGACGCATACATGGCCGTACTTAGCCAAAAAGCGGTATCTAAAAAAAAACGATGTTTGGTTTTTTATGGCTATGGATAGGTCCAAACAAAAGGAATCGTATGAATTTAACTAAAATCCGGTATCTCGATTAGAACATGACTAAATTAGATAAATAAGTCAAAATTAAATTTCAAATAATTTTTAATTAATTGGTTTATAAAGTATCGTTATATTGACGCGAATTTAATTATTACAAAATCTTTATTTTTTCAAAACTACAAAAACTGAGATGCCGCTTTTTGATTAAGCGCGGTAGCATAGTGAGTCTTGTGCGTGAGTCATCAAATCTAAGGGTACGAGTCAACTGTTCAACTCGTTCTAACGACATTATAGCACGATAGAACGGCATATTAGTTTTATGAAATAAGTCTGTTACTGGTACCGTCGATGCTTTTTCAGCACCGGCATAAAGAAGAACAGCAATGTATGCATATACCTCATTTGTGTTATGCCACTTTCTAGCGTTCAGAGTGGTACATGATGGGTAGCGATGCCTAGCGATTAGTTTCAATTGCTACGTTCGAAATAATATTTGGTGTTAGGAAGCATTTAAATGTATGTATTAGCTTTTGAATCGAACGTTTGCTTTCCAATTGGAAGGCTGTGCTGGTTGCATTTCTGTTCTGCTACAGCAATACGCTGCTCTTCAGATTCACTCGGTAATGCCCACTACACATGAGGACTATGTTTGTTTTGTATGCCTCATACCTTTTGATTGATCCAACCATCTGAGCCGATGACACATGCCCGCTGGGCATTTCTGGATTTAGTACAATTTTCAGAGAAAATAGTGCAAAATATATGGGAGAAAATTAAGGGCGCTCTATGCCCCATAACACGGTTATGCTAGAAATTTTCTTTACAAGTGTTTACCAAATACTACAACAGACAAGAGAATATGTATTACTTCCGAAACGCTAAAGTAACGATGTATGAGTTTCATAGTAGTGCTGTTTCAGTACCAATCTACTGTTGAAAACAATTTATTTTCATTCAAAAATCGTACGGGGCACTGAATGCACCAAACACGGTTTTAAGGTTAATGGGGTCATGAATGCGTGTAAATTCAAGTCCACATTTTACCAAGGAAGTTTACCAATTTTACCAAGGAAATTTGAATTTCAAATTATATTTTTCATAAAATTGTTGATTACTTTTGCAATTGCACAGTAAAACACCACAAAAATGTGTTGTTAATTTTTTGAAGACGCGAATTTCGCAATCGCAAAAATATTCAAAAATTGTATGAAAAATATAGTTTGAAATTCAAATTTCCTTGTGTACGAACAATTTTTGGCATCCACCACAGAACCCGTAGCCTCGAAAATACGCACCAAACGACCGATGGTTGTTTCGTTTGGGCGGTTATGGCGACCAAAATGTTCACGTATTGCGCAAAACCTGTTTTTTATTTTTCACTATTTTTATGGTGCTCTTGAATAACTTTAACACGGTCTTCAATCGAATACGACTCCATAGTGATAAATGGCAAACCTTGAATTAACAAAATGACATGAAATGCCAGAAAACAAACATCGCGTCATTGCAAAATTAGTTTTTATTTTCCTGCGACTCATTACGAACTTATTTATGTTTATTTATTGAGGGCTTCAATGTGGCCTTATTTTCCTCACCCAGAAATGAGGTGCTCACGGAATCTGATTCCAAATCCTAGAAACGCCTGGAAAAATCCTGGAATCGCCGTTTACAATTTTTACTCCAAGTTGAAATACAAAAATTTACATAAAATTTGCTGTTCTGGAAGTTCCAATCATGTTCTCTGGATAAGTGATTTAGCAACCTGTTTGAGGTGCACATGGAATCCCAATCTTTGGGAAGGCGTGTTAATGGTCGTTTACCATCTTCATATTGTAGTCTAATTCTCAGTTTTAGTGAAAATGGCAAACGTCCATTACACGCCTTTCCAGAAATTTGAACTCAGCTTCTGTGAGCACCTCAAATAGGTTGCTAAATTTCTCACCCAGCTGGATCGGAACGTCCTAATCAGGACAACAAATTTGTACAAAAGTTTGAATTTCTATTTAGAGTTTGAGCGAAAATGGTAAACAGCAATTATCATGCCTTCCCAGAGATTTGGACTCAGGTTCCGTGAGTGTCTCAAATAAGTTGCTAAATTGCTCATCCATTGGAACTTCTTAAGAAGGAAAGCAAATTTCCTATGATTTTTTGTACATATTTCAATTTTGAGTTTAGGGGAAAATGACGACGATGAACACGCTAAAATCATTAACACGCTTTCCAGAGATTTGGACTCAGCTTCCGTGAAAGTCTCAAAAAGTTTGCTAAGATTCTCATCCAGCCAGCCTGATTAGAATTTCTTAACCAAGACAGGAAATTTGTTAAAAAATTGTGTATTTCTATTTCGAGTTAAAGCAAAAAATGATAAAGGGCAATTAACACAGCTCCCAACAGATTTGGACTCAGATTCCGTATGCCCCTCAAATAGGTTACCAAATTACTCATTCAGCCAGGCTAATTCGAACTTCCCAAGAAAGGCAACAAATTTTCTACGGATTTTTGTATTTTAATTTTGAGTTTGAGCGAAAATGGTAATCGGCCATTATCACGTTTTTCCAGAGACTTTGGATTCAGTAGCCGTAGGTTCCTCAAATAGGTTTGCTAAATAAATCGATCATCCAGCTAACTAGATTAAAACTTCCTAACGAGGACAGCAAATATGTGAAGAATATGAATTTCTGTTTTGAGTTTGAGCGAAAATAGTAAACGGGCATTAATACGCCTTCCTAGAGATTTGGACTTAGGTTCCACGGGCATTTCAACTACATAGGTTGCTAAATTGATTATCCAGATAGCCTAATTGGAACTTCTTAACACGGAAAGTAAATTTGTTAAGAATTTTTGAATTTGTTTTGTGTTAGAACGAAAATTAAAAACAGAGAACACCATTCTACAAACTATGGAGAAGATAACCCCAATAATAGGATGTCTAAATCATTCAACATCATCGACAACCTACTCGACTTCAATTGATCAAAGGGCAACTTCAAAAATATCCTGAAGAAATATTTTTTAAATTTTTAAATGTTAAATCAAAATTTGATTTATATTTTTTTTTGTTTAAAGTTTTTTGGTTAATTTTTTTTTATTTTTGTTTTTATAATTTTTTGCTATAAACTAAATAATCTAAAGTCATATATGTTAATCACAGAATAGATTTCTTTGAATAAATAAATAAATACACACACCTTTACAGAAATTTTTACTCAGGTTTCTTAAATACCTTAAATAGGTTTCTAAATTGCTCATCCAACTAGAATAATTTAAACTTCCTAGCCAGGACAGCAAATTTCTTACGAATTTTTGTTTTTTGGTTTTGGTTAAACGGCCATTCCAGAGATTTTCAACCTCCAACAGGTTTCTAAATAACTCATCCAGCCACCTTAACACATTGATCGCTTTGTCAGTCATCGGTGACTGAATTAACTTGTTAAAGCGTGTTGTTTAGTGCCGTTAGTCACGAGTTCTATGTTAAATGTTACTAAAATTACTTGACGCAGCCCTTCTGCACATTACTACAACTTTGCCACAGAATTCTCATTCTTATTAAAAACAAAGAAACTTTTTTTAACATTTTATAAAAAAGCCTGTTGGCGTTCAATGTGTTAATTGAAACTTCCTATCCAGGACGCAAATTTCCTAAAAATTTTGAATTTCAATTTTGAGTTTGAGCGAAAATTATAAACGGCGGCCATTAACATACCTTGGCTGCATGGTTGCTAAATTGCTCATCCAGCAAGCCTGATTGGAACTTCCTAATTAGGACAGCAAATTTAAAGAATTTTTATGTTTCTGTTTTTATTAGGTGTATCACTAAATTTTTACTGCTACTCTGAGTTATGTAACTCACGTACACTTGCCGTTCAGTGTTCTGAAACCTTCCGTCTGATCCTGTAAAATCATATAATTAAAACATAATAAAAACATATAATATAATTTTAAGGTCGAAGAAAAAATCTGTATAAAATTGAGTCATACACGTAATAATATGTATTTACCCCAGACTGGTAAATGTGTTTTTATAAAAAATTCCAGTCCATTATCCGACCGTTATTTTAGTTTTCCCTCTCAGTTTCTTAACTTTTGTTCAATCAGAAATATTTCGATCACTCGACTTTCTATCCCCATCTGCCACCTAAAATATAATTATAATTAAAAAATATGCATATTTTAGGGGGTGAATTCCTAGATTCATACCTGCTCGCGGTGCTCTTTGGGTAACTCTAAATGAATCAACAGGAGAAATTCTGTTTATAGTCATGGACAGTACATGGCAGTGCGGGTTATTGGCGCTCCAAAACCAATACCAAACCAGCGTCTGTTCTCCAGAATGGGAGGGGCTGAGGCGGGCATCTGTCTTGTATCAGGTGGCTCGCTGTATAAGTGTGTTCAAGGTGAGACTGGAAGCCTTGAGATTCTTACCAATGCGTGACCCACACACGTAAAAAGTGGGTTGAGCGGCAGGCCAACAACTTTTTCTTATACAAACGGTTGGGTTGTAAACTCTGGAGATCTCCAGAATCTTTAGGACCAAGCGGGGAGCTGCACGTTGGACGTGCTTGCAATGCAGGGGCTTGGATGGTCTGGGAGTGGGATCCATGACACCACAAATGGTTGCACTCTTCATTGCAGTGGCCAACAGATTGGAGAAGATTTTGGTGGCTTCGACTTTCGCCCTATCAACGTGTGGATCTATTCTTTGTCGAGGTAAGGTAGGTCATCCATATAGCATATAGCACTACGACATTGAAATCATCGTGGGTGCCTCGATCCATCGAATGATGAAAGAACAGAAAATCAAATCGATCACGCCATGGTGTCTAAGAGACACTCCACCAGCATATCCAACAGCAGACGTTAGACTATTCAGAGGTGCAGACATGGACAGCGATCATGTGCATGTCAGATTCAAATATAAGTGCAAACTGTCAACTACGTTCAATAGACAAGCACAGAAGACCGTTCGATGGAATGTCAATGCTTTGAGGGACCAAGCGTCACTACAATGCGTCATACGGCGCGTAGGATCTTTTGAACTTATTTTTCAGATTTTATAGAATCGGCACTGTGTCCAATGGTTGTTTTCAGATTTCCATTTGCTGATAACCGTTTTTATAATAATAAAAGTTTTTTTTTTCTTGAGTGCTGATTTAAAGAGGCAATTGTTGGGAACCAATGCTATTGTTAACCATTAAACATAGTATTAACCTTTTCCATTTCTTCTAGTAGATTGGAGTTCTGTGGACTTGTGCCGTATGATCGCTGGGTGTCTGAAATCGGGTCGTTCCATTCCGATCGATATTTTCGATCGTGTTCCGATATTTTCATCATTCTACTCCGTGTTTCAATCAGCATTCGAATTTTGCGTTTCTTCTGTTACATTCCCGTTTATACATGATTTATGTTCCTCAACGCAAAATCATTGGCCACAATATGGCCAAGTGCAGATAAACGGTTTTCAAATGTATCAAATTTCGTTTTATTTGACCATTTCCAGAGAATTCTGTATCGCCGGAGCCTTTAAAACTCTGTATCTGTTTGCTTGCGTCAACGCAATTGGAATGTTTCTTCAAACACAAAACATTCTATTATTTTTCAAAAATTATAAATAATTTATGATGAAAATGGATTTAATTAGGTCAAAAATAATTACGAATTATAATTATTACAACAAATTAAAAAAATATATGGCAATTGACTCTTTGACAACAAATGTGCAAGAGTGACACCTGTGCCAGAAAATGTAATTACGGAAAATGAAATCGGGTAAAGAAAACAGAAACCCCTCTGTCCTGTATACATATTTATAAGAAGATTATCGCAGGAAAACTATTTGTTTCAACTTTATACGTAATGTTTCATTGCCAACATTTAGGCGTATATAACAAAAGCAAAAGCTACAATTGGCAGTAAAGAGCTCCAAACTTTTATTGGAAGAGAGATGCATAAGCCGTTTCAAAAAATGAAAAATTTTGAAAGTTATTCGCTCTCGAACTCTTGATGTACTTTACGTCATCAAACGTGTTACTGCAAAGTGATAGAACAAAAACTACGTTAATAGAGCCGAATTACATTTTGTGTATAACATTTTAGTACCTATCGGAAATTTTACAGTTACAGAGCTTACATACAGTTTGTGAATTGGACCATTAGTTCTAAAACAAACCCTTTCAAAAATCGGACTAAGATCTAGTGTCTCAACTAGTAAACTCGAAAGAATTTAAGTCGTACGCTTCTTGGTGCTAATTTGTGTTACGACCACCAAGGTAAAATCACTTGCTTTAAGCGGTAGGTAGTTGTGCTGCTCGAGAAATTTTGAAATTACATTCTCTCATATACTCTTCAGAACTCTCTACATATTTTGAGTATATACATGCTACATTTTGTAGTTATAGTGCGGTTTTTGACCTACTGGAAAATATTGAACGCGGAGTAGTTTTATTATTACAAAAGAAGAAAAATTCGAAATTACACTCCCTCATACTTGTCAGACCTACGCACCTAACGTGTTATGAAACTTTAAAAAATCCATGCCACAAAATTGATAATTTATAGTTATCTCAAATTGCTCAAATCTGATAGCGCCTATAGGTGGAGAAGAATATTAAACGGCGCAATGTAGCGGGTCAACCAGCAAATTTATTCTACTAGTGAATTTATGAAACGATTTGTGTTTATCAAAGTAGCAATTCCTAAACTAAGTGTGTTTCCATAATTATTAGATTGAATGGGTAAAATGAGGAGCCATCCCTTGGAAAAACAAAACCCATAGGAACGAAAAATTTAATAATTAGATTTTAGCTGCCTCTCCAACACGTAAGACGTAAAATATGAAATAAATCATAAAATATGTGGTATTAACAATAACCCATAAACGTGACCCCGACGTAATATTAAAACACGTCCAACAGGAAATTATAATCCACGGAACGACACAGCTACGGACCAGCAGCAGTTAATTAACCAACCAAATAAAGGGGTGTAAAAGTCTAATATCGCCAGCCAGCTAGCAGCCAAGTCTAATATCCAACATATTACAGCCAGTCAGCACGTATAGTCCAATGTATTATTGTGGACCAATCACACCTGGTAAACCAAACTAACTTCAAATCAATCCAGACGGAAAAGCCCAGAGGATTGAAATATTTTCCATTTAACAAGGTCATTACAATCAGGGTCAAGCCCTCACCAGTGGACAGCGCCCGAATATATACTACGGTAAACATCATCAACCAAAATCGATACTGAAGGGAGTTTCCATTACTGTGTTTAAAAGAGTAAATTATACAGGTAAGTGAAATCTCGTTATTATATTAATTTTTCATTCACTTTATCTGTTATCTAAAATAACCTTATTTTACAGGCATTTGTGACATCGTTGATGCACCACAATGGCTGATTCCGGATCCGGTAGTGGCCACGAAATCGATCACAATGTTGGTGTTACAACAAATGTATACAATGTTTTTATTAAATATGCACCCTTCAATCAAGAGGACCCTGAAATATAGTTTACTCAACTTGAAGCACAATTTATAATAGGGGTAGTCATTTCCGATCCCACTAAATACGGTCATTTAATCGCGGCCCTTGACCCTTAAATGGTCAAGTGCATTCGTGGTCAAATACTCAGATAATAACAAATATGGTACATTAAAGGCTACAATTATCTAAAGATTTAGTGAATCAGCCAAAATAAAGCTCGATCGCCTTCTTTCGGGATTGCAGTTGAGAGACAAAAAGCCATCTCAATTATAACGGGAGAAGGAGTGTTTATCCACCAATCAGGTTACTGAGTCGGTATTAAGAAGTTTATGGTTGCAGCGTCTACCAACCCATACTCAAGAGATTTTATCAATTATGGATGAATCTATTTGGTTCAATTAGCAAAGACGGCCGATAAAATTGTGTGGAAATATTAAAACCAATTAACTTTTACAGTGTAAATACTCTCAAAAATATTGATAGTAGTCAAGAAAGCGATGTACATTATCAAATTCAAACAGTAACTGAAAAAGTTTAAGAATTATTCAAACAAGTTAATACGAGGGATTCACGATCAATAAACCACAGGTCACCACCCCCACGGTCAAAGAGTAACAAACGAAATCGCAGTTTATCGCAATCCAAGGAATAGGTCAACAAATTTCCAAATTGCTGGTATCATTTAAGACATGGGATTCATGCAAAGAAGTGCATTTTACGACGGGTGTCGGAGTCTAAATTCTAACAGTCGTTTCATTATTACCAATCATCAAAATAAATTAAAATCCTTAATCGATAAGTGGGCACTTCGGGTGCCGAAGTGTCAATAATTCCTCCAACAAGTTCATAAGTAATTAAACCAGTACATTTTAAATTATTTGCAGCAAATTCATCAATCATCGATACGTTTGGTCAAAGAAGTTTAACTCTTGATTTACGATTTCAAAAACCATTCAACAATTTTCAATTCGTAGTAGCCAAAGTTGACAGATGCATTGTAGGTGTTGACCTTTTAGCTCATTTCGGTTTGGTCTTTGATGTTTAACGCAAAAAGTTAATTGATACTTGTACTAACTTTACAATACAAATCTATTCGTACGGTATTACAACTATCAAAACTAACCAATACTATCTGAGTATTTTAAAACTTATACAAAAAATCAAATCACGAATCACAAAGTCTTAACATTGTGAAACATAATATCACACATTGCATTAAACTACAGGTCAGTCGTGTCATGTAAAAGTTCGAATACTAAGTACGGACAAAATGCTCATAGTCAAAAGGGAAACTGGGACATGGTTGGCGCAATGCACCTGTCGTCCATCTAAAAGCAATTGAGCCAGTCCTCGGCATATGTCGCCCGATAGTATAGCTGGCGATTATGCTTCGATTACAGAGCATTAAATACATTGACAAAACCAGATCGGTATTCAGTACCATTTGTTACGAATTTTACTCATCAGATCGAATCATGTACCATATTTTCTAAAATCGATTTACTTAGAACTTATCATCAAGTCCCGGTGGTTACACCAAGATATCGAGAAAACAGCAATATTTACACCCTTTGGATTATTTGAGTTTCCGTTGCACAAACTTTTCAAAGATTGATTACTTCACTGTTCAGAGATTTTAAGTTCATATTCCCATATATCGGATGTATAACACCGGATATGGGATCTACTTCCCATATATAACACTTTAAACACGTACATATTGTTCTCCAAAGATTAAAGGAGGCCGTTCTTGCCATTAATTTGAATAAATGTGAATTCGTCAAAAATGAATTATCTTTTCTAGGTTTCGAAATTTCCAATCAGGGCTTATCACCAGACAAACAAAGAGTTAAAATAATTCAATAATTGCCACAACCAAAAACCATCGTAAGTTTACTTAGATTCCTGCGGGAATGATTGATTTTTAAAAACTCAGAAAAAAAGGACAAGTCAGAAGTTCCCTGGACTGATCTAACATCTAAAGCATTCAAATTGTGCAAGACGAAATTGGCAAAATGTACTCAATTAGCGTATCCGATTTAAAATTCGAACTTCGCAATATTTGTTGACGCGTCTGATTTAACTGTAAGAGCAGTATTACAGCAGCTTGCAGAAAAATGTTGGCAACCTTTATTTTTCTTCTCATTTAAGTTACAAGCGGCTGAAATACGCTACAACACATACGACAGAGAATTACTGGCAGCATATCGACCAATCAAATTTGGGTTTAATTGCAACATTTTACTTCCGATATTCGACACATCTCCGGAAGTTCTAATATTGTTGCCGACACACTGTCACGGATTCAACAAGTGGACATTGGAACCACAATTGATTACGTATTAGCAGAAGCACAACAATCAGAAAAAGAACTTACCGCATTGATCGAATCAAATCCAAATTTAAATTTTCAAAAATTACCAATATTTGGATCGGACATAACATCTCGAATGGCAATCAATGTTCATTTGTTTCAAAACCATTCCGACGACAAATCTTCGATTCTTATAAATTATGACCACATCCCGGAAATAGAGCAAATATAAAACAAATTACGAATAAGTTCATCGATGACAAAAGAAATACACGCGTGGGCAAGGAACTGTATATTATTTGTCAGAAATATATAGTTACCAAATATACGTTAAGAGTATACACAACACAGGGAAATATATGTTATATTTCAGAATAACAGGCTACTCTTAAGTTTTGTTATCCATGCGGGCCGATCGAGTAGAGAAATTCTTGGAGAAAGTGTAAACACTACTTAAAAAAATCTTCAGTTTTATTTAATGTTTTTAGATTTAGTAGAATGTTATTCTTGCTAAAAGAATCTAAAGTTGTGCTATAAGCAGAAAAATTCATGCTATGTTGTAACATAAAATTTTTGTTGTGAGTATTATTATACTTGCGGATTTCTTTGGTGTAATTCTTATATTATGCACAATGACAATGTAATTCTTTATAAATGAAATTCAATACTAAGAAGTATTGAAAATTTTAAACTTCCCATAAGCAAATGAAAGTTTATCAATAGTATTTTGATGGCATAATATTCTTCCAATAAGAGTAATAAATTTACATAATTTTAATACAAGATGATTTTTCTTTAAATAAACATATAAAAGGATACTAAACGCAAAACATTTGCTACAGTTAAGACAACATTTCTTTTATGAAGAATTCAAACAATTCCACGTAGAACCACAATATTTCAATCAAGAACGTTCAGTTTAACATACAATTTGTATGCCCTTAGATACATAACTTACGTGCTTAATCCCAGAATAAACAAATATTACTAGAAACATTTGATTCTTTCATTTATTTCAATTTATCTTCTATTAAGAACTCGATATGTGCTTTGGAACATCATATTACTCTTCACTTAAGCCCATTTGATTAAGCCATACTTACTTAAAAAATAAAAATTCTCAAACTGAAATAATTTTAAGCTTAAAATAAAACAAAATTGTTTGGAAGAATTGAATTATTGAAAATTTATTGGTATTATATAAAAAAAACTGATATAAACACATAAACTTTATCATTCTGCATTCTAAGAAAATCAAAATAAAATTTTCATTAAAACTACATTCAAAAAGATAAATAAAACGATATCTTTCGCATATTATATTTGTAATCCAAATACATTACCAACATTGCATACATACAATATTTACATAACTTATGTTCAACCTCGTAATTTCATATAATTAAATTTTAGTATATTTTTAAGATTAGTTATTAGCACGTAATATATATTTTTACAAAAACTGCAATTATACATAGCTAAAAAATATTTTAATAAATAAAAAAAAATAAAGATAAAATATGAAATTATTAAAACTCGATAATATTGTAATGACGCTCCACTCAATTTTCTTTCGATTTTCTGTTAAATTAAAATAATGAAAAGAACACAAAATTTAATTTTTTTAAACTGGATAATAACTTAATAACTTAAATTGTAAAAATTATTACAAACAAATGAATCACCTTGCACAGTTTCAATTATTTTTTTCAATTAAAACGACGCTAGTGCGGCGCCATTTTTAATTTTAGATTCACAAGCAAAACCACTTTTTAATACACTGCTTTAAAACAAAGAATATTAAATAATCATAAATATTCTTCTATGTCACCACTATTTTAGTTTCACTTAAATTAAATAATTTTTTTTCAAACTTATTTTTCTTTTTTCTACACAACTAAAATCACAAATTAAAAATGTCCACTGATTCACTGAATTTAAATGAGACGACGTAATCACTGAGAAGCACAAGCTACAACTAAAGAAGGGACGATTAGAATTTGATTTTTCTGGAGCTTAAGAATATCTTTTAAAAAACCAACAGAGAAATAAGAATGGTTGTTCTTGAATTTTTAACGTTTTAAATTCTCAAAAATTTGTCTTTATTCATTTTTGCAATGAATTCTCGATGAGAGCGCAAGAAATTTCCATTAAGCCTAGAAATTTGTTTAGGAAAAAAAAACCTTTTTTTAAGAATGTAAATCATTAATGTGCTCAGCGCAAGGATAAACTTCTTTCTTTTAATAGTTTTTTTTTGCATCAAGAGAGAACAATTTTCTTCCCAAAAGTTTACTTTTTTCTAAAAACAAAATGCTTATTTAAAGGTTTCATATCTAACACAAAGTATGGTTATATTATATTTCAGATAGATATGCTAAGGGAAAGTTTTCTCAGCCATTCTTGAAGTAAGAGTATTATTTATATTTTAAGAACACTTGAAATAAAATGTTATGTTTTATTGTACTAAATGCCAGTGTAAATATTTTTTCTAATAGAATTATAAGCTATATTTTAAAATAAAATCTTATATTTGAAAAAACCCACAAATAAGATTGGCTATTCTTAATTATGGACAAAATATTTTTCTGGTTGTTGCGCAACCAACCAGTATATTAGATTTAAATAAGTTAATATCGATATTATTGGACTACCACCGTCTGAACACAAAATTTATTGCCTTACGATGATTGATAGGTACAAATGATGGTCTGAAGCAATTCCAATTGCAAACATCCGAGCAGAAACGATTGCCGATACCCTACTTAACAATTGGATAAGTCGATTTGGCGTTCCGTCAAGCATCGCACGGCAGAATCTTCATTTCCCCGCAGATTTTATTATATTGAACAAGTACACCACCCAATCTGATTTCGTTAGTCAACTTCGAAATCAATGTAACAATATACAACCATCAACAGCCTCACGATATGCCAAAGACCAAATTTTAATTTTCAAAGATCAGTCATATTGCGAATCTGTTTTAGTAAGAACGGATGCATTATGATGTAATTTACTACCCCCGTATGAGGGACCTTTTCCGGTAATCAAAAGAGGTGAATTTTTTTTTACTATATTAATCAAGGGTGCTGAATCAACAGTTTAAATAAACCGACTTAAACCGTGTTTTGTTGAATCACAACAAACCGTCAATTTAACGGATACATCAACACCATTACACAATACACAGAATACTAGTTCATCACCAAAAATAACGCAACCTGTAACTCGCAAACGAGTAACTTTCACACCTGACGTTACTGAACAATTTAAATCAAGGTCAGGACGAATTATAAAAAAACCAAATCGTTTTGAATAATGTGTATCGTTCTTGTTCAATCACTGGGGGAAGGATAGTGTGGCGGGTCAACCAGCAAATTTATTATACTAGTGAATTTATGCAACAATTTGTGTTTATCAAAGTAGCAATTCCTAAACTAAGTGTGTTTCCAGAATCATTGGATTGAATGGGTAAAATGATGAGCCATGAAAACTCTTGGAAAAACAAAACCCCGTAGGAATGAAAAATTTAATAATTAGGTTTTAGCTGTCTCACACATAAGACGTGTCTTAAAATAATATTATAATAAAAATTGTAAATCAAAATATGAAATAAATCCTAATCAAACGTTGTAAATTAAAATATAGATAAACTAAAATTTTTTAAATAATTCATAAAAATAAAATAAGATTATAATTTCTTATGTTGGAAAGTTAATTTATTAATTTTATGTGGTATTAACAATTACTTATTACCCATAGCAATCCAAATGATATAAAATAATTTTATAGGATTCGCCAAATATCATTTGGTGTATAATCAACCAATTTTAATAAAATCGATAATAAGGATCTATTGATGAGGAGCGACCATTTATTGAATTTGTTGACAATAAGCAGGATCACTGGAGAAAGAAAACGGCAAGATAGTTGCACAAAATTTAGTTTTGATTGGAATGTCACCGAACAAACGATCGGTTCTGATAACTTCCGTAAAATTTCAGTTGAAAACCGAACCAAATTACCAAAAGGATTAAACAACACTCTTAGTAAAAATAACTACAGGAGAAGTTTATCGATTAAATATTTTATTACACCATGATGTGTAAGGTGGTAGTGAGAAAAAGAAGTTCCTCGACCAAGTTGAGAGTTTAGTTTATCGCTCCATCTAAATCACAACACGGCCTTTCTCTCTAAATGAAACGATCATGGTGAACGGAATATTTATGAACAACTTACAGTCATTTTAGTTCTATTTGCATCTATAAGTTTTTATTTACAACGGATAATGAAAAAATGTTTCGACAACTAACTCTGTATTCTGATGATATAGATTCATCAAAATATTATAGCGATCTAATCTATGCTCAACCAACCATATTCCACGAAGAGAGTTGTGTACTGATACATATATATACTATCTGTTAAACAAAACGAAAACGATTATTCCCTACAACAACTCAGGGATGTGTAACACAATCATGGATTTCAAACCCACACTCGTCCATCCTACTTCTCATCCGACCCGGATGATTCGAACGATGAATCCATTCAAGGCTTGATAAACTCGGCTGCTGTTGACGTTCTCTTAGGGCCCTCGTGTTCACCTACCCTTTCTACATCGTAGCGTTCATTTTCGTTAACTTTGCACACCTTGTATGGTCCGAAAAATCTTGGTTTCAATTTTAAACCTGGTCCAAATTGAGTTCTCTTTATAGCTATTAAATCTCCGACTTTGTAGGACGTAGGAGCTTTGCGGTTTTTCCTGAATGATCGTCGATTTTCAATTTGTATTTTTTCTATTTGCTTCTTTGCAGTTTCTCTTAAACTATCTCGAGAGTTTCTGAAATTTTTAATAATTTCTTCATTAATAATTTCTTGAATTCTCGTATCAGTTTTCTGATGCATTTTAGTGCCAACTAATAACTCAAACGGAGTAACACTAATGCTTCGATTCAGCGTGTTGTTAAGACTTTGTTGCGTACTTCCGATGAATCTAAACCATCGATCTGGAGCGTCTATCGATAGCTTCGAGAGGACTGATATTATTGACTGATGGATTCTCTCAACTTGGCCGTTACGCCTTGGCAAGCCTGTAGTTATCGCAACATGTTCGATACCTTCGACTTCGCAATACTCCTTGAATTCGTTGCTTGTAAATGCGGTTCCCTTATCAGTCACAATGCGCATTGGATTACCAAACACTTCTCTATGCTTTTAGAGTTTCTCCAACACTTCCTTCGACGTTGTGGATTTCGTCGCATATATCCAAACAAACTTCGTAAAACCATCTATCATTACTAACACATGATTATATTGCTTCTTAGTTGTCGCCATTGGCCCGAGATGATCTAAATGTATAGTATGAAGAGGTAGAATTCCCTTTTCGATTGGATGTAAGTATCCTTCTTGTTTACCCATTTTTCGGTTGCACAAGATACACTGAACGCAATTCTTGACACTTGTTGTAATCTTGTCAGACATCTTTTCAAACCAGAAATCTCGTTCGATCAACTCTTGCACCTTGCGTACACCGTAATGACCAATTTCGTGATTACGCTTTATAACCTCTGCTTGCATTTTACGCGGGACGACTAACAGTTGGTTACCATCTTTTATTTTGTACAAAAGATCACTCTCTACCATAAAATCTTTGTATGGGCCATTCTCAAGTAATTTTATCACTGCAGCGATGAACCCATCACTTTGCTGAGCACACTTCAAACGTGAAACAATATCGTCGTCAACAATTAGAACAGGATTGCGTGAGAGGGCATCAACGTGTTTCATTCGGGTACCTGGTTGGTGATTAATTTGATAGCCGAATTCTTCTAGAGACAACGCCCACCTTGCCACTCTAGTCGTCAAACTTGGTTTTTTCATCGTCATCTCGAAAGCGGCACAGTCCGTTATAATTTTAAAATGCGTGCCAATCAAATAAACGCGAAATTTTTTAAGTGCGTAATAAATTGGGTGGAACTTTCCATCGTCATGCTGTTGCATCAATATGGAACCGTAGCCATGCATTAAAGCGTCTGTATCTCAGTGTGCAGCCCGTGTCTAAATAATTGAAGCACTGGATCACCCGTGAGATGTCGTTTTAGCGAATTAAACGCCATTATATCTTCCTCTCCGAGCACAAAATCCACACCCTCCCTCAACAAATCGCTTAATGGCCTGGCGATCACCGAATAATTGTATACAAATTTGCGAAAATATCCCGTCAGACCGAGAAATTGCTGAATCTGTTTCTTTGTCATGGGCTGCGGAAAATTCCTCACGGCCCTCGTCTTGCTTTCCGATGGACTTATCTTCCCGTCATGAATAACATGTCCGAGATATTCCACTCGTCTAACAAGAAATCTGCACTTCTTCCAGTTAATATCGAGTCCATATTCAGAAGCTAATTTCAGTACAATTTTCAAATTTCCAATCGCTGATTTATTATCGGTAGCCAGAATAATGATGTCGTCTAGATAAAGCGACATTATCCCTTTACGTATTAAATCACGAAAGATGTTATTCACGAATCTCATGAATACACCAGGACTGTTACATAGCCCAAATGGTACTTTCCTAAATTGGTACTGCCCCGTTGTATATTTGCGACTTCCTTCTTCAACAGCGGCATGGAAAAATCCGTTTCTTAAATCGAGCAAGCTACATACCCGAGCTTCTTGTATTCGATCCAACTGATCCTCTATCAGCGGAAGGGGTAAGCGGTCTTTAACAATTTGGTGGTTAATCTTCCGGTAATCCACGCACAAACGTTTTGAGTCGTCTTTCTTTGAAACCAAAACAATTGGACTAGAGAACTCAGATGAACTAGGTTCAATTATTCCGCTTTTCAGCCAATCTTCCACTATTTTATCAACCAGCTCCATCTCGTAAATCGACAAACGTCTTGGATTCTGACTAATTGGCGTTTCATCCTTCAAAATTATTTTGCAGTTTACATCTGAAGTCTTCGTCGGTGTTGGTGAATACTGCTGATATAATTGCTTAACGACCTGAGCATCACTTCGGTCGATAATATGCGTAACATCAATAATTTCATCTTTAACTTCTGATAGTATCGCACAAAATTCGTCGTTTTTACGGATATTCACACCATTCTCATCGATAATCACTTTTGCTTCACAAAGCAGATCACAGCCAATCAAAAGATTTACGGGGATAACATCGTTAGGCACTACATGCACCGGCACATGGAAATTGTCACCGTTAATAACGATATCTGCTTAAAATTTTCCAAATGTCTCAATCTTCTTACCAGCAAGTCCCGTCAACGCTGATCTGGATTTCAGAGGTTTCATAGTATTCAAATTCAGATATACGTCAGATCGGATCAAATTTACGGAACTTCCCGTATCTATCAGAGCACACACTTTCATACCGTCAATTAATACGTCAATTTTCATTCGATGTTCTTTTGTCGTACACAAGCTAACATTCGTTTTCGATAAAGTAGAACACTCGAAACTCTTGTGTCCAAACGCATTACACTTAAAGCACCGTACGCCATCAGATTTCCTTTGACAATCCTTCGACAGATGACCGTATTCATTACAGTTGTAACACTTATTCTTATTACGTCGGGGATTTGTTGATTTATTACCACTCGGCACTGGTTGCTCCAGTTGTTGATTAGATTTAGCATTATTTAAGGTAGCCTTGTTCATTGATTTAATTTTTAATTTTTCAAATGCTTCATACTTTACTCGAAGATCTTTAAAATTTTTAGCATCAAATAACCAAATCTTATTTGAATCCTCAATACAGACACCATCAATGATGTATTCCAAAATTACTTCATTCTCGATGTCAGCCAATGCACTAATTTCGCGCATATGCAAAATGTACTGATGTATAGTTTCATCTTTTCCCTTTTTAGTTTTTATTAGCATCTGGTGAACAGTAGCGCTGCTAACATTCACATGAAATTCGTCGAGTAACACTTGTTGCAATGATTCCCAGTCCTTTGCGCTCGCAGAACGTAACAGCATCTTGGCTGTGCCCGTCAAAAGTCGCTTTGCATACACAAATCGCTGTAAATTACTCCAACCTAATAGTTCTGATGTTTCACAAAACTCTATCAACCACTTTTTAATTGGATAGTTGTCATCGCCGCTAAATTTTGATACCGAATCTTCAACGTCTTTAAATGCGAAATTAGTTTTCTCGGTATACATATCAGCATTACTTCTACTTTCCAATTCCGAACCGCAAACATTTCTTGTGAAATTGTCCTTGATTAGCGTCATCGCTCGTTCATAGCGTTGAATTAATTCATTACGCTTTCCATCCGTACCAAGCCCCAACTTGGATAGCTCTTCCTTCATGGCTTTTACCGTTTTTGTTTGAAATTCTTCCATTTTAAACAAAACTTAATTCAGTAATTGAATGTTCTCCCGTCTTAAATTCTCTCAGAATTTTATGAAAACCAATTATCCGTCACGTCTATTAACTAGATCTCGGTTGAGCCCCCAAAATGTGGGATTTTATTATTTATATCTTTAAATAAAATTATTGACGTCTTTTCACATGCGTTCTTTTATTAATTTTTTCATATAAACTGACTCGGTTACTATCTGTTAAACAAAACGAAAACGATTATTCCCTACAACAACTCAGGGATGTATAACACAATCATGGATTTCAAACCCACATATATATATATATATATATATATATATATATATATATATATATTCGGACAATTGCTCAAATTTTGTAGTACCCAATAACATTATGATGGATTAATGAATTACTAAAATTAAATTCTAATCAATTAGTTTTCTCTCTCAATTCAGAAAATATTAAACTGCACTTTATGCTAAGCGCAACAACATATTTTGGAGGACATCGTTTTGAGGAGCCCTATACAAAATATACAGGCTCATCACATCGTTCACATTCTTTGAAAAGTCCAAACGTTTTTATAAGAAACGACTTGCACCAAATTTAAAGCAAACACGAATGCTTAATGAAAAACACAACGTTTAATAATTTAATGAAAATATATTCTTGAATGCTTCAAAATAATTATGTTATCCCTTAAAAAAATAAATTTCTTAATCGGTTATAAGCTTTCCACTTAGTTTTATTGCCTAAATTTATCGGTACAACATTATTATTTGACTTTGTTACTTCCATTTAATTGCTGTTTACCATGGTTGATTTGATAGAATAATTTCATGCCGAATAACAATTAAATTCCATTTCGAATATAAAGGTAAGTTGGTAGGTCCGCTTTAACGCTATATGGAATGCAGCCTCGACGTTGATTATGTATAACTAAGGCAATTATACCGCCAATTGCAATAAATATGCGGTGGTACTTGTGGACAAAATATAATAATACCGTTTGTATTTTACAATGCATGCGAACTTGACGAAATTAACATTGTTGGCATTTGGTGTGAAACGGTTTAAAAGAGTATACTGTCACACTGAGAATCCACAGGCTGTTTAAACTCACATCCTTTAACCTAATAAAATGCACTGCCGCCACACCGCCTATTGTGGTAACTTTCGTCATTACTGATTGTGGCGTGATGTTTGAATTAGTTGCTCCTTTAATAGAAGACACCGACAGGCAGAAATCGGGCAGCCTTTAGTCTGTCATTGGATACCTTTGAAATTTTGCTGTTGATACTTATCACGAAATATTTATCCTTTCGGTTCATTACTTTGGATGGTCCATTAAATAGATTTTGCATTGATGTGCGTACGCTGTCGACTCTGATGAACATATGCGTACAATTTTGAAAAAAAAACGTTACTGGTATTAAGATCAATGGCTGGTTTAAGATCAATGAATTAATCACTCATTTTCCGAAATGAAAATATGATTATGAAACCTCATTTTAGGCGGTCAAATCTCTTGATGGGAGATAGTGCTAGAGAGAGAGAGAGACAGAGAGAGAGAGAGAGAGAGAGAGAGAGAGAGAGAGCGAGTCCTTTGCTGACATTTTATTGCAGTCTTAAGCATTGTGTGAAACTTCTCGTTATATGGAATAGTTTCTTTATATTATTGTTCCGTATAATGTTTGGTTCAATTCTTTAAATATCTGAGGCTCAAACTGTCTGTCAAGACAATGAGACCACTTGGAAGTTTTCCTGGTACAGTAAAACGTCACGTCAACAATTGGAATCGCAGTTTATTCATGTCTAGATGAAATTTTTAAAATCACGATGCATAGCTGGCCATCAAATCATTTCATAACTTACTTTGTTAACCCAGCAATATAACGTATGTATGTCCATAGTGAATTGACTGATTAAGTGTCGGACTTGACGCTCGTTTTTGGAAATAAGTCGGGAATGAACTACCACTCTATAAACATGTTCCAGCTCTCCATGATAAGTGCTGTAACGTTGTTTTGTTGGTGAAAGAGCTTCCGAAAAAAACAAGTGGCTCTGTGACTCCATTGGCTGGACATCGGATATGTTTACTACAAGTTGAAGTTGACCATTTCTTGCTGGATGTGCTACGATGTAAGGTAAAAGAGTAGGTTTCCTTTCACTAAATTCTGGAGGATCATTTAGTTTTCTACCGCATGTACGATAAATCTACGATTGAAATTTATCATCGCCAGAAATCTCTTAAAATTTTGAGATTCTTGGCAATCTTTGGTATATCAGAAGGTACAACCGGAACCTGCTGAATCGTTCTTTGCAAATCAAATGTCTAGAAAACGGTATTGCCTTTAGGTATTGTTTTTAGGTTCCAGGTCCATTTTGTTTGACCAACATTTTGTTTTGGATGATATTTCTCAGTTCGCATTTGACAGTCGTATATAATAACGTGTTGAAATTATTGAAACTTTTGTTTAAGTAATTGTTCAATTGTGAATATGCGGAGAAAATTACGTTACTTTTTTGGTGTTAATCCATATGCCGAATAAGTCAACCATTCAATGTGTAATGTATAAGTTTTAAAATTTACATACTAGAAGATAAAGTAAAGACTGGGCGACAATTAAGGCAACGTACACGAGAAAAGAATTATGCATTGGTTAATGGCCAGGTACCTCTTACCGACGCAGTGCACAAGAATTGGGAATGTCTCCATCATGTTTGTTTAAAGTTCTCAAAGAACATTTGAATTTTTAGCGGTATGAAATTCAATTAACATAAGAACGGCAGGAAAATGGCCATACGGCGACGATATTGGAGTGCTGTGTAAACTGGCTCGGACCACCATTTTTAGCAATAAATATCATTATGAGCGACGAAACACATTTTGACTTGGCTGACTTTGTTAATAAACAGAATAGCCGCTATTGAGGCACTGAAATGCCTCAATTGATCCTCCAAAGACCACTACACCCGCGTAGAGTAAATGTGTTGTGCGCCATTTAGACCGGTGGCATCAATGGGCTATATTTGTTTTAGGATGCTAGAGGCAATGCTGTAACAGATATTGGTGACCTTTATCAGGACATGTTGAAAAACATTCTTGTGTCCGAATTGGATCAATTAGGCCTACAGAATATGTGATTCCAATAAGACGGTGTACCATCACACACAGCTCGTCTTAGGGTGTAAATTTTGGGAAAATTTTTTCTGAATAATGTCGAATAGTGGTGTATCGAGTCACCACGATTTTCTATTTTGATACATTAAAATAAAATCAAATAAAATTGGCTTAAATGGCTGAGAAAAATTCTATAAATTATCAATTTTCAATTCTAATGGTTTACTGTATTAAAAATTGGCCATATCACAGGAGCTTTACTCAGGTTGTCATGTGGTGGTGTTTGGGGTAGTGGTATTTTAAAACGGTCATTTTTATTTGAAAGGACTCGTCTTAAGCTAGTTTTGATATAGCAAAAGTTAATAATAATAATAATAATAAATGTAAAGTTGTTCCTCACAAATTGAATCCTCATTTCCATCAGTGATAATTCTCTCTTCACCGGCAATTTCTATTATGTCAGCTTCTCTTTCTTTACGGCAACACGTGGTTGAATCGTGGATGGTCTAATTGTTCTCATTAGTTTACCTCTTTTCTGAACCGATCTAGCGACATCAATGTCAGATTTATAATCAGGTTCCTCGCAATACACAGTCTCCATTCTGTTTCCTGTTTAGTATCATTAGACTCCATAAATTTAAAATGCGTTGTTCTCGGTGGTTGTGAAATCCCCAGTTTTTAAATCCAATACAGTGTTAGTTTTGAGTATGCTGAGTCAATTACCAAGCCAAATAGATATAAATATGGCAACTTTAGGCAGCACCATGTTTTTGTAACAGTCAACCAAATCGTTAGTAACCCATCATTTTCAAAGTCTAGCATCTGGAAGAATGACCACGTAGTTCGTGTATACGAAGCTTCCTAACAAGTAGCTGTTTTTTTGCTGAATCTCGTTCTATTTTCAAAGTTTTATTTTAATTGGAAACAGATTGCGAGCACAGGTCGGTTGAGAGTTGCTTAAAACTTATATTAAATTTCCTCTTAAATATCATCCGAAATTTAAATGCTTTGACAGAAGTGCTTCGATTAGCTTCTATGACCATTTTCCACATTTTGCCATTTTTTTCGTCTTAGCATGCAATTTGCAAATTCATTGCGACCGCTTATGAAATAGATTAATTGTGCATCTAAGATTTTCAATTATTATTTTTGTAAGAATAAAATGATTTTGGAACAACTCAGTTATGTTAGATTACAAATTTTTATGCGTTGAAACCAGTGTTTGGGTTTCAGCGCATAAAAATTACCCTTAAAAAAATGAAAAAAATACCGGTTTGCTACTAATCGACTCCGATTCCCATTTATTATTGTGGTTCCAACACCAACTCACGCCATTGGGTCAAAAATTGGGCAGATCAAAGCTTTTCCCAGGTTAATGTGAATTCATCAAAAGTTAGGTTAAAATGGCTCTTTACAAATAAAATTGGCCATTTGAGAAAAAATACTCTAGAGGTTTACTGTACTAAAAATTGACTAGGTCACAAATTGTTTCCCAAGTTGGTTCCGTGCGGACTAAATGTTTGTGTTATACATCTACAGCTCAGATGGATTTACGATAAATGACCAGAATTGAAAAATTACATTGCCAGGTGGTATTTGACCCTCAATAATAAATGGGAATTTAAAGTATTATTAAATGGTAAATTTTGTTTGAAATCTTAAGCTCTGTGGTTTTTGCAATTTTAATTGCAGTATTCCTTAATTAGAATATTTATAATAATATTTTTGAAATTTAACTCGTATTTTTATTCGTATAGTATAGTAGTTGCTTAACAATTAAAAAAATAATTAGTACCACTTTATTTATTAATCTATTACAAAATGTTTGTATTATTAATAATGGCCGACTGTACACTTAACGTATGCATGAATCAATTGTATTATTTGTTGCTAACTTCATACTCGTGTAGTTTTTTTTCTTGTTAGAAGGCATTATGGACATGTCTGCACCGGCGTCGACTAGTAATTTTGCGTCTGTCGAATGATCGGGAACATAAGACCGATTTAATTGCGTTTGCTCAACGACGTGTGCTTCACATATGACCAACCGTCTTTTTTTTTTGTTGTTGCTAAAGCACCATATGGCTGCTGTGTTTTTTTATTAGCGCCCGATAGCTGTATCCGGAGCAGCCAATTTTCTATGTCAAAACTTATATTTAGCGCGCTATTATTGCATATAATTAATTTATTTAACTCTAAACTAAGATTTTTCATTCAACTTTTTAGTTAAAAATCGATATACAAATACTTTGCTCTACCTATTTATCGGGAGCCGCTATCGGGAGCGCTATCCATTTCAATGGGAAATTTGAAAAGGCTTTTATTTTGTAACCCCCTGAAACCATTAGAAACTAAATCTTTCAATAAAAATTTAAAACGCAGTAAAATGAATTCTTGTTTATAACGTCATGTCAAAATAAATGTCAATTAATATATTTCAGGTGATAAATGTTTGTTTTATTGATGAATTTAGTTTTAATTTTTATAGTTCAGCGACACCAGTGAATAATAGCTGCAGTTTCAATAGAAAATTGCCATTTGGCTCCGGATGGTGCTCCAGGCATTCGATTTATTGGTCATTTGCGTCAATATTTGAATTTAGTGACGTAAAGCATGACTTAGGATTTAAACTGCTTAGCGATCATTTTATTTCTTTAGCTGATGTCACGTTAATTTGTTATGAATCAAACAATTTACTCTATTTATCCGACATCTCTGCTATATCGTCAGATTAAAAGTAGTTAAATTGGTGCATTTGCAACTTTATTTCCAACCAATGATCGCATTTCGTTTTTTGTCACCAAGCTGGTTTTAAATTATCGTATTTATTCGTATTCGGTAACCTAATTACCGCAGTATTTACTTGCAATACAATACAGGTACATACAGCTGTTAACAGTGTAAAATTTGCGCTTACACCATGTTAAAACCATACTTCAACCTCCTGTTTCCAAAATGGTGGTAATTTCACGTTTCATATTTTATACAATTTTTGCAATAAAACTATTTTTTACACTGGGTTAACTCAAAAAACTGTTACACTGAGAATCCACGTTCAACCTCATATCTTGTAACCTATAATAAAATACACCGTCGCCATAATATTTTACTATTTATTTATTGTTAACACTTCTTTGCCAAGAACAAAATAAAAATGTAGAGATCTTTTACATATACATTTTAGAACCCCTAAATGGCCTCTATTACAAAACTATGTAGTGCGTGCTATAAAAATTATTAAATTGCCTAAATGCTGTCTATATAATTAATCCATAAATAGCTAGCAAAGCGGGGAATATCTAATAAAATATTCTTGTATCGTATGTACAACCCGTTTAGTCAATTTTTCAAATTTAGTTTGTCTTACCAAAATTAATTTTAATTAATAGAATATTTAGATGCAACACAAGAAAATACTGACCTATCTCGCTATCGCACCACAACCTTATGAATAAATATTATAGCCGCATATAATAATCCCAGTTGATTTTCATAAAGCATTACAAAACGATTAAAGCTCTGAAATCGTTTCTAGCATATAATAAAAAATTTATTAAATAATAAACAAGAGCTTTTTTGCATTATAAAAATAGTTTTTATTCTCCTTTGCGTCTGGAGATCGAAATCTTTGTTACCATACGAAACAATATAAAACGAGATCGTATGGTATTAAATTTTATGGCAACAATAAAATGGCTTTTCTATGATTAAAAATGTGAACGAAATTAATTCTAAGAACGATGAAATTAAGAATTTGATGTTGTGTGGTTTTGCGGTGAGAAAGCTGCTAATTTTAAAGGCCAAGCCATTTAATAAGCAAATCAAATTAAATCATTTAATATCTTTTTATGCGCAGTACCACGATAATTAATGAAAAGCGTTTGCATCTCGACGCAACAAAGACGCGCGGTTCTTACTCTGCTTACACCAGAATACCAACAAAAAGCTCGCTATATATAATTGAATTAAATTAATTATGTATAATAAAAAATATTAGCAAATTTAATTGTTCACATAAATAACAACGTGTACATTTGCAGCACAAGAGCTAAATAAATGCATTTTGATGCTATGCCAATGTTTTAATTTTTATCCAGTTAGCTGTTTATAAATTACTAACAGTTCTGCTAAGAAGATAAAAAATATTCTTAGCACTTTAATTCTCTTTTGGATATGCATGCCAAACTAATAAAAATAATAATAATTTAGTTGGGAAAATATAAAAGCTGAACTTAAATTTTATGTAAATGAGATATTTTTCTCGCTATATATTTCCTCGCGTATAATACGATCAATGAGCATTCTTTATAGTGGCTTTATATTTTAATTGTGTTTGTTGCCTTCCTTGCTGGTTGCCTCTTACTCTTGGTGTCGTATATTTTCTAAACATCCATAAACACACATAGAGACACACCAAAAAAATAGTAGATAATAGAAAATGTAATGTACAATTCGTAAGATGCTCTATATATTCTCTTACAACTATATATAGTATGGTAGATTGTTGTTGCTAATATTTTCTATTATAATTTTCCGTCTAAAAATAATTTTGGTGTACTTTTGTGTTGCTTTTTGGGTACAAGACGAACGGAAAAGAATTGGGTCGATGCAAGCGGAATAATTTTTTTTATGTATACTATATATTGTGATAAGACGATTTCTTTAAGAAACTACATTGAAAAATAACGCTACAAAATAACGAAAATTTACTTTTTAATGCTATTTAACAATGCATTATTCAATTATTATTATTTTTCTTGTGCTTTAAGTTCAATTTAATGTTGTTTGAAATTTCTATTAATTCTTATAATATATGTATATATAATACAGTCACTTGGAAGTATGGTAATTGACGCGATATTAGAAAAAATAGCTGGAAAATGTAACTTGGCTGTAGCGCGCTCTCTCTCTCTCGCTCTCTCTCTTTCTCTCTATCTATCTATCTCTCTCTCTCTTTCTAGTTTTCACATTCCATGAAGGGATTTTGCGGCCTGCACGGTGGTCCGACAACTATGTCGGTTCATCGCAAACTCCCTCCAGTTCTGGCCTTCTATTATTTAATTTACTATAATAATCACCATGCTGCAATCGGCAATCACAAGAAAATACAAGTGTAAGCAAAAAATTCTACTTACATCAAATAATCTTATATGTGTGATTAGCTGAGTAATTATATATCCCTGAGCAAATCCCCAGTCAGGCAGAAATCTGATATAACAAACTACTTGTTAAAGAAACACGACGCATTCAAACTGGCTTGGAACACTTAACATTAGTAGTACCACGATGGATATGTAAGAATCCGTGGCGTCTCCTCAGACCACACCCCGCACAATCGGCCCAACCCAGGAACACGTCTGGAACAAACAAAACGGAAACAACTTCCCGCCAATGCATCAGTGATTGTAAATCAAGCAAAACGCAACAATGTTGAATAGCGAAACGCACCAAATTTTCGGAGATACTTTATGGAAGCCATATAATGGATACCAAACTTAGGAGGCATATTCAAGAAACGGAGCGAATGGCGGCAACATAAACGGATTTCAATTGTATTGTGGTGGAAAGAATACTGTCGCACGAATGGTGAGCGGAAACGAAACAACAACATAGACTTGCATTTACTCTCGTTCAAAGACTACTTGTTGTTAGTCAACCACTCACAAAACGCGTCCAAATCCTTCTAGAATCAGATAATTCATTTACAGGTGCGAATATTTTATATATCATCCACATATAGCAGACATTGGACGAAACAAAACAATTTACTGCATTGTTAATGAGAATCGAGAACTGGGAAACTGAATTTGGGAGGGAAAACCACTAACTTTCCGTTTGGAGTTAATGAACTTTCAAAAAAAAATTTTCGAGACGATGTCAAGTCCTCCTTCAATCTGCAAAAGATATTGTTGTATAAAAAATTATTCAGAACAAGGAACTTCCCACGAGTCACGCTGAAACTAGAATAGAACCGATCACCGTGTATTCTATATAAAGAATGAATTTTGTTGCGATGTTCCTCCAGAGTGGCAAGTTTTGAATTATAGCACAGCTCTCTAAGTTTATATTTTTTTACGGGATGGTTACCAATGACAACCCCGATGCGTTCCTTAAGTTGAAGAATAATACCGCTTAGCTGCCGCTTCGTTGAAGAATACTCCAATCCAGGTTGACCAAGAATTGGTTCAGGGCAATATAATCACTACTCCTGAAATTAAAATAACAACCATTACAAAAAGAAACACTAAAATTAGACTTGTAGTTTCCGGAAGAGTAATGTCACCGACTATGATCAGTTGTTCTTTAGCACGAAAATTCTTCAATAAATTTCGTTATTATTCGAAAATCTGGTTCGATGTCGTCGCGCCAGCGACGATATTCGGAGAATCCGATATTTGGAGTCTACCCGAGACTGCGATATTGTCTCCAAGAAGATGCTTTATTTCGTTATTTATTCGAATCCGGTACTCGTTGTTCGCAACATTAACCGGACTATAAATAGATTGCATTACGTAATTTGAAATGCATTGAACGATTAAAAGCTAAATATAGGGCGAACAATCATCTATTTAATCTCTTCCTGCCTTAGAAGAGATTTCCAAATTCATTAGAATGAGAAATCATTCCATAGAAGGGCAACCATCAAAAAGACACCAAAGGCAACAATCAACGTATACTGCAAAATTTCAGCTGAAGTTGTAAGTTCAAGATCAACAAGCTCATATTCAAATGCCGCAAATTGTTTCAAATTGTTCGAGATCAAATCATGATAGTAGCAATTGTTCGAACCAAGATGTTTATCGGCATTGTACACTGAAACTTCACTCGCTAACTGCACATAACGCCAGCAAAGTTGCAGACTGCATCCTATACTCCACTTTCAACGAACGTATTCTCAATACTCACGAATTCGTATACTTTGTCAAATTCCATAACAGGCAAATTATGGCAAAATATGTTTTTCTTGATACTGTATTACTGTCCAATTACGATGTACTAACTACCCGAATTCATGCTGGATTCTGAGTCCCAATTAAATTTTATCGCCATTTCGAATTGAAACTGAATATTATTTGATCCTGCTAGCTAATCTAAAATTTTACTTTACGGTGGGTCAAATAAAACTAGGCCCTGGTCTACCAA
The DNA here is from genome assembly GCA_947310385.1 of Nephrotoma appendiculata. Lineage (NCBI taxonomy): Eukaryota > Metazoa > Arthropoda > Insecta > Diptera > Tipulidae > Nephrotoma > Nephrotoma appendiculata. The sequence goes on from OX371224.1 coordinate 25,417,589, forward strand.
AATTACAAAAAAAAACTCTGCTTAAATGGGCAGTATCTGGTGGAAAAATAGATCCATGAAAGTCCCACGGTTCGGCCAAAACAACAAGCCAGTCGCTGAATTTATTATTGGCAAATGCGATAGTGCCATAAAACGAATTGTCAGATATCCAGGACATGTATCTCGACGATTTGTTGACTTTAGCGGATTTCATAAGTGACGCTGTATATCTTAGACTTAACTTTACTAAAATTCTACAAGAAGCTGAAGTACATTTAAGGAAATGATACTCGAATGAAAAAAGGATGTAGACTGTATGCTAACCGACCAGCTGACCGAGTAAAGGGCGGGGGAGGGGGGGGGGAGCACCAGACATTGGGTCTTTATTGGCATTCAACAAAAGATTTGTTTTCGAATTAAAATCTCACCATTCACTAATTCAATTAATGTGACCAAAAGGAATGTTTGAAAAGTTCATTATGCAGGAACTCTGGAAACGGAAATACGATTGGGACGAAAGTGTTCTAATTCAATATCATACTGCTTGGCCCAATTATAACAATAAGTTGGAACACTTACGGCACTTATATACAGCACATGGCAGTTTTGTACGTAAAATCGAAAACAAATCTAAAACGAATTGTGTGCTGCTGCTCTCATTACGTTAGACTAGTTTCGTTGCTAATCGCGTACAAATTATTCAATCAACTTCTGAACGAATGGCTTCAGAAAACGATGAATATTGAATTCAAGTGTTTATTATCAAAACTCTAGAAAATATTTCTGAGAAAAGTTGTCTGCATTATAAGTAATCACCGCTGTCAGTTTTCGTGATGGTGATGTAATGAAAGAGATGATTTGGTAAGCACGCATAAAACCTCACTTCTTTTTATTCACAACATGAAAAACCCGTCAATTCAAAGATGTGCAGAAAAATAAGGAAAAAATCAGCAGGAGTATCACAATGCAGCATTCTGGGATTCACTTTATATGTTCTTTATACCTCGGACCTTCCAACGATAGAGGAGACTAACATAGCAACGTTTGCGGATCATACGGTCATGTTAGCAATCACTGATAGCATAGAAGAATCCACAAGCAAATTGCAAAGGGCTACTAACATTGTCAGTTGGACAGAGAGATGGCGAATAAAACTTAATGAAGTAAAATCTGTTCACGTAAACTTCACCAACAAAAACTTTAACTGGATACCATTTGAACTGAATTATCAGCAAATTGATTATGCAAACACGGCGAAATGTCTAGACATGACGATCGACGCCATTCGATAATGGAGCGCGTCAAAAAATGTGAAATTACAATTCGAAAATTCTTATTCCTTAACCAAAATATTCTTAACTTATTCTTTCTTAAGAGAGATAAATCCGTTTCTCACCAATTAAGGAACCACCCCTGTTCTATTCTCACGTTCGTAATAATATGACTAATACGTCGGGTAATTAAATGTACTTCAATATACCTTGAATTTTGTTACACAGCCGATGACTATTCGCTTACCCATATTCCTCTCTTTTTTATTATTAATTTTTGCTGTATATTGTGCTCTAAATTTTTTACTTTTACAAATCAGTAGATAGTCCTGATGATGACCTAGAAGTAGAAATCTATCGAGTGATTTTATAAACTTTTTGAACAAAATTATTTTAATTAAATTATTCAAAAATCTAATTTTTGCGAAATAAAAAACGAGTGTTTAATAAAATGTGTTTATTAAGTCAAAAAATGAGATTTAAACATTAGATACAGAAAGATGGATTGGCTCTTAGAAAGAAATTCTGAGCTAACGTTACATATAATAAATTGCTAATGCACCGACAAATTCTAAAATTTGTGTGAATTTACGGTATTCAGCACTGGAACTTATACAAAGAGAACCAATATCAATATCATAGTGTTCTGACGGTGGATTTCGTCAGTGAAGAAATAAGCGAACACGCGAGAAAACACATGCAACGAATTAGTCTACACCAAAATACTGAGATACCTTGTCTACTAGATCCAATCTGGATCGACTAAAAATATAATGAAACTGTAAAGGGGACTAGCCAAAGATACAATTCGTTTCTCGTAACTCCATCATAATTTTTGATGCAAAACTACAAACAGTAGAACAGCAGGCACTATAGGGTCTAGTATTTAATATACTATATTTTCCGGTGTCGTCCATTGACTAATTCGGCACATGCGACAAACACAAAGGTACCACATTCTCTGGTATTCCCTTACAGCTCGTACGAGCGGGTTTATCGTTATATCTGAACCTGTGCAAGTATGCACGATAACATTCGTGTTCCGTCAAATGTTAAATAAAAATCGAAACATCTATTGAATATGGCAAGATGCTTTGGCGAAATGTCTATCTTCCCTTTTTGTTGTCATTCAGCCATTTTCTTAAATTTCGAAAGACTATAACTCTTTCTAGTCGTTGTCGCAATCCTTTGGTCTCCATTATAGTTTACTTTATGTCACTCCTGTCAGAAGAGCAATTGAAAGCATTTTCGCTATTACATATGCCGCATCATCTTACTTATCGAGTGCAATTCATGTTTCGGATATAGACTTTAAATTACAGCGATACTGCCTAAATCGAGCCACCATACATTAAATGGGATTTAACGACACTGACCGATAAACTCCGTCGATTTTGTGTAGACTCCCCCCCCCCCATTTGGGGCCAATTATGATCGTTGAATGATCTTTTCAAAACCATATTAACGCTGCACAAGGTTTACAACTCTCTGGACGGCTTCCTCAAGCCTGTTGCGGATAAAACGTTCTAATATCTTGCTTGCTATATCTAGCATACAGATCGATCGATATGAAGATGGTTCTTCTAGCGGTTATTTCCCTTTGAGAAGTAGATCAAACTCTTTTTTTCAGTCACTCAGGGAATATTCCTTCATTTAGACAAGAAATTCTTCAGGTTTAGCGCTTTAGTGCTTCGGTTTCAGTGCTTTGTTTGGGATATTAATCAATCCTGGCGCGGTTCTATTTCCAACTTTCTACAAATTTTTATCAATTTCTCCATCGTTTGGTGGAACCGATTAAGGTTCGTCGATGGTCAGCACATAATCTAATTGCACAAAGTGGAGACAAACCCAAGCCTAGTTATTTTACATTTTGATGTAGTCAAATTTGCAATTTTATGTCTCGGTCCCTCTACGGCCATACCATGTATCTTGGTCAAGCTCATTAGACAGGTCTTTTTATGCCTAGTGCTTGGGTGGAGTCCGATCTTTTATAATTTATAGAATATAAATTAAGAAAGGCAAATTACTAGATGATTTGTAAATCAGTTGTAATAGAACCACCAATTGTATTAAACCTCACGATACCAAAATTAAAAGGACATAGAACGCGACGTATTGTGAGTTAAATTACAATTTAATTTTTAAGATCCCATTGGAAGTTATTGTAATGGGTCAGATTTCGCGAATAGAAAATTTCGACATATCTCAACGTTTGAATCCATCGTTTTTAGAAAGATAAGTGCGTATGTGTACCTACGTTCGTGAACTTTATTCAACTCGCATATCTCGAGAACAGTCATCTTATCTACTCCGGATCAATTACATTCGACGCGTAATTGCGTCCCAAGTGAACTTGAGCCACCCAATGGAAGTTAGCCGTGTGATTTTACCAACACACCCACACACACACACACACACACACACACACACACACACACACACACGCACATACATTTTTGTAATTAGACAATAACAAAAATATCGTGATCCAGAATCTACTTAAATATAAGTCCTGCTTACTCTCTCATTGACAGATACCTATTTAAAGAAAACTAACAAAGAGTGTGTTGGTTACACTAACAATGCAACGTCAATTTGAATTTTGTTTTGCTCATTTTTTTTGTTTCTGCACTAACACATTTATACTTAGTTATTTAAAAAAAAATTACTATGGTAAAAATATTTCCAATACATCTTTACTTAGTTATTGTTTATTTTATATGTGTGGAGTTAGCAGGACTTATATTTAAGTAGATTCTGCGTGATCCCATTTCGAATACACAAGCATGCATATTCCGAAATACAATACTCGTACTTCCGGTATAAAAATTTTAAAAGCTTTATTCCGCACAAAATTTATTACTTTTCTACACATCTACTAAGTAGGTATAAATTTATTTTTCAAAATGATTAAATATTAGAGAAATAAAATAAAAATTGAAAAAAAAACTTTTTCAAATTATTTAGAACTTTTTTTTTAGAAGCAATTAATTGTATATTTCGTATACACAAAAGCTCGAGAGTAAAAAATTACTGTTGACATATTGAGTTGAGAAACCGCATTTATAAATTAAAATCTTTTTTATGTATGATTTTACCATCCTTAACGTTCTGTACTCGTATATACTCGTATGTATAAAACTTATTTTAAAATAAATATGTCATGCGGTTACAATTAAAATTTACTTAAATGGTTAAAAAAAAAGAGAACATAAATTTTGCCATATAAAATAAATATGTAATAAATTTTATATATAAAAGATTATTTAATATGTATATGTATAGATTTTTATATTATTTTGCATAAATAGATATATTTTTTAACCACAAAAGCATTTTTTCCCTACTTTTGTTTCAAAAGTAATTAATTCCCATTTTTATTCCTTATTTTATGTCTTAACAGACAGACACAGAACATTAAAGGAATATGCAATTAGCAAATTTTAATAAAAATTCTATTTCGGGTTTGGATTTTTACAACAAAAATGTAAAATTAAGGCAAGCAAATAATAAATTTTCTTTTTATTTATAAGCTAAAACTTTTATATTTGAAAAGAATTGGAGAAAAGCTTAATTGTTCTTGATTTTAATTTTAAGGAATAAATTTAAATATTATTTTGTCGAAGTGTTATATTACTTTATTGTTTCTTATTTCGTTGCACGCTCGTGTACGTTCAGTAATGATATGCATTCATATTCTGCATTAACAAATCCTACTGCAATTGGGTTTGAAAAACTAGACCTCCGTTATCTGATTATTTTGCTAATCAACAAAATGCTTAACCATTAAATTATTCGATTTAAAATTAAGAACTATGCTCGGAGAAAAACTATACCAGCCAATTTACCTGATATAAACGAGAAGATCAACAAAAATGCAGCAGATTCTTTTTCATATGTTCGTGAAAACAGTGACCATGATGACAATGTTGGGGAAAAGATAATTAAAGTCGTTAATCAAGAACACCGAAAACGATACCTCATTCAAAATGTAAAGGCGTATATATTTCGCATCAACGCCAACACTACGAGATTTAAGAACTCATAAAGCAGTTCAAACACTGTGCTGCACTTGGGCCCACACCTAAACCTATTATCGATGATGACATTAGTCCATTCCATACGGACGAAGAAGAATTAGAAAGAGAAACAAATTGGATGATGAACCGGAATAAAAGATCAAGTAAGTAAAGTTACCATCAACTTGATAAGAGGTTTCTATAAGCCAGTTAAACATCAACAAACAACTAGCTCTAAAACAACAACCAGCTAAACCAAAAGAGAAATCACCTCCACCAATTAATATCGGTGGTATATAAAACAATTCCACTAAACAATCGATTATTAACTCGGTTACGGTACCCGAGTACAAACTCGTTTTTCTAAACAATGGCGTCTATGTTGCAGACTCTGAAACTTACAGAGCATTGGCCACAAAACTTAATTTCGAGGGACATCAATGGTTTACCTACGAGGATAATAATGATCGTTCAATTAAAGTTATGGCAAAAGGTCTTCACCCAACTGCCTCAAAAGAGGAAATTATTCATCTTAAGCAAAAGGGCCATCAAGTAGAAAATACTGTAAACATGATTAAGAAAATCGAAACTGTTGTTCAAAACTGGAGTTCAAATCAACAAAAGAGGGCTTCCACTAGCTATGCTCACTTCTAGTAAGAAACAAAAGGTGGAAGATGTGTATAATATCAAGGCAATACTTAACATAAGAGTTAAAATAGAGCGATTGAAACAAAACAGCGATCTAATACCGCAGTGTAAAAAATGTCAAGGTTTTCATCATACCCAGAAATACTATCAAAAAAGAATAGTGTGTGGAAAATGTAAGCAATACTCTCTAGCCTAGAATGCAACATATTCCAGAATTTAACATTTATCTAAATACAGAAAAACACGAGTTACGGATTTTACAACAACTTCATATCTTAAAATATGATACAGCTGTTATACATGATGCATCCAGCAGGAAGGGCAAGAGGAGGATCATCGATGGAACCTTCTGCAAGAAGTCGTAATGTTGTCGCGAGTATCGTAATTGGCTGAATAGTATTCCTATTCTGTGAATTAAATTCTCTCGATATTTCCTTAGAACACCCTCAAGTTCAAGAGAAGTGCACCGAAATGTTATGTATCCTCTGGAAGTTAGGGAACTGGTTGCAGCGAAACGAAAAGCAAGAAAGGCCTGCGAAAGAAATCGAGCGTCAGAATATAAAATAACTCAAAAATTTTTGTCCAATAAACTAAAATTGCTAATTAGAGGTATCAAGAACGAATCCATTAATGAATACCTAAGGCGCCTTACTAGTACTAGGTAGTATTTACTGTATATAAGAAATTGAAACTGATGCGATGGTAAATGCTAGTAAAAATGAAACTCCGGAGCTATCAAAATTATGAAACAGAAATCAGTTTCTTATTTCCAAACAATATCACATGTAAAATTTTGAATTATGTACTCTTCTACTGAACAATTGAAAAATTGCCAGAAAATACTTATTTTTTCGAATCAATTCAATTTTGCAATAAAATATTTACAAAGAAAATATTGTAACTTATTGTTTCAAATTTGAATAGTTTAATTATTTTTTGTTCATAAAAACAACATTTTTCAAAAAGGAAAATTTTTAATTTACTCTTCATAAATTGTTTAATACCTAAATATTTTTAATTACATTTACAGTATGTGCAACAAGAGCGTGTACAGCAAAAAAGCTAAATAAAAATAAAAATTCGATTTTTTTTTTTTATTATGAAAGTTTATTGTATTTTCTTGGGCGCTATCAACTAATACATAGTAAAGTCACCATACTGTTAATAATCGCCTGGCCCCTTTTGTCCATACTATCAACTAAATTTTCTGCATACTGTGGTGACAAATTTTTCCATATCTTCCACACAACTCGCGCTAGAGCGCTTAGAGTTCCCCGCTCCAAACCATTTAACGACAAATGATACCAAACCTCGTGAATAAATTTTATTCATGAAAAGTGCGTTTAGGTTCTGCGTGGGAACGATTAATTTGCCATAACCTTGCTTGGTGAAGCATCCCCATACACGGAGCTCACGGAGCTAGGGCGAGTGCTTCACAGTTCGGATAATCTTTTCTTTTTGTTTAGTTGACCAAACACGGCTTTTAACATTGAAACTCAAAATGGATGACCCATCGGTAAACACAATATTCGTCCAATCTTGTATTTTTGTTCCATTATTCTATTTCGTATGGTTGTTTTTGGAATAATATTCTTTTTCGCTAATTTTTCAACAACTGTATCCAGCGTAAACGAAGGATTTCCAGCAAAAAACTATATGATGACCTCATCCTCCATTTTTGTAGTGGTTCGGATTTTGCCTCTATCTGGCAAATCGTCAACATTTTTATACATTGAATAATGTGTAATCCTCTTCTGTACAAATGTTTGACTTTTTTTCATATATTTTATCAATCTATAAGTAATGAATTCAATACTTATTTCCTCAACGTTCCATCGGAGATAACAAATAATTTGAAAAACACTAACTTTTCCCCTAATTCTCCAGGCTATAGCAGATATGTTTTAGGCTCGACCACTGCACCTAGTATGTCTTGTGTGTTTGATTGGATTAGCGCCAGAGAGATTATAAAAAAGATTAGTAGTTTGAAAAATAAACACTCTTGTGGAATTGACGGAATCGACAACCTAATCTTAAAAAATTGCGTGTGGTATCTAGTAGATGTTTTAGCTTACCTCTTCAATTTCAGCCTAGAAAGTGGTGTATTTCCAGATGTTTTCAAATCAGCCCTTGTAATTCCAATTCATAAGAAAGGTGATGTGCTATTACTAAATAATTATCGACCTATTTCGTTGCTAAGTTCCTTCTCCAAACTATTTGAGAAAATAATAAAACGTAGATTGCTCGGTTATCTGGAGAAAATCAATTTTTTTAGCCGTAGTCAATTTGGTTTCTTAGCAGGAAGATCCTCTGAAGAAGCACTACTACATCACCTCAGTTATGTTTACTCGGCTTTCAACAATTCGCAAAAATCCGCTTCGTTATTTTTAGACATTGCAAAAGCGTTTGACACGGTGGATCACGAGGTTCTTGCAAACAAATTATTAAATATAGGTATCCGAGGTAAAGTTTTTGACTGGTTTGTTAGTTATTTCAACAATCGTAGCCAAATTGTTAAAATAAATGATAAATTTAGTGAACCTGGTTACTTAAATTGCGGCGTTCCGCAGGGATCAGTATTAGGACCTATTCTATTCTTAATCTACATAAATTCTATATTCGACATCGATCTTCTGGGGCACACCACTGCATTTGCGGACGATTTAGCATTAAGTTACACTTCAGCAAACCCTTCGGAATTACAGAACCTAGTTTGCACAGACTTAGTGAATCTTGGTAATTGGTTTTACTATCATCGCCTGGCTCTTAGTAATAAATCCAGAGTAATGTTTTTGGTCAGGCCGCATCTCCCAATTCTAAGGTTTTGTATCATGTTCCATTTTGCTCTGGACACTCATGTTCATCGCAGTGCTTTGAAATTTCCCTCGTAAATGAGTTTAAGTACTTAGGAGTTACCATCGATTCGCAGTTGAAATGGAATTCTCATCTCACCATTGTCAGAAAAAATGTTATTACTGCGGCTTATAAATTCTACCATCTGAAGCAATTATGCCCACCGTCAACACTGCGAGTTCTATATCATGCACTAGTTGAATCTATTATTATGTATGGTATATCAAGCTGGGGTGGGATTTATTTTTCCAATATAGAGGACCTATACATTTCACAAAAACGGATTATTAAATTGATTTATTGTCGGCCTTTAACAACTCCAACAATTCCCTTATTTCGAGATTTGAAATTATTACCTTTAAGATATCTCTATGTTTATAAGGTATAAAAGATGTTTTTTGTTCGGAGTTCCAGTTTCCATACTCGTATTCATCACACGTATACTTTAAGGAATCCGAACAACTTTGCCGGTTTACGTTGTAATAATGAAAGGTTCAGAAGGTCTTACTTTTATATGGGATTGTATTGGTGTCACAAATTACCAATAGAGTTGAAATCCATTCCGATTGGCCGCAAACACTATTTTGATAAAATGATTCGACATTGGCTGATTAATATAGACAACATTGAAACCTACTTCTAATTTTTCTTTTTTGTATTGTATTCACTAAATATGAGCTGGAATTTTAATTTTATTGTATGTATTATTTATTTATTCTTTTATGATAGTTTTTAATTTATTATTTTTATTTGTACACTTTTGGCAACCTAAATTTCATGATTTTTTTCTTTCTTGCTCCCCCACAGGTTCTAAAAACCTATTAGGAGCTCTAACTTTATTAGAAATAGTTTATGATTTGTATTAATGTATGTAACCTGTTTTTTTTCTAAATAAAGAGAATAATAATAATAATAATTTTGCTGCACTTGCAACAGACATTTTTCGTCCTTTCGGATGTGCCCTTGAAGACACCGCTTCAAATCGTTTTTTATAAATCGCACTCATTTCTTTCAAGGATGTTATCCGCTAAACAGTTGCAGTCGTCCAAGAGGAATCAATAGAAAATCGATTTAAGCCCCACCCATATTTGCTCCTACAGTTTTAAGTACAGTTATGCCGTAAACGCTCTTGTTGAACCTACTTTAAGTTATAGTTTTTTAAGTTATTTTTTAATAAGTAAATCATGTTATTCTCCGACAACCTCAAGAATATTATTCGAACAGCGTATTCGAAAATACATATTAAAATTTGTCGATTGTAAGTTAATTTGAATATCTACAAAAATCGAAACTTAGAAGTATCTCGTAAATTGAGATAAACTACTTATTTTGAGAAACTCAATTTTAGCTGCTCAAAATAAAAATAAAATGTTACAAAGTTTACAATTTTGTCTAACTTTACTTACAACAACGCAAATGTCTGAATTTTATCTCATAAATTAATTTTAACATCACATCTAATTTTAAGAATTATTATTTTTATTGTTATACATTATATGTATTTATAATTTATAAATAATTTATTTTCTTATCAGTATGATACGATATAGTATTATCATATCAGAATAATGTATCGAAATAACATTTATACATCAATATTCTATTAACTATATAATCTTATCTTCAGATCTATTCTCTTACAAATAAAAACAATAAAAATTAAATATAATTAAAGTTCTTTGTTTTAAATAGATTTTTTAAAATTTAAATATTAACACAAAACAAATATGTATTTTGGTTTTTCACATGACTTAGAAAAAACTCATAATTATTTTTTTATATATAATAATTCAAAAACAAATAAAATAGTAATTATAATTCTATTAAATATATTAATTTTTTTAAATTTAATCAATTAAAATAATTTGAGCTTGTATACTTCACTGGCATTCACCATCTCTAATAAATGTAATTTTGGAAATTTTGGTATTTAGGCTAAATTACATAATGAACTCACTCTTTGGCGGTGGTTTATTATATTTTTTTTAAAATAAATTACTTAAAGAAATTTTTTTTGTTAATTTTGTCTTTAATTTACCTAAAATATATCATAGCTTTGTGGTGAAATTATTAATTGTAAGTACATTTATTAATAATTATATTTTGGTTAAAGCACAATTTAGTCTTTTTTGCATTTCATCACAGTTTCCAATATCTCGGTATATTACGTCATCAAAAAAGAATTTCACCTGGAGAAACAACACGAGACACTGTCTGTAATTCGATTATTTTTAATTAAAATAAACATTTTCTTTTAATTAACTGGCACAGTTTTTTTTTATTATGTTTGTTTACTACATATTTAATATATTTTGGTATTCATCATACAATAAAAAATAAAATAAAAATTCAACAAAAAATATATATATATTTTAACAGAAAACTAAATGAATATTTTAACAAATGGATTTTCAAAAAAAAATTCACAAATACCAAAAATTTGTACAAATTAATCAAACAATTTGTTTGGGGACCAACCAACAACGATAATTTTCACATTAATTAATTCATAACATATTATTTTGTCGGGAGATAAATAATAATAATAATAATCTATCAATAGATCTTTCTCTATGTTAAACATAATATTTTTTTTTGGTTAAACTTAATAATTTAAAACATATGTTTCTGGTCGGAAAACACTATTTTTCTACAAAGGTAACTAATGTACATATTTACTTACGCTTATTTATATATAAATATAATTTTTTTCATTTTTCTAAAAATACTAAAATTTATTTTAGCTAATAAATTTAAAAAAGAAAACATATTTTTAACAAAAAAAAATCTAAAATAACTCAAAAATACTTCATAAAAATTTCACAAGATAGTAAAAAATAATAGAAATTCAAATACTCTTCCGAGTTTAGTTAAGTAAATCAACAATTCAATATATAATTAATTATAATAATAATAATAAATTAAAAAATAATTCAGACTTCACCAAATTGCAGTTTTTCGTTTTATAAAATTAATTTTTTTTAATTACGCAAAAAAACTACAATTATACACTATAATAATAATAATATAATAATAAACCGTATTGAAGTAGTTTTAAATTTTCCATAATCTTAAGTACGGCGTGCTTTTTTATTTGCTCATAAAAAAAATGTTTAACATTTACGAGTATGTAAAAAAATATTACTCTTAATATGGTTTTGATGCATCTTTCGATCGTTTTAATTGAACTTTAAGACGTTTTGTGCCAATTTGAAATCCATGCATTGCTTGTATTGCTGTTTGTGCGGATGCCGCATTATCGTACGAAACGAATCCAAAACATTTTGATAGGTTAGTTTGCTTATCAATGAAAACTTTGGCCGATACCACATTACCGAATGGCATAAATGTTGAAGCCAAATCTATATCGGTGAATTCTTGAGGTAAATGATATATAAATAGGTTACAGCCTTCCGGGCCTGAAAACAAACGAGAATAGAAAACTATTAGTTAATCGCCATTAAGTAGTAAATATATAAGAGGCAAATTGTTTAAGGGACCAAATTAAACAAATTATTATTTCATTTTTATTGGATACAGATTGAAATCCATTTTGCAGCAATGAGTCTTAAAAGTTGAAACAAAAATAATATTTTTAATTCAGCGATTCATGAAAAACAAAATTACGATTTTTGGTTAACAAATACGCCGTGATATTTTCTACAACTCTTCAATTTATTAATCTTATTACTACGACTACTAACAACTAAAAACGAAGCAAGAAGAACCTAACATCATGAACGACTTACAGAAAGCTTAAGATACACATACAAATCTGTTTAGCAACTGTTGTGAGAAAATTAACCGTATCGGCTGTGAAAAGAATCAATAATATTTTACCCGATGGTAAGTTTACCTAGTTCAACCATGATGTCGGTGGACTGGTTATCTGTGTTCAGTTTCATCATTGAACAAAATTATAATAGTGTAGAATAAAAGCGATCGCTATAAGTTTTGCTGAAATCTGTTAAACACCTGAAACCTGAAATTTGTACGTCTTACAAGTTTTAATTAGTAATGTTCTGTGCTATTCCGAGAGTTTGTTCCAAGATCAGAGTCGGTTTCATCTCCGAAGCTGGTAGATCTGACTATAGCGAGTATTGACCCTAGGAGTTTGTACATAATATTTTTTTTCTTAGGGACGTTCTTTGATTTGCGGGAATTTTCAATTAACTGTTTTTGCGATGATCATAATTGAATCTTACAAACAATGGCTCTTACAAATTCAGCATTGTGACACCATTTGTCAAATGGACTGAATCGCTTAATTCCCGTATTTTTAAGCCCGAGTTGGATAGTTTCCATGTCTCCGTCAAAATGGCCAAACGTCGATCGCAGGGTGCAGGACTCTCACTATTGCTGTGACGAGTGTTTAACGAACCAAAATGAAATAATAAATTTCAAATAAAATTTGATATATTGCGTTGATTTTCTGCCGTCTCCTCACTTTTAATTTATTTTAGCTATGCTTCTAAACCGAATCTCGGCTTAGCTCGGATTCAAAAGACCAATTAATCAATTTAGATTTGCTCTACCGATGCATATCGTCTGCGCTTATTGATTGGTTACCGAAGTAAACTATTTACGTAGTTTGACTAATCCGACTACATTTTGCGGAAAATACAACTCTGGACAAAAAACTGCTTTTTACTTTCTTTTACGTAGTAAAATAAAGTATGGTAATCATGAAAAATTTCGACTTCGAAGTTTTTGCAGATTTACCATTCCCCGAAGTAAAAAACGGTAGCTTTAAAAAATCTCTGTGTATGCGTGCGTATATGCATGCAACTAACTGTAGCTTCTCTACAGCCAAAACGAATTGACTGATCTTAATGAAATTTATTATCATAAATTGGGAAATCCCAGTGATTTTTGGCCGAAATCGGTCCACTGGTAGTGGTAGCTTCCATAGGAGCTTTTCCGTTTTTTTGCAAATTTTTTGTAAAGTATATCATTTACGAGGAAAAGGATTATTAACTAAATGATTCTAAATTAAATTTACATCAATATCGATCGGTTCATATCATTTTTCCGGAAAATGACGATTTTTGACAAAATATTGTTTTCAACAAAAATTCGGCCCAGTGTATGTGCGTGGTGCCCTGTCCAATAAATGTTGTAGCTTCTCTTCAGGCAAGGCGGATTGACTAATCGGGATGGAACATGACATGATCTGAATCATTCTTCTCATTGCATTTATCATTTATGATCTAACTTGTCTAATGAATGTGGCTGCTACCAATGAAGTTATGCGTTTTTTGCAATTATTTAGAAAAGTGTACTATTTACGAGAAAAACGATTAACTAAAAGTTTATAAACTAAATTGCAACAATATCGGTTATTAAATTTAAGCGATCATTTTACCAAAATTTAATTGACAAAAAACTGTCTTAATAAAAATTCGGCCCTCTACAGCTCAGACAAATTGATTGATTGGGATGAAACTTCATACTTAAGCTTTTTCTATAAATTTGGAGATCCCAGTGAGTTTTGGTCGACATCGGTCTACCGAAAGTAAAAGCTTTTATATGGACTTTTTCGTTTTTCGCAAAAATTTTGAAAAGTATATCATTTACGTAAAGAAACATTATGAACTAAAAGATTCTAAATAAAATTTGCAAAACCGTTCTAGAGCAGTTTTCTAAAATTTAAGTGAATATTTTTCTAAAAAAACCGTTTTTAAACAAAAATTTGGTCTCTGTACAACCCAGATAAATATTGATTGATCAGGATGAAATTTTATAGTTAAGCTTTTCGATAAATAGGGAGATCCCAGTGAATTTTGGCCAAAATCGGTCTACCGAAAGTGACCAATTCCATAGGAGCTTTTCCAATTTTTCACCAAAAGTGACCGCTTCAATAGGAGGTTTCAGTAACAGTTTGGTTAGGTACAGCCAGTACCAATCCGCATCCGTATTGATCGGGATGAAACTTCATACGTTTTTTCTATAAATTGGGAGATTCCAGTGATTTTTGGCCGAGATCGGTTCATTGGAAGTGACAGCTTCTATAGAAGCTTTCTCGTTTTTTACAAATATTTTGAAAATTACATAGCATTTACGAAAAAACGATTAGGTAAATAGAAAAATTGAAAATTAAACTTTTAACAAAATTAATTCAGATCATATTTTACATTTTACCGGAAATGACAAGTTTTGATAAAAAAAACCTATTTCACATAAATCTCTACAGATTAGGCGGATAAACTATTTGGAATAAAACTTCATACTACAGCTTTTTTCCATAAATTGGTAGATCCATGCGAAATGTGGTAGACATCTGTGTGCGAGAAGTGGCATCTTCCGTAGGGGCTTTTTCAATTTGTGCAAAGAAGTTTAAATTTTTAATAATGGCTGACCCTAGTTGGATATTTGAAATTTAAGCAGAAATAATTATTTTTGAGTTGTATATGACCAGCAATCCGATAGGTTCAATTTTAAAATTAAGTGTGATGTATTCGACATCTATGTACATTTGTTGTGAAAAAAGTGTTGTCCCAACAATTACACACCCCTCCTTCTTTCCGATCATTTTAATAGGAAAAATAAAGTTTCACAAATCATTTTTGAATCTAAACGATTAAAGGTGAAAGATTTTATACTATCATTTACATAATTTCACAGCCCAAAACTACCTATTAATGTGCTCTAAATATAAGTGATATCGTTTAAGTGTATAAAGAAAAAAAGTAGGTCAAGATCGACAATGTTCAGCTTACCTTCAATTTGTTTTCCTGCAACAGCATTAGCAGCCGCTGTCAACGATGGATTCGTCAATGGGGCAGCAAATGCAGCCGCCGCAGCGGTGACATACGGTGACGGTAATGCAGCCAAATTTTCAGTTCCAGACCCTAAAACAAAATAAATTAGTTAGGACAATCATATCATGCACCGAATTAAACCAAACCATCCACACGATATCAAATATGTAATGTAGATATTAGATTAGAAATCAGATTATTTAAAATTTTATAAAGGCATTATAAAATTTACAGCGCAAACACTGAAGCCGATTTTTGTATAAACAATTAACTACACTTATTTATTAAATATTTATACATTAATTGTTAATAAAGTAAAAATATATTGATCGATAAAAATATCACCTTCATCAGAAATTATATAATTATGTTTATGTACAATATTGATGTGCTAATGAAATTAATGTATTATTATAACACAAACATGTAACTTTAGAAATATAGAAAAATAAATTAACGACATTATAATTATTGCAGTTATTATTTATCACATTACCAATTTCAAAATAATATGTTGGTTAGAAATTTTTTAATATTGTAAAGCAAATAAATCAGTCAATGTCAAAACACTGCATATCAAAAGCGAGTTTATCAAACATACTGCCAAAAATAAGTCAGTTTTCTATACAAATCTCACCTGTTTCCGGCGTCTTTCCTAGAATACCTATAAACATTTATAAAAAAATCTTGTATTATAATAAGTATGTATTTATTTTACTGAGCTAGAAACAATAAACAAAATGTAATATAATTGAACATAATCTATCTAACCTAAATAATGCAACCTTGACTTGGGTAAATCTCAGTGGCAGTAAGTATTCTTTTGTCTGCGAAGAACCTATGCAAACAATATGTAATTTTATTCAAATTTAGCTGCAAGCCGTCATGCATATAACATCGTCATTTTCAAGTCGTTTACTTATTTGTTATATGTATGCATACTGGCTAATTGTATTTCAAACATTTCAATTAAACAACTAAAAATACGCGTAATAAATTTAAATTACTTTTTGCGTTTTCTAAAAATATTCGTCTCGTAAATTTTTACAACGAAATTCCATATGACGTTATTATACAGTATTTCACGCTGCTGATTTTAAACACAAACATAAAAGTTTCTCGCGTACAGCAGAAAATGAAATTAAAGAACATCTTTATTTTTTTTTGCAAGCAAAAAAATATATGATTACACAAGTATATTTGAGACTTTATATAATATACATTTCGCGAGTACATAAAACAAAATATATGCACGTCACAAACACCCTGAATGAAATGTGCAAAAATAAAACATAAACGAATGAATTATTAGGAATTTTGTATATTGGATTGTTTCTTATATTTATTTATTTCTAATTAAAAAAAACCAATAGATAAATTTTCTACACACATTTAATGTACAATATATGTACCACATAAATTTTAATTTCAGAGATTGAAGATTGAAGTCTGATCTGGTTTATTTACTAAATATTAAAATATAACAACCTAATGTTAATTTTAAAATCATCGAAAAAATTTCCAATTTTCTCACCTTTAAACACAAATTGAAAAGTAAATAATTAGCGAATATCTAAATATCGTAAGCACTACTGTATACAAAACTCAACTCAATACAAATAATTTTCTTTTCATCAAGCATCAACGTGTACAGCAGCTAACTAGCAGTTTGCTATGATCTACGCTATATTTCGACATCGTATGGTATCTAATTATATTATATTCTTGTATCAGTTTATCGTTGTATAACAATATTGATATGATTTATTAAAAATGTTTTAACTTTAAAAATATAATATAACGTCAGCAAATTGTGATGATACAGATGCTAATTGAATTGAACACAAACTATGTATATCATAAAATAATCTAAAGTGGAACTAAAATCGTATACTAATTCAAATTTAGTTTTATTAAAACATTTTTTATGGTCAAAAGTCAAATATAAAAATTAATTTATGTATCATCGATAAAAAAGAAATTAAATTCGTTTTAAAATCGCTATACATTGACTAACCATTACAATAATTGATTTAATCATATGTATTTTACAAGATTTGGCATGTTAAAATTATTTGTATGCTTCAATCACGATCAACATATTCGTTAGATTGGCAACTGAAACAATAAAACTTAAAACGCTGTGCTGCCGCTGCCGTTCTAGTGGATCGAAAAGATGAACAAGAATATTAAGAAACGGTGGGTTGCTACGTGTTATTTATCCAAAATTTAAAAAATAGGTTTGTTGAAATTTCTACCGCATAATGGTTGAAAGAAAATTGAATATAGTAATACAAAAAGAAAATCCATCCAGACCACTACATGAACAGCCTAAATGATTATAAATCAAATTGAATTTAAAACCCTCATGTGAGTGAAGCAAAAATATCTTAATTTGAGTGACTAGGGTACCCGGGTACCCTACATGCAATTTTTCTTAAAACTAATTGTTTTTTAAATTTTTTTTGCAATTTCGAAATGTATAACGGATTTTGCTAAAACTACATAAATTGAAAACAATTTTGCATTAGCTGCAACATGTCAGTTTTCGAAGAACAATCTTCAAAAAAACGTAAATAATCCAACATATTACATCAGTGAAAAAAATGATCGATAGTAATAAAAAAATTAGTTTTTTTGAAATAAATAAATATACATATAAACATAAATTAAATGAAATAAATAAACAGAAATACAAACAATGAAATATAACGACATATAATACAAAAATATAAAATCTTTGCATACTATTTCTTTCAAATATAGTGTAAAATATATAAAGGTACCCGGGTACCTTTGCTACTCTAATTCGTACAACTGAACTACTTTTTACTCTCACGTGCGTCCAAGTTGTAAAATTTCTCATTTTTAAGTGTGATCGTAATCTATCAATTGAGTTAGAAGTTCTCATAAAATTAAAACTTTTTATTATGATCATACAAAGCTAGACGTTTAAAAGTGCAAAACGTACCCGGGTACCTCGTCACTCACATAAGGGTTAAATATTAAGGAATTACAAAATTATAAAAGAGTAATTTATTAGTATATCTACTCAGAAAATTTCTTGAAAGAATTTTTATCTACCGTATAAAATTAAAAAAAAAACTAAAATAAACTAAACGAAAAATTAGGGAATGTATGTATGTATGTAAAAGAAAATTAACAAAATATTATTGTAAAATAACTTGAACTCATTATCTTGATTTATTACATTGTATGTTCCCAGGCAAGTATTTGTTCTTTATTAATTATGTACTTTATTAATCTGGAAGCAATGCTGATTCTTAAGCAGTTCCACTATCGCATAAAAACTTTTGGAATATTTACAATATAATTCACTAAAAATAGTATAAGACTCATAGTTAGGAACATTTTTTTCTTTACAAACTTATCACGTTGTGCCCGAACAAAGAATTGACTTTACCCATCCCAAATATGATATAAACCGGATTTAGCAAAAATTGCACTTAACCCCTTTTTCGCTGGCAGTAGTGAATTATTTTCGTTTACTAAAGATTTATAGATCACTTAGATTATATGTTACAGAGAAGCATCTGACGAAAATGTATCGATTTTTTCGCAATTATATTTAGCACCGTCCAATTTTTTGGTTGCGAACCCTATAAATAGTATAGATTATCTAATTTTTTGAAAATATTTACAGGAGAGCACACAAAATAACGTAATTATTGTTCTAAAACTGTAATAATTTTGTATTAATTTTGTATATAAAATAGTACAGTCGGGACCATACCACCATAATTGAAAAGATACTATAAAGACACCTGACCTGTCATTAATATTGATTTTCATATCGATTTCATAAGACGTCAAAATTTTTTTAAAATTTTCTCAGTCATGAAGCGGGTGACTGGGGTTTTAAATCAATTACATTTTGTATAGAGATGCAATTCACATAGAGTACTTTTTATGTTTTAAGTGGCCGTCATACTTCTCGTATTATTTAAACAAATATTGTCCTTAAGCATCGAGGTTGTGGTTGGTTTATTGGTGTATACCTTTCAATTCAAATACCCCCATAGGGAGAAATATGGAGGGGTCAAATCAGAGGATTGTGGGAGCCGGTCGATATCACTACTTTTGACAATAATCGGCCGGGGAAAAATTTCTCACAAAATTTGCATCGTAGGACCACCTGTAGTCTGTGTGTGGAGCACCGCCTTGTTGGAACCACAATTGCCTAAGTGATCCAATGTGCCCAGAAAGTTTTCCCAACATGTCCCGATAGCGGTCACCAAGATGACGCCGCCGGCCCAAATGATGCATTATGCTGTTACACTACGAGGATGTAGTGGTCTTTGGTGTATCAATTGAGTGTTCTCAGTGTCCCAATAGGGGCTAATCCGTTTATTAACAAAGCCTGCCAACTAGAAATGTGCTTCGTCGCTCATAATAATTTTATGTCAAAAATAAAATGTTTTAATAATTTCAACACGTGCTTGCGGCGTTACGATGCTCTATAATAAATTATTATCGACCACTCTCTACGACTGTCAAACGCGAAGTGACAAATGTTATCCAATAAGAAATGGCGGGCAAACAAAATCGACCTGGAACATAAAAAGCACCCTGTATATACATATATGTATAAATAATTTATCAGGGAAGTGGAATTCCCTTGCTGGTTTGCGTACTTTACTGTATTCCATAAGTTTCACCTCAACATTAGATTTATTTAAGGATGTGAATGATTATACGGGGGTGGGGGGGGGGGGGGGGGGGGGAGAAGACATTAATAACATAAGAGGTTCATAGACTATCTGAAATATACCTTTATAAGTGATATTCAAATAAAATAAACGACAAAAAAAATTTTCGGATTTTTGGATGTAATAGGGAATTATCAAGGATGAAATAGATGAGGTATTTGGTCGGGAACTGTCCATTGAGACGGGTCATACTATTCAGCTAAAATTAATAATTTAGTGCCGTATCTGGGAAAATGCAAATGCTTAAAAATTTATTAATTATATGAATCTAATAGTTCTTAATAAAATTTTCAAATGAATAAACAATGCCTTCTTCGCCATGTGACAACTCCCCGAACTAAAAACACTCACTTCAAAATGGTGTTTCTGACTTAAAACCAGCGTTTATTTCATTTTAAGATTGACTTAAAATCTGTAATGAAAATGAAATAAAAAAAGCTGACTTTATTAATGCATGTCATCAGCTATTTTGAAAAACATTAAAGAAGTGTGTTCATGCCTTTTTTAAGTCATTTTGAAAATGAATTAAAAAATATATTTGTAAAATGACACAAACTATGCCTTTCTTGTGTCATTTTAAAATTAAATTTGTTTTAAATGTAAAATACCTTTGTTAAGTCAGAAAATTTGTTAAAACTCCATTTTTCTTATAAAAACTCCTTTTTTAAGTCAACCTTTTTAGTTTCAGCCTTTTTTAAATCAGGGAGCTCAAGTAATTGTTTATCAGTATACGTTTCCCGATTCTGGTGCAAGTTTGATTTATTAAATTAAATGTAGGGAAAAATAGAAAAAAAAAAAAGTACCCGGGTACCCTACATGCAATTTTTCTTAAAACTAATTGTTTTTTAAATTTTTTTTGCAATTTCGAAATGTATAACGGATTTTGCTAAAACTACATAAATTGAAAACAATTTTGCATTAGCTGCAACATGTCAGTTTTCGAAGAACAATCTTCAAAAAAACGTAAATAATCCAACATATTACATCAGTGAAAAAAATGATCGATAGTAATAAAAAAATTAGTTTTTTTGAAATAAATAAATATACATATAAACATAAATTAAATGAAATAAATAAACAGAAATACAAACAATGAAATATAACGACATATAATACAAAAATATAAAATCTTTGCATACTATTTCTTTCAAATATAGTGTAAAATATATAAAGGTACCCGGGTGGGTACCTTTGCTACTCTAATTCGTACAACTGAACTACTTTTTACTCTCACGTGCGTCCAAGTTGTAAAATTTCTCATTTTTAAGTGTGATCGTAATCTATCAATTGAATTAGAAGTTCTCATAAAATTAAAACTTTTTATTATGATCATACAAAGCTAGACGTTTAAAAGTGCAAAACGTACCCGGGTACCTCGTCACTCACATAAGGGTTAAATATTAAGGAATTACAAAATTATAAAAGAGTAATTTATTAGTATATCTACTCAGAAAATTTCTTGAAAGAATTTTTATCTACCGTATAAAATTAAAAAAAAAACTAAAATAAACTAAACGAAAAATTAGGGAATGTATGTATGTATGTAAAAGAAAATTAACAAAATATTATTGTAAAATAACTTGAACTCATTATCTTGATTTATTACATTGTATGTTCCCAGGCAAGTATTTGTTCTTTATTAATTATGTACTTTATTAATCTGGAAGCAATGCTGATTCTTAAGCAGTTCCACTATCGCATAAAAACTTTTGGAATATTTACAATATAATTCACTAAAAATAGTATAAGACTCATAGTTAGGAACATTTTTAGCTTTACAAACTTATCACGTTGTGCCCGAACAAAGAATTGACTTTACCCATCCCAAATATGATATAAACCGGATTTAGCAAAAATTGCACTTAACCCCTTTTTCGCTGGCAGTAGTGAATTATTTTCGTTTACTAAAGATTTATAGATCACTTAGATTATATGTTACAGAGAAGCATCTGACGAAAATGTATCGATTTTTTCGCAATTATATTTAGCACCGTCCAATTTTTTGGTTGCGAACCCTATAAATAGTATAGATTATCTAATTTTTTGAAAATATTTACAGGAGAGCACACAAAATAACGTAATTATTGTTCTTAAACTGTAATAATTTTGTATTAATTTTGTATATAAAATAGTACAGTCGGGACCATACCACTATAATTGAAAAGATACTATAAAGACACCTGACCTGTCATTAATATTGATTTTCATATCGATTTCATAAGACGTCAAAATTTTTTTAAAATTTTCTCAGTCATGAAGCGGGTGACTGGGGTTTTAAATCAATTACATTTTGTATAGAGATGCAATTCACATAGAGTACTTTTTATGTTTTAAGTGGCCGTCATACTTCTCGTATTATTTAAACAAATATTGTCCTTAAGCATCGAGGTTGTGGTTGGTTTATTGGTGTATACCTTTCAATTCAAATACCCCCATAGGGAGAAATATGGAGGGGTCAAATCAGAGGATTGTGGGAGCCGGTCGATATCACTACTTTTGACAATAATCGGCCGGGGAAAAATTTCTCACAAAATTTGCATCGTAGGACCACCTGCAGTCTGTGTGTGGAGCACCGCCTTGTTGGAACCACAATTGCCTAAGTGATCCAATGTGCCCAGAAAGTTTTCCCAACATGTCCCGATAGCGGTCACCAAGATGACGCCGCCGGCCCAAATGATGCATTATGCTGTTACACTACGAGGATGTAGTGGTCTTTGGTGTATCAATTGAGTGTTCTCAGTGTCCCAATAGGGGCTAATCCGTTTATTAACAAAGCCTGCCAACTAGAAATGTGCTTCGTCGCTCATAATAATTTTATGTCAAAAATAAAATGTTTTAATAATTTCAACACGTGCTTGCGGCGTTACGATGCTCTATAATAAATTATTATCGACCACTCTCTACGACTGTCAAACGCGAAGTGACAAATGTTATCCAATAAGAAATGGCGGGCAAACAAAATCGACCTGGAACATAAAAAGCACCCTGTATATACATATATGTATAAATAATTTATCAGGGAAGTGGAATTCCCTTGCTGGTTTGCGTACTTTACTGTATTCCATAAGTTTCACCTCAACATTAGATTTATTTAAGGATGTGAATGATTATACGGGGGGTGGGGGGGGGGGGGGAGAAGACATTAATAACATAAGAGGTTCATAGACTATCTGAAACATACCTTTATAAGTGATATTCAAATAAAATAAACGACAAAAAAAAATTTTCGGATTTTTGGATGTAATAGGGAATTATCAAGGATGAAATAGATGAGGTATTTGGTCGGGAACTGTCCATTGAGACGGGTCATACTATTCAGCTAAAATTAATAATTTAGTGCCGTATCTGGGAAAATGCAAATGCTTAAAAATTTATTAATTATATGAATCTAATAGTTCTTAATAAAATTTTCAAATGAATAAACAATGCCTTCTTCGCCATGTGACAACTCCCCGAACTAAAAACACTCACTTCAAAATGGTGTTTCTGACTTAAAACCAGCGTTTATTTCATTTTAAGATTGACTTAAAATCTGTAATGAAAATGAAATAAAAAAAGCTGACTTTATTAATGCATGTCATCAGCTATTTTGAAAAACATTAAAGAAGTGTGTTCATGCCTTTTTTAAGTCATTTTGAAAATGAATTAAAAAATATATTTGTAAAATGACACAAACTATGCCTTTCTTGTGTCATTTTAAAATTAAATTTGTTTTAAATGTAAAATACCTTTGTTAAGTCAGAAAATTTGTTAAAACTCCATTTTTCTTATAAAAACTCCTTTTTTAAGTCAACCTTTTTAGTTTCAGCCTTTTTTAAATCAGGGAGCTCAAGTAATTGTTTATCAGTATACGTTTCCCGATTCTGGTGCAAGTTTGATTTATTAAATTAAATGTAGGGAAAAATATTTAAAAAAATTAAAATGACAGGTTTTTATAAGCATAAATTCAGTGGGTTAATAATTAAGCAGAGATGACCTAACTTTTGTAATAATTTTATCATCGAACTAATTTTACTATTATTTCTGTTCAAAACTTAATGGAAAAACAGTATCTTTAGTTAAATAAAATGAGGATTGCTTTTGGGTATTATCCGTATTTTATTTACCGAGGAATTGGCATTCGAATCGAAATTCAAATACACTTAGGTAGGTAGTCAAATAAATTAGCAAGCAAACAATTTGTTTAGAATTCGATTTAGCAAAAATTTTGAAAATATATTTTAAATAATAAGGTATTGGTGATTGTTGAAATATTGTTTGACAATTAATAATGAAATTCGACGGTCAATTCTATCAACAAAATCATCATTTCGACA
Organism: Nephrotoma appendiculata; assembly: GCA_947310385.1. Taxonomy (NCBI): domain Eukaryota; kingdom Metazoa; phylum Arthropoda; class Insecta; order Diptera; family Tipulidae; genus Nephrotoma; species Nephrotoma appendiculata. Next base: position 25,442,166 of record OX371224.1, read on the forward strand.
GTGCAGTTGTTGATTTGGAATGACAAATAAAATACAACAGTTATAATATAATTGTTCGTTGATTCTAATATATTCAGTTAACACGACTAAATAGCCTTAGGGACGATATGCTTGACATAGCTTTATATTAAATCATTAGTAAAATAGGTAAAATAGCAATAAACTAATAAGTACTTTGTATAGTTTTAATCGATTTTGCACAAACAATTGATCGCATAATTATTTAATAATACTTTTAATACGAGCAAACGAACAATCGATGGCCAGATTGTTATCTACTTAAACGAAATGTCTGTTACGTCTTCCTATTACGAAATCGATTGGTATATAATTTAGATTATAGGTACTCAGTTGTAAACTAAACAAAGCGGAAACGGTTGAACTAGAAAACCTATACTGTTTGAGTCGATGCCATAAAGGCGTTCATCGCATATGAATATTTAAATATAAATGAGCACCCACCATACGATATTATTAATTATTAATTCCATGACATAAGTAATAAAATTCAAAATATGAAAACAATAAAGATCGATCATCAATTCATTTTTGTAAACCTAGGTAATTAAAGTAAAATATAAAATAATAAACGCACGCACTCCCCAAAAACTAAATTTAATTGAGCTTGATAAAAAATTAAATATAGTAACCTTCATTATTCTATAACACTATAGGTACATTAAACAGAACGATATTAAAATAAACCACACATCAATTGGATTAATTTGTAATAATCTGATTTCCATAATTGAAAAAATTTATACATATTTTCGAATCTTATAAACCAGAAATCACGTTCAAACTCAAAATAATTTCATTTTTATATTGTATATACGATCATATATTTTAAATTATAATAATGATAATCAAGCAAATTAACTAAATAAATATTTTTCATTCGGTATATAATATAAATATTATGTATAACAATCATTATATATCGATAATATATTCAAATTTATTATAATTTATGTACTTACACAGTGATTGAACAGAATTACTTATATGTGGGACTTTTGGTGGTGCTGATGTTAATGAAGGTTGTGTCATAGATGCTAATGTTACTAAATTTTGTACAGACATTGGTGCTAACATTTGTGCGGCTGCTGATGCTGGATCAGTTTGTCCTCCAAGTCCTACATTAGTATTAAAGGATAAAACACAAAACACCATATTAATAAATTTATTAAATTAGTTAATATAAAAAAAGATGAATTAACACAAAAATAATCAGAAAATGAGATATATTATCTAAATAAATAACAATCCACAATTGTTATAGTTTAAATACAAACATAAATATACAAGGTTATTTAATTTTGAATGACAAGATTTCTTATAATTCTTTTACGTTATTTATTTTGTTATGAGAAACAAAACAGATTTTTACTAAGTTACAAAACAATAACAACTATACAGTATAAGAGGTGAAACACAAATGTATGCACACGTATTTGTTATTGCAAATAAAGAATATTTATAAACAAAACTAAGATGATTGTGTTCGTTTGTAGTGAAATCTATACGTGCTCGACGAAACTTTATATCCATCATTCATCAAAATTATCAATTAGTTCTTTTGATGGACAAAATTTAACTAAAATAACATGTATGTCGTCATGATGGTGAGTCATAACTTAGTTTGCTAATGAATTTTGCATTAAAGTTCTTGCATTTCGAACTCAAACATATTATAATACAAATTTAAATCAGTGGTACACATAATGCAGTGGGATGATAATTTACAGTTTATTTTCTGGTTAACCTTGTTTGTCCATTCAGCTTCCAGAGTTATTTTTATTTTTACATCATACATTTATTTTTTACAAATATTAATTTGCTCTAAATTTCTTTACTATACCTTGAAATATTAGGAACAAATATTTTAGAAACGTGTTAAAGTGCAGACAGAGTAATGGAAATAAGAAACTATGTAGTAATGGAACGGTACTCTAGCATGAAAATTTGAAAACCTTGATAATTAATTGTGTCTATGCAAAATAATATTACGTCGGATGATTCACGTGATAAATTGAATTAATTACCAAATCTTTCAACAAGGCATTAAATGATCAATACCGTTTCATTACATTGACTTGGTATAATAAACAGGCCTGTCTTAAAGTAAGCTTGCCCCATTTCGAGTACATTTTGGATATATTGTAAGTGGTCCAAACTAATAACCACGCTGATAACTAGAACGTGCAGCTAAGAGATCAGATCGACTCCTCGTAAAGAAGGCTAGCTTTAAGTTAACTTAACTGCCTGAACTTAAAATAATTTTAACCCAACAATCGAGCACAAAACACGTATTTTTGTTATAAAAACATTAGGTATACCTCCGGCTCCGATACGTCGTCATTAATTTAATAATACGTTAGTAAGCGAATGGGGTCAATGAGCATTACTAAAAATAAAGTATTCAATACTCATTACTAAATTATTCAAATTAAATTGTAATAAATCTAATTTTAATGTTTATAAACGGCTTTTGAAAATTAAAAAAAAATAGTTTAACACATTTTAACATTTTGCAATGAAAACAACTAGCCGCTATAATTCCATAACGCCACATTTGTGCCTCTTTTGTGAAAAATATAAGTTTTGGATCATTTGATACCACTTTCCATAGCTATAGCCGTCATTTGCGCGAACATAATAGGACGGCTATAGCCGTCATTTGGTTCTGTAGGAGGAAATATATCGAATTGCTAATAATGAAAAATCGGACAAAAAAAACAATTGATATGTTATCTGGAATGTTACATCTTTTTTTCTTTGATGTATTACTGAATAATTAACAATATAATGCATTAGTACATTTGGTAAGAATGATGTTCCTTTTTTTATTAATTAAAATATGCAGGACGGCTATAGCCTATATATTACCAAAATTTTTTACCTATATATCACCAAAAATATGACGGCTATAGCCGTCATTTGCGGGAATGGGTTAAATCTAGCAACCGCCTTTCATGAAACATGAACTGAACTGGATCAGATCAAGCGTCAAGAAACACAGCTATTGTTTTAACTTTCGCTGAAATGAAATAAGTGGACTGAAATGAAACAAGATCAATGCAAAAAATGTGAGCTAGTTATCTGCACAATATGACTAAAATATACCCTGTTTTTACAATCTCACTTAGGTAGTATAATAATTTTTTTAAGTAGAGATTAACGTTACTAAAGATGAATGTGTGATTAGTAAAAAATGAAACAATTCTATGTCCGAGGGAGATAATTCGTGTTAAACTAAAATTTTGTAAATTTATAACAACCTATAGTAGTCTCACTTTCAGATCGTCTTACAATTTTAGACTATCGCAAGCCCAACAGATACAATTTTTCTCTTTAAAAAATTAAACAAGCAACGAGAAAGAGTCGTCAGTATTTAAATGCATTTGCATTTTAAATGTTCCAATAGTTTTAAAAACTTCACAAGGACCTAGAGAAATATCCTATTTTACCTTTTTAACAAAATAAAGCAGATTGTTTTTCATAAAATTGAATAATTTCTTTATTTTGGTGAAAAAAAAATTACGTAGCATGCATTCTGCGTTGTGATAAATAAAACCGATATTATATCAAATTAGTATTACAATAGTTTCATATGATCGGAGTAAAGATAGTTATGCTAAGCCAGGCCAGTATTATTAATTGTATAAACATTATGGTGGTTAGATTCCCTTTAATTGGCATTATTGTGTTCAGTATTGATTGCCAACTCAATTATTTGGTATAATTTAAAATTTATTACAAAAATACGTTTCGCGCAACATAATGAACCTACAGAGTCCATTACTATTCGTAATGTAATTAAAAAATTAGAGACAAATGATAGTGGTTTTGATGTTAAGAATTTAATCCGTCAAAAACGTAAACGTGGGATCTTTACAAACTGTCGAATATAAATATTGACATATCATTTGTCTAGTGTTTTATGACACCAATTTTTCTTTATTTTAGAATACAGTTTATTTTAAATTGGCTGTTTTATTGAGACCTTTATGAATTTCGAATGTCCACGGAAGTTATTGCACAATAGGGAAGTTATTGCATAGAACATTTTGCTAATACTTATAGAGTTGAATACCGCTGTTGGAAAACATTTGGTTCTAAGGGTATCTAACGATGTAGTTACTCGATCATCAATTGTTGTAACATATTGTATAATTGGGCGCTTTCGGGACACTGAACAGTTGGGAACATGTTGAGTAAAATCGCGACCAACGTTATGTAAATGTTTAGTGCTTTGAAATTTTAAAATCAAATTGGCGATGATTTCACTAATCATGATTAGGGACATGAAAGTGCGCATTGAAGGCGGCTGCATGAAAAAATTCTGCCGTGACGTGACAATAGCTGCCAACATAATAAGCTTAAAAAAATTGAAAATATTTTATCTCGTCCATGACAATTAATACCAAAAAAAAGTTGGTATTAATTGTCATGGACGAGATAAAATATTTTCAATTTTTTTAAGCTTATTATGTTGGCAGCTATTGTCACGTCACGGCAGCATTTTTTCATGCAGCCGCCTTGATATTCGTCACAATCCTATAACAAAATGGATACGTTTTTTTTGTAAATTGCCGTAGTTTTTCAAGTTCACCTACTTTTTAACAATTATTCATTTGTTTAAGCGCACATAGCAATTTCAAAATAATGTGAAATTTTTATTATGGGTCGAATTTTATATTAAACCAACACCGAAGAGCCCAGCCCATGTGGATACGTAAAATTATTAAAATATTTTGAGATATAAATACCATGACCCACAGTCTCCTCAAAATAAATATATGCAAAAAAAATATAAGACAAAAATTGAAAATATTATGAGTAAACTGCACTAAAACTATAAATGTATTAATGATCCGAGATCTAAGCCATTGCCACCAAAAGCGTTGATGAATTTCATAAACATGTACGGAAAAATCGTGATATCAGTTTGTCTCCTAGTGTGAGGCGACAACAAAAATTAACTACTTTTATATAATAAAAAAAAATTAATATACAAAAAAATTACCAATATAGTAGAACGCATTACAGTTGTCCGCGGCTGATTCATTTGAGCAATCTATCGAGTTCCTTTTGTATTCTTTCCATATATAAGAAGAAAAAACATTAAATCAATTGTAGTTAAGAAAAAAATTAATTGTAAACAAAAATACAAAAAATTTAGTTTATTGAATTGAAACGGAGAATGTGTCATCCCAGAAAGCCAATAATTGCAACTTTCTTTGAAAAACATCAAAAAGCTATCTTTAAAATTATTACAATGACAATGAAAATTCATCAACTCATCGGCAAAAAAACCATTTGCTTACTATAAATTAAACAATATGACATATTTAACCTTTGAACCGAATGACAATTTAGTGAAAGAATTTCAAAAAATAAAATAAAAATAATTAAATTAAAAACCGCCATTCATTGCCTCTGAATTAAATTATTCAAAAATATATTTATTTTTTTAAATTTTTTGACGTGACGTTTTACGATGTTAGTTAAGCAATAAAGATGAAAGGTAATCGTTTGTATTCAAAACAAATTCCTACCTTTGTCACACGCCATATCACTATTACAAATCTTTCATGTAACTCCAGCATTTGTAATAAAAATAAAAGTAGAAGAAAACAAAATTTAAATTGTAAGCCATTATAGAGATGATCACTGATTTAAATACTTAAAAGAAAATTTTAAACATTAAGATATAATACGTGGGGGCATATGGTTCATTAACAAAACTTTTATTATTTATCATAATTTTAATTCGTTCCAGTATGGCGAGTTATATGACTGATAAAATCAATTCAATTACTTTAGTTTAACAAATACAAATGTGTGCTTACTCCACTATTCTATAACTAACTATATACGTATGTTTACTAATTGAATTAAATTGATCAGTTCAGCTTAATAAATAAATGAATAAAATAAAATATATACATAAAAAAGTATTGCATATAATTTTTTACCGTGTGAAGGTCATGATAACTTTGTAAGTACTTGTAGTAGTCGTGTCAAGAAATACGTGGTTTATAAATTAGAAAAAAATACGTAATATAAAAATATAAAACCGCTACTAACCTTGAAGCAATTGCTGTTGCAATCCTACAGCTTGTAATTGCTGTAATAATTGTAATGATGCAGGTGATATAGCATCTGTTGCTAAAAATGGACTGGTTTGTTGCGATGGGTTTGGCATTATCGGCGATGTCATCGTGGCCGCCGACTGTGTCAATGGGGCCGTTAACCCACTTGATAAATTCCATATACTAGCTTGCATCTGCTGTATCTTCTTTTGTTCCTTTTCTTTTTGGGTATCGGCGAATTTAACAACTAAAGGTGCTGAACAGCCTTCCATTGTCTGACTTTGATGCAAATCCTGACAAAATATATTTAAAATATTCAAAATTATGAGTATACTGACATCATTAATCACGTAAGTAAAATACAAAATTACATTAAATAATTTTATATTCTTTAAATCAAGGTCACCTATACGCTTGTTTTAAATGCATTTAAAAGAATACATTATACAAGAATGCGTTTGTATTGTGTATATCATAAATAATTACCTAACTGAAATTAATTTTGCTTCGTGCATGTATACACAAATACAAGAATATTACGAGATTATTTAACTTATCTTTAACGACAGTGAATTTTGTATTACAAATCTCATTTATTTCACCTGTAGCATAATATTTTCCTAATACGAAATTGCCTCTACATAAATTTTAAAGACATTATTCATTCTCTCCGAATAGGTAGAACTACATAAATTCCTAAGTGATTATTAATACAGTCTAAATTAATAAGCTATGCTACTTTGAATAGTTGGAACTTAGAACTACAATTACAATTTTTGAAGGCGTGCTAATAATACATTCATTTCGAGATTCTTATCTACTAGATCCGTCGAACACGTAATTTAAAGATATGTAAACATGCTGTTTGATAAAATTAGTGGTTTTAAAACTAAACATTTACTTTTTTTTATCAACATTTCACTAATTTTCGACATAATCGAAGATTATATCGTTCGATGATATTCTTTTTCCATCGCGGTCATTGCTTCCTATTTGGAAATAGAATCAAGTTGTAAAGGGTTAATATCCGGAGAATATAGTGGATGAAGGAACAGCTCGTACAGCAATTCGACAAATTTTAAAATGATAATCACAGCCATAGGAGCTGGTTTATTGTCATGATAAAAGAGAATTTGTTTGCTTCGCTAAATGGGGCAAAAATATAGCACGGGAATCCCAGAAAAATAAGGTTAATTTATCGCAGATATGTCCAGATTCTACTTTAGAATACACGATTCCCTTTTTCAACTTTGTAAGATTCTAAAAACTCATTCGTATGAGTATTTACAATCTAGGCTATCTCACGTATGTTTATTCGACGGTCGTTTATTTAACACAATATCGTGAATTTTATTGACTGTTTCTATATTTGTGGCTTCATATCCGGGCGCTACTGATCATTTCTGCTTGTAAGACCACAATGAACTAATGAACTAATGATGAACCATTTCAAGCGACGGTGCAAAGACACATATTACTTCATATTCTGAAGTCATAAAAATTACTTTTATCCATTTTTCCTATTTTCCACTTTAAAAAATATCATAATCTTACTCGCTTTAGAACGCTTTAAAAACTACTATTTGATATCTGCTTAAAACTTTCTAGGGGTAATTAAACTAAATGGGAAATTTCAGAAATAAAATTTTACTGAGATGTATTGGATCATTCCATTTGTCACTGAGATAGATAATTTCGGTAAAGAAGCCTAAAGAAATTTTAAATTTAAATCATTTAATTTGATTGATTCTGTACCAAAAAAACGAATGGTTTTATCAAAAAGTATAATAATCGTAAAAAGAAATAGATATACATATCTCAATATTCAACAGAACCAAAGAGTTTGATATGACAACTAATGCATTTTCCTGACAAATTGTTGTCTATGGGTGGATCCGAAATGTGATTTTAAATGCATATTTTTGGAAATGCTTGTGACTCTGTTGTAATCATCGATTTTTGAATTACTTTTGGAACCAAGTTTGAGTCGTGTGTAGAAATGTAGATTGAGAAAAGTTTTATATCCCGCGTTCGAATTATCAGGAGATTGTAAAATTTAGCAGTCAGTCGCCTCCGTTTTTTTAAATGTATATATTATTTTCATTTTAAAAGGAAAACAACATTAACCATAAACAATACATAATCATTTTCTAAAAAAGCGGTTCCCATACCACCCAAATTTGTAAAATTAATATTTGCTTGACGTTGGTAATGGTAGTGCTGTCGAATGATTTCCTTCTGTTACAAACCCCACGCGTATTCTGCTCGTCTTATGTGAATTCATACAAAAGTAAAATTGTTGATATAAACCGTGG